>CM053750.1:1086944-1142886 GCA_028658305.1 Pachyuromys duprasi | reverse complement strand
GATCACAAAGCTCCTTCAGGGTCTCTCTTGATTAAAACATGTTTTATAAGTAACTGGTATCCATGGCCTATGAGATCATATATCTAGATTTTTATATAGTATGAAAAACTTGTCTGACATCCTGAACAGACACAGGAGGATCACAAGGTAAATGAACAATGGGCTCTGAAATGTGGTGCTGCTGCTACTGCTCAATTCTTATTCAGACAGGGAAATGACAGAAAACAAAACATGCTTACTACCAAAGTTTGTTCTACTCTACTGGCTCCCCACCAATCGACTCTCAACCTCTCTCTCTTCCTTCTCCCCACCCCGCCTCAGGTCTCTGGAGGGAGTATGACTAGGTAGCCCAGGCTGTCCTTGAACTTGCTAGATGATAGGTTACAATGTTCTGGAACTCACATCCTCCTGAGAGTGGACTTACAAGCCACCATGCCTAGCAGTCTTTTATTATGTTTACCTATTCAGAAATGCTTTCTCACTCTAGATCTTTTCAATTCTGTTTTAATTACAATCCAAATTTATCATCCTTTGGAGATTTTCTTAAACTCTTGACCTGGTTGTTAATATGACTTGGCCAACGACAATACCTATAGCTCTTTGCAAAGCACTGACCTAATTTTAATATAATGTTACCATTAACTTTGGTATGACTCAACTTGAATTCAATTTTCTAATACAACATCAATCATTTTCATGAAAATCAGATATTTATTTTCTTATGTAAGTACTGGTTTTATTTAAATGTACTAAGATTTTTTTAATTTGGCTTAACTTGTCCCTTATATACCCGTGTGCTTTATTGCTCACTCTTCCAATTATGTTGCACATACTTAAATATATTCTAAATGCTGTTAGTTGTTGGCAAAAGCACGGGAGCCAGGTTTATACACCCTATTCATAGGTTTGTATCAAAAAAACCCACAATACTGTCTTTACCTAAATCTCAGCACACAAACTAATTATTTAAAAATTTTACTACAATATATTTTGATCACACTTTCCCCTCTCCCTGCTCTCCTTAACCTCCTCATGTACCCAACTCTACGCCTTCTCTTCAAAAAGAAAACAAAAATTTAAAAGACACATGCTCAAAATAACACAAATCAAAATATAAAAGCAAAAGATCAGCAAGCCTTCACAAAGAGCCTTTGAATTATAAGTAGAATTTTCTTGCTTTACACAAACACACAGAAACAATACCTGCATAATTTGTGCTGTCAGGACATTAAGTCCCTTGGTGTGTTTTTCATGACACATTCCTTTTTTTTTTTTTTTTTTAATATGAGTCTCTCAAGAGAGTCTGGTGGAATTTTGAATCTTGCTGCTTTTCCTAAGAAATGACTGCCCTTCCTTCCTATCCCCAACTCATCTCCACTGCTCACTGCAGTGGAGAATTCAAGTGGCACATCTTCTGGAAAGCCTGCTGAAGCATACCAGAAAGAACTTCATGCTCTGAAAGTGATTTCTTTGCCCAATAACTGTACAGCAGTGACCCCTATAATGCTTTGCAGTTATACTGCTTACACAAACAGTTAGTCATTCTGAGTAACTGTATTACAAAGATGTACCTAATACACATAGATACGTTTCCTGACACTAGAAAAAAATTCTGGTAAAACATGGGACCCAAAAGCTTTTCTAAAAGAATATTAAAGGTAGGTGTGGAGACATACACCTACAGTTCCACCTCAGAAGGCTGAGGCAGAAGGATTCAAAGGTTCTGGCTAGATTGGCCAACCAGCACAACAAGGTTCAAGACAGTATCAGCAACACAGAGAAATCCCATCTTGGAAATAATAAAATTTAAAAATACATGATAGAATCAGAATCAGAGAAAAAGTTTCATATCCTTTCATAATTCATATCAATTGCCTGCACTCAGTCCTTCCTCATTTCCTAATATTTAGCCTTTCTTGTTCTTTCCTTCATTCTATACTGCACCTACATGTAGGCTAGTTTACATACATACAATATATATATTGACTGAGCATGAGAGAACATGCAGGGTTTTTTTTTTTTTTTTCTGAAACTGTATGGCCTCTCTCAATACATCCAAAGTCCATCCATTTTCCTGAAATTTTTTAAATTTCATTTTTCTTTAAAGCTAAATAGGATAGTATTTTGGTTTTGGTGGTAGATGAGTCCATGAACTATGTCTGATAATGAACATGTAAAATTTAATGTGAAGCTTCCCAGTTTCCAATCCAAATCTCTAACTATATAGTTCACTGAATTGTACATACTGGGTCTGATTAAGTTTGTAAGTTTGTTTTAATAAAGCATAAGAAAACCAAAATTAAGTTTATACGTAAGTCATTTTCCTGTTTTATAGCCATTCCTCAAAAGCTTATAAGAATAACAGGGAAAAGGTAATGTGGCTCAGTAGTCCTCCACATGCCTGGACACCATCGCTCTGAAGTGTCAGAATTCAGGAACAAAGGTTTGGCTTAGGAAAGCAAACAGCCCATTTCCTGATGAAACAATAGCCTGTGAGGCGCATTTCTTTGTATCTGTTAAGTAGTAAAAGTGAAGTTATTTTACATGATAGGAGTTTTAGGGAAAGCACAGTACTCCCTAAGCCAGTTTATCTGTGAAGGCATTCATTAATGCTCCTACTCTGGTCAGAGGCTAGCGAAGGTTCCACTTCTAACCCTGACTGGGGTCTTAGCTGATCTGGGGGAGCTGCCTGATGTCTCCAGGTCTCGCCTTCATCATTTATAAAGTAAGAGTGTTGTATTGTACACTTCAGCTCAAAAAGTTAAAAGAGAGAGAGAGAGAGAGAGAGAAAGAAATGCATTTTAAATTCATTTTATTAATGAAGAAAATGAAGTTATCAGCACAGACTGATAATTTTCCACTTATTTACAGAGCTGATAAAATATTCTGAAGCTGGTCCAAAAATCGTCTACAAGAAGGGATTTCCCAGGCCAAATACATCTTCTCTTGAAGTTTAACTATCAATTTCTCTCCTCCTTATTGATATAATCTTTCCTCCTTAGGTCTCAAAAGTTGCCATAAAATCTCGCATTTCTTTGTAAATCATAATATAATTCATCCCAGTCTGGTGTTTCATCAACTTAACAGTTCTAATTGCCTTATTATCTGCTCTGGTGCAGTAGCAAAGCCCACCAGCATTCCCTTTACCTTACAACAAAGAAGCTCCATATATCTCAGCCTAAAGGAGATTACCTCCATCTCATAGAGAGCAGAGCATGAAGACTTACAGCTCTGGAAAGCCAATACAATCTATCACTATTTAACTATTTGTCAATGTTTATCTCAACTCACATTAATGGGGCTTTTTATTTTCCACTATAATGGGGTTATTTTCCACTATAAAATTCTAATGACAAGTAAATGTCACTAATTCTCTTCTAAGGTTAACACATACATTGCAATCTTACCTGGGAAACAAAGTGACATGGTGGAAGATACATGGGCTTTAGAGTCATTAGACTAGTTTGCATGGGTTCAAATCCTAGATGTGACTTTTGCTATATATGTGGCTTTAAATGCATTATTTGCCTCTCTAAACCTAATTCCCATAAAAAATACGAAGGCATAGGAGTAAATATAATTATCAGTATTTTACTGATCCTATGTTGCAAACACAATAAATATTCAGTATAGTTTAATAATGTTCCCTCTACCCTTTAATTCCCACTTGACTGGCTTCTATGCTCAGCTGGCAAGTTGACTGTTCTGGTCACCAACTTCTGGTAAAATGCTGTTCGTAAAAACTTGTGAAATCTACTTGGTGAGTTACAAACAAAATTGGCTCTTTCTGTCCGGATTTAAGTTTTTTTGGGTTTTGTTTTTTTGAGAGAGATTCACTACATAACCCTTTCAGGCTGGTTTATACTCATGTAATCTGGAGTGGCCTCTAATTCACAGTAATCCTCTTGCCTCAAACTTCCAGTGTTCGATCAGAAAAGAACAAACTGGTTTCTGAAATACCAGAGAGCACCATGTGTAGAAAAAAAATTCCATCAAATCTTGTTTCAATTTTATACATGTGCCTGCATTAGTATCCTTTATCATTATATAAAATAAATTTCTTATTCTGATTTAGATTAAAAATAGTTTGAAATATGTTGTCCTACAGAAGGCAGTCATTTTTTGACTCTTCCTGACGATCCTCACTACTACTGGGCCTTTGAAATTCAGTGTTTCAAATTCAGGATCCTCTCTAGCACTATTCCTCCACTGCTCCTCCAGTTAATAGAAACTTGAAGTTAATGGCATTTTATTCAGTCATTTCTTTTATTTTCTTCATTAGAACCACAGAGGCAAGTAAAAGGCTCCTGAAGTGGGCTCCTAGGGTAAGCGTGGGGGAGATAGAATAAGCAAAAAAACACTAAGGATTTCATAACTAGATATCTAGTCACCTAAACAACATAAAACTAAAATCTACAAAGTATTCCACAAGCTACAACTGTTTCAGAAAATATACTGAGCCTTTTTTTTTTAAATGTTGCTTTTCTAAAACACAAATGGGGTTGGGTTAGGACTATTAGCAAAAACTTTCCCAAAAACTTGTGTGTGTGTGTGTGTGTGTGTGTGTGTTTGGGTATGAAAACTAGAATGAGCTGAGAAGGCGGTATTGAGTCTGACAGCTAGCTCTATCCCCAGTCTCTCTTCTCTGAGCAGAGTCTTGCTGTAATGGCTCTGGAACGCTCGGCCCTGAGGTCTCACAACTCCTGCTTCACACGTGAGTTCCGGGAGGCGGAGTTACTCCACCACACTCAGCTTTCTGCCACGAGAACTCACCTAAACTGCAGGACTGCTGTGCTTTGCTAAACAGACTCCTAGAAACAGAATGTGATAATCCTTTTTCTACAACCAGTGACCTCACTACAAGCAGTTCCAACCTTTGTAAATCTCTGATAAAATGGAACATCAGGGCACCGCGTCATTCCAGAGTGCTCTCATCCTGCCTCTACCACTTCCAGCCTTTAAGCAAACTGAACTCAATTTCTTCACTACAATTATTCTATATAAGTAATCACAATGGATGAAGGCTCAATATTAACTAACACTGCTGTTTCAATACTTGTTTATGCTGCCAAAACATAAGAAAGCAGTGAGAGAATTTAGATGCAGAAACATTGCTATTCAATATATAATTTATAAATATGTGACTAACTTTTCAGAATTGTTCTCATCACTTGGTTTCAAAGTAATATGTTGCATTTTACTTATTTGTACTTCAAAGCAATGCTGCACACTTATTTACAAACTTAAATACTGGCTTTGTTACTGAAGTTAACTCTGGTTCACAAATTTAGTTTAATTATAAAGGCACTATACTGTAGTTAACAGTCACTAATTTCACAGTTGTAGCCATAAAACAGGAAAGATGTCATCTGAGTTTTCACAATAAATACAAACCTGGACTAGACGAGGCCATGTCAGGAGTGCTGGTGTGGGGGTCCCTGCTGGCCAAAACTGAACAAGAAAGCACTGGTGAACAGCAGTCAACGCCAGCACAGTGTCGTCCAAAAGTAGATGGTCAATAAACAGCTGCTAAGTAGGCGCAGGGAGTGCCCACAATCTGGGCTGGCAGTGCCATTGGCAGCCAGTGGGGAGGCGCTAGTTCTCATCTTACAGCTTTCCCATCCAAACTGGTCAAAACTGTTCTCTTGGAAAAATACTTTCCCTTGGGAAGGCACACTGATTCTTCCAAGCCTGTGGTGGACGTTTAACTCTGTAAGAAAGATTAGCTTCTGTATACCCTGCTGCTGAGGAAAGGATTAACTTTAGATGTCTTCAAATTTGCTGGTTACCTCCGCTCCTATGGTAGCAAACTTCATACAAAGAGAGAAGCATTTTCACTCATTCAATTCCCAACAGGGCATTTCAGCCTTTAGACATACTTCAAACTTGCTTCTCAAGATGTGTTTCATTGAGCTGGGTGTGGTAGCTCATCCCTCTTATCTCAGCACATGCAGAGCTCAGACACGAGGGTAACTGAGATTCTGAGGCTAGCATGAGCTTGCCCAAACTGCAGAACAACACCTCAAAATTATTTAAAAAACAAACAAAAATGTATTTTACTGTTTCAATTATCTCTGAATTATGAAATTGTTACCAAGTAGGACACTAAACTGAAGAATCTGATTGCTGATGTAATATAGAAAAACTTACTTTAACATTATAGGATGTATTGAAATAAAGAGTAACTTATAATTGTATACATTTGATTCTAATCAAAAGACTAATAGCCAAATTAAAAATTAGAGTTTCATACTAACTTTAATGTTTATCATTCCCTTAATTAAGTCAAACGCTAGGCCCAGGGATGCAACTCAACTGCAAGAATGCTTGCCAAGCTTTGGTAAAGCCTTTGACGTGAACTCTAACACTGCATAGACCAGGCATGTGTGTGGCACGGGCCTATAATCTCAGCCCTTATGAGGCAGCAGGAGGACCAGAAGAAGTTCAGGGTCATCGGTGACTAACAACTATCACGTTCCAGACTAGCCTAGAATACATGAGATCCTGTCTCAAGAAAATACGCAATCAAATTATGACTGTGGCTAAGTCTGTCTTTCAATTGTTACCTTGGGGTGACAATAACACAAACTGCACAAGGCAGTCTCTCATGAACACTTTCTTCATTTTTAGATTTTTGTTGAGTTTTTTTTTGTTCTTTTCTGTGTGTATTAGTTTTGAATATGCATAAGAAACAACAGAAAGCATTTTGTACAACAGTTTTCATTTCTTGTACTATGCTACTAAAAATGTACTACCACTTGGTCATAGGTAAAGATTAGGTGCTATGATTATTTACTTAATATCAAAACAGAACTCATCCTCAAGACAGAGGTCAGAAAGCAGGAACTGATGGTGGGTGGGAGTGAAGGACACCTATTGCTTCTAGTAAGCTTATTTGGATTACGTTCAATATAGGCTGGAACTCAAAATCGAGACTAACCATCCTGATCCAGCAGGAGAGAAGAATCTAATTACAAAAGGAATTACCAGCAATGAAGTCTCACTATCAAGCTTTCCACACAGACTCTAAACCAGTTTCTGTTGAGCAAAAGAGAACAAAAACCGTGTGAGTGAAACTTTGAAATGAGAGCCACAGAAGCAAACAAACCCAGAGCTAACTCTACAGGCTAAGGAGAAGCCATAGCAGAACAATTAAAATCACACAGGCAAAGTTAAAAAGAAATGCACTTTGTTTTGTTTTTCAAGACAGGATTTCTCTGTGTAGCCTTGACTATCCTAGAACTCACTGTGTAGATCACATTGACCTCAAACTCAGTTCCATCCATCTGCCTCTGCCTCCAGAGTGCTGGGATTAAAGACATCGAGAAATGGAATTTTAAAAGGGAACTCTAATGAAAAGAGATGAATTCCAAAGTGATTTAACAAGGGGTCTTACAAATGCTCGATATCTAGAGGTGAGGGCTAATGAGGGAGATGGAAGTTTCCCTGGAGTGGTCGGGTTGTGGTTCTTTTCAGGAAAGTAACAGATAAGGGCAGATATCACATGAACAAATCAAAAGGATGAAATGAATAAGGAGATTTAAACACTTAAGGAATTATCAAAGCCCCCAAATGTTTAATAAAGTCTAAATTTATTCAAATTACACACAGCATTATTATTTAATCCAACCAACATTATTTATCATGTACTTATACAGTTAGCTTCTTCAAGATAAAATTGTTTTTAAAATCAAGCTAACTCACTTAGTACAGTGGTACATGCCTTTAGTCCCAACGCTGGGGGGGGGGGGGTGAAGGGAGGCAGAGGCAGGTGGAGCTCTGTAAATTCAAAGCCAGCAAGGGCTCTGTTACACAGAGAAACCCTGTCTAGAAAAACTAAACCAAAGGGAGGGGGAGGAATCAAGCTAACTCTTTGTCTTAAAATTTTTTAATTTATCTGGTATGTGCATACATCTATGCACACCCATAGCAGAACAAATGGGAGTCTGTTCTCTCCTTCCGCCACCATGTGGGTTCCAGGACAGAATTTAGGTTGTCAATCTTGACAAGTCCCTTTACCTGCTGAGGCATTTTTGCTGGTCCAATGCAACTTTATTTGCAATATATTTGGAGTTATTATGAAAACATGAAACATTTGTTTTAAAATGCACAAAAATTCTGGGTACTGGCTCTCTCAGCTATAGGGCTGGTGAAGATCCTTTCCCAGTCTGTCGGCTGTCCTTTTGTTCTGACAACAGTGTCCTTTGCTTTACAGAACTTCAGTTTCATGAGGTCCCATTTATTGATTGTTGGTCTTAGAGCCTGCGCTGTTGGTGTTCTGTTCAGGAAGCTGTCTCCTGTGCCAATGAGTTCAAGGCTCTTTCCCACTTTTTCTTCTAACAAGTTTAGTGTGTCTGGCTTTATATTGAGTGCTTTGATCACTTGGACTTTAGTTTTGTGCAGGGTGATAAATATGGATCTCTTTGCATTTTTCTACATGTAGATATCCAGTTAGACCAGCACCATTTATTGAAGATGCTGTCGTTTTCCCCACTGTATGGTTTTGGCATCTTTGTAAAAAAAATCAGGTGTCCACAAGTGTGTGGGTTTATTTCTGGGTCTTCTATTTGATTCCACTGATCTGTGGTTCATTTACACAACAGACTACCACTCAGCAATTAAAAACAAGGAAATCATGAAATTTGCAGGCAAATGGTGGGAACTAGAAAAGGTCATCCCGAGTGAGGTATCCCAGAAGCAGAAGGACACACATGGCGCATAATCACTTACAAGTGGATATTAGACATATTATATAGCATAATCATACTAAAATCCATACACCTAAAGAAGCTAACCAATGAGGAGGACCCTGGATAAGATGCTCAATCCTCATTCAGAAAGGCAAAGGGTATGGACATCGGAAGAGGGAGAAAACAGGAAACAGGACAGGAGCCTGCCACAGAGGGACTCTGAAAGAATCTCTACCCAGCAGGGTATCAAAGCAAAGGCTGAGACTCATAACCAAACTTGGGCAGGGAATCTTATGAAAGAAGGAGGGGGCGGGATAGAAAGACCTGGAGGGGACAGGAGTTCCACAAGGAGAGCAACAGAACCAAAAAAATCTGGGCATGGGGGTCTTTTCTGAGAGTGATACTCAAACAAGGACCATTCATGGAGATAACCTAGAACCCCTGCACAGATGTAGCCCATGGCAGCTCAGTGTCCAAGAGAGTTCCCTAGCAATGGGAATAGGGACTGTCTCTGACATGAACTCAGTGGCTGGCTCTTTGATCACCTCTGCCTGAGAGTGTGTGTGGGGGGGTAGGAACCAGCCTTACCAGGCTACAGAGAAAGACAATGCAGCCAGTCCTGATGAAACATGATAGACTGGGGTCAGATGGAAAGGGAGGAGGACCTCCCCTATCAGTGGAGTTGGGGAGGAGCATGGGAGAAGAGAGGGAGGGAGAGTGGGATTTGGAGGGGGAGGGAGGAGGCTACAGATAGGATACAAAGTGAATAAACTGTAATTAATTTAAAAATGCACAAAATAATGTACACAAATAAAAATTCAAGATAGTATTCTAATTTACAGAGAACACACATTAAAGGTCCCTTAAAGTATTTTTTAAAAAGCTACATTTTTCCAACCAAGGACCATGTATGGATATAAACTAGAATCCCTGCTCGGATGTGGCCCATGGTAGCTCAGTATCCAACTGGGTATCCTAGTAAGGGGAACAGGGACTATTTCTGTCATGAACTCAATGGCTGGCTTGTAGACCATCCCCCCAACCCCCGAGGGAGGAGCAGCCTAGCTAGATCCCAGAAGAGGACATTACAGCCAGCCCTGAAGAGACATGATAAGCTAGGGTCAGATGGAAGGGGGGGAAGTCCTCCCCTATCAGTGGACTTGGAGGGGGGCAGGGAGGGGATGAGGAAGGATGAGGAGAGTGGGAGGGAATGAGGGAGAGGGCTACGGCCGGGATAAAGTATATAACCTGTGATTAATATAAAAATAAATAAATTACTTTAAAAATAAATAAATAAAAAATAATAAAAAGCTACATCTTAAAAACTCCTCATACACATATTCACGGGCCATAATTTTCAAGTATTTGATTCATTTCTGGAAAAAATCAATTACTTAAAATTTCATAAATATCTGGAAATATTTAAAACCCTATGGTCTTAGTAATTAAAAAGATGGAATCTAAGAACCACTACTTTCACTGCATGTAGCATCCTGAGAGAAAAACAATTCTGCTTTTATTGTTCATGTAACTTCTACACAAAACCGATAACAAGCAAAATGCATGCAAAGTAAAACTAGTTCCAATGACACAACATTAAAGAGCAGAGGGAAATCTATACTTACAGCAAGTACCAGTCTTCCAAGATTCTGGAAGATATACAAAACCTAAGAACCAGACAGGGCAAGGGGCTCTCACAGTTCACTGATGTACCAAAGGCTTAAGAACTGCATATGAAAGTGCTAGTCATTCTCTAAAAGGCTAATGCCTATTAACAGCTTAAAACAGGCCACAGTAGGGGGTTAATGTGTTGTTGTCTGAATCACTTTCATCAGTTTAAGTACCTATTAGTCCTTATTAGCAATGTGTAGCAAGGTGCTATTGGTCTTTTAAAGTTTTGTCTGCTGCTTCTTATTCTATTTGGCCAGAGAGATACTTTGACAACCATATTTGAAACATGAACTCAGGAAGCTTAGGTCCGTATATTTGTTAGCGTTTAGATTTCCACATTTTACGTTGTACTTCACACTTGTTCTTTCTTTTCTGGATTATATTCAGAAGTAAGGTAACATATTACTCAGTATAGCTGAAAATACAAAATACATAGTTCTGAACCAGCAATGCAGTTGTATGTATACTTTACTCCATGCATATAAGAATATTATTTCTAAAACTTTCCAATAGCAAAATACTGAAAATAATATACTTTTTGTCTGGTTAGTTAGTTGGCTTTTTGGATTTTTTGTTGTTGTTTTGTTTATGTGTGGGTTTGTTTGTAAGGTTTGGTTTTTCAAGTCAGGGCTTCTCTGTGTAGCTCTGGCTGTCCTGGACTCACTTTGTAGACCAGGCTGGCCTCAACCTCACAGAGATCTGCCTGCCTCTGTCTCTCTGAGGCTGGGATTACAAGCGCATGTCACAACACCCTTTTTAAAGTCCATTAAAACTTTAAAAACAAGACATGCCCACAGAGAGTATCTGGCAGCCAGAGCAAGGAATGAGACTCTTTATGCTCTAAATGCAGAGCACAAAAGGAATAAAGCAACATACAAATAGTGCCAACATCGGTATAAGCACTTCTGCATGTTCAGACTATCTTATAACCCCTGTCCCCAACACACACACACAAAGAGGCAGGAAGGGGAGAAACAGTAACCGATACTAGCCCTGGGAGGGAACATGGATGTCCAGTGTGTGTGTGTGGTGCTGAGTCCTATCTCAGTGAATGTCTATTTACAACTTTAGGACTTGAGCCAGATATTTTAAGAATGTTAAATTAAAGAGAGAGAAAAAAAGACTCAGACACTAATTCTGTTCTCAAGAACTGTACATCTCAAAAGGCTCAGGGAAAGGATGAAGAACCCTGATTTAAACATTATACATTATATACATGTATTGAAACAGTACCTGGTACACAATTAGTATGAACAATTTTTATGTTTATCATTTAAAACTTTAAAGTAACAACCTATAATAGTGACATATTTTAAAATAAGATTTTTAAATTAAATTTTTATTTTATATTAATTACAGTTTATTCACTTTGTATCCCAGCTGTAGCCCCCTCTCTCATCCCCTCCCAATCTCACCCTCCCTCCTTCATCTCTTCCTATGCCCCTCTAATAAGATTTTGAATGCTCCCCAAACAAATGATGTTTGAGGTGATAAGACCTCACCTCAAGTTAGCATGAGCTGCTGCTTATTATATATGCAACTGTGCTCCATAATAGGTATGTATATTATGTGACAAAATAATTGCGCTGTGTCCACGCATATGCACGTGGGTACATGTGTGTGGAGGTCAGGTGCTGATGTTAGGTGTCTTTCTCTATAGCTCTCAGCCATATCTATTGG
The DNA here is from genome assembly GCA_028658305.1 of Pachyuromys duprasi. Taxonomy (NCBI): domain Eukaryota; kingdom Metazoa; phylum Chordata; class Mammalia; order Rodentia; family Muridae; genus Pachyuromys; species Pachyuromys duprasi. The sequence continues at coordinate 1,130,845 of CM053750.1, read as the reverse complement.
GACAGCACCTTTCACTGACTCTGCAGTTCAGTGTTTTCAGCGCTATGGCTGACCAGCAAGCTTCAGGGCTTCTCCTATGCCCCAGCCCACCCCAACACTGGGGTTACAGGCACATGCAGCCTTAGGGCTTCTCCTGCTCCCCACCCTCAACATTGGGGTTACAGGCACAAGTAGCGGCTGATGCTGGAGTCTGAGCGCAGGTCCTCAGGCTTGCACAGAACAAACCTTATAAATGAATGATCTCTCTAACCCCTCATTTTCTTTAAGCCTGGAAGAGTAGGCCTATTCAGAGGGGAAAGTTATCAACAGGCAGGTAAACACAAATATAAACACAGATACAAACCTTATTCAACTAGAGTTGGAGACAGCAGAGGCAGTGTTACATAAAACTACAAAAACATTGTCTTAAAAACGTTTAAATTTTTCTGTACTAGTATTTATAACATTAAAACTATGTTTAAATTTGCTAGTTTTAAAAGTAAATCCCTGATATTATGTTTTATATCACTCCATCTTGAAGAACATATATTGAAGGTTGTTAGAAAAAAACTCTCTCTCCCTTATTTCTCCATTTCTACATATCCTTCTTTTACTTATAAACAGTCCCAGACTGTTAGCTGGAACCCTGTCACATGAACTTTTTTCTAGTTTCTACCACTTCTTAACCAAGCTGGCAAGTAACACACCTATTTTACAAAAACCATTAAACACTATCTCTTTGACTCCTGAAAAGAAAAGAACTGCTCAGTCTTAGTCTTAAAATATTCTTCATATATTTTAACATAATACAGAGTCCTTTGAATTTAACATTAAGTACCAAAATTATACTACTGTATTAAGTTTAAATGCACTTTAGAGGACTTACAGGCTTCAAAGGTTTTATAGAGTAAAATACAGTATAGTTACTTTTCACTAAAAGTATAACAGTACTGTTTACAGACTGAGAACATTTACTGTTAAACTAATGTCTCCTTGCTTCATTATCTTTATAAGGTCCATAATGGGCCAGGTTAGAACATGGACATATATGTACATATGTATACATGCACATACACTAAGAGAGCCATTAAATAATCTTTGGCCAGGTGCCTCGACAACCAGAGAATTCAGTTAAAAACAAAACATTGAGGAGAATCTAAATAATATAATCTAGCATTAAAACTATAGGAATAGGGCAAGATGGTACAGCAAGTAAATGTGCTTGCCAAGGAAGTTTTGGAACCCTCCCAAAGTGAAAGCAAAGAAATGATTTCATAAAGTTGTCCTGACTTCCACATGTGCTCCCCTCTCCCAACACGCATAAATACATAATGCACACATACAATAATAAATTAAAAATTAGAATAAATATAGGGATGTCTTCTAACAACTGTAAATCACAAATAGATATTGGAAATGAATTCACTCAACTAATTGCCACCACAATAAACCTAAGTATATAAAAGAATACAATTGGTCTTGCCTCAGGGTGTTTGCTCTAGAAAAAGAAGGGTTTTTTTCTGGGATTTGGAACCAGAGAATTATCACCTCAGCAATTACCAGAAAGACACCATCACAGTCCCAGAAATGACCTAATTCAAGCCTCACATTCTTTCCCTCTTCAAGGTCAGTCAGACATTGGCCAAGTAACTAAGAACCAAGATCTTATCACAATTTAAAAAAAAAGAAAACAAAATCAAAACACAAATTCTAGATTCTGTCCTGGCATCCATAGCCATTCCTGCTTACGTCCTCTCCTCAGTGTTCATGTGTCCTCAGAAAAACACCAACACTGCTGCTTGTTTATGTCCTTTCAAAACTCCTACTGAAATAATCAATAGTGCAAGTTGTAAGAAGTGCGGCCTTTAGAAGCTGACAGGTCGTGAAGGGCCCTCTCTCTCGGATCTTGTAAGGTGACTTCACATAGGGGTAGGCCCTTTCTTGCGCTTTTGTCACAGCGCCCGAGGGACCACTTTGGTGTCAAAAAGGACACCCCAGGCCTCTAAACCTACAAAAATACATTTCTATTATTTGTACATTGCCTAGTCTCAGATATTTTTTGTTACAGCAGCACATACCAGATTGATGTTAATGACAGCAGTTAGCATATACTGAACATTTGCTACCCATCAGTCATTTGAGCTAAGATTGTTACCTTACTTAATTTTCTTAATAACAACATGAAAAAGATACTACTGTCAATTCCATTTTTCAGCTAGGAAAAATGGGGCTTTCAATGCCTAAGTAACTTTGCTAGGGTCATAGACATGATGTGTGGTGAGTGGAATCTGGGGTTCTGTCTGCTTAACTCCCACAGCAGAAATAACTAGAACAGTTAACTCTGCAGTAATAGCACTGTTTCAGTGGCTTTCAGTTATTGATTAGATCAAATGCAAAAGCACTGCACGGGAAGCATCATTCATTCGTGCACTGCAAAAACTTTCACTAAGTCCTAACACCATACCAGATGTTTCAAAGACAGTAAGACATTCTGAGAAGTTGCTAAGTTTGTTCTGTGGAATCAGCCAGATCCACCCAAAAGTATCAAATTTCTCTAGGTACATAACAGCATCCTAATAGGGCATTATGATGTTCTATAACTATATTGTTTGAAATGACAAACTAAGCTGGACATGATTCCAGCACTCAGGGAGAAAGAAGCAGGTGGATCTCTGTGAGTTCTAGGCCAGCCTCGTATACAAAGCAAGTGTAGGAGAGCCAGGACTCCATAGAGAAACCCTGTCTCAGAAAGCCATAAACCAAAACAAACAAACAAAAGTAAATAAATGATAAACTAGAACAGAGAGGTCATACATTTAAGCAACTATATTCTATTTTCTAGTCTATATTCTTGAACTGTAGATGGCCTCTATTAGCATAATTTTGCAATCTTATTATAGTCTCAACATCTCTACCAAATAACAGGTACGATGAAAACTGTGTGTGTGTGTGTGTGTATGTATCCATGCATGCACGTACCCTGTGCACAGATACAAGTGGGGGAAGGGGCTGAGCAAGCAAGAGAGAGAGAGTAAGTGATCCTTCACTTCCCAACCCAATTTGCAGAACACATTCTTTGTTGGGAAAATCATGGTCATGAGTGGCCTTGGCTTTTCCCTTTCCAGCTTGAAGAGACATATGGTTGAGGTTGCACAGCTCCTTCTTGCCAAGTAGCTGGCAGAAGGAGTTGAGGAGCCGACCACCTGCATTCCACTTAAACACTGCCTTGACTACAGCTTTGGAGAACTGATCACAAAACTTCCAAAGGAGGCTAAAGTTCAAAGATAAATTTTAAAGTAAGACACTGTCCATTCTGGTTGACTTTAACTCAAACCAAAGAGATGTGGAACAAAAGAACAAAAAGGAAAGGAGAAAGCTGGCAAAGCTTACTGGAATCATTTATAAAGCTGTCTTTAACCATTCCCACACAGTTCCTATCATACTTCCATCCATCATTACTTTAAACACAAGAACTGTACCAGAAGCCAAAGCTGAGGAAGGAAGTTTTCTGTCTACCTACCTATGCCACTTTTTATGCTACTATAATATGCACTAAACTAAATATTTTACTTATATTTTGTTTCCAGTTCCTGCTACGTAATACATAATGTGTGTATGTACATAGATAGCACACTCTTGTACCAAAAATGTAGGTATACACAAACTCAGGAAGATGCACAATTTAGGGAGAGCCCTTTATTAAAAAATGAAAAAAATCAATATAATGTCCCCACAGGCTCCTGATGTAAAATTCTATAATCAAGGCTTGTAGATTTGTAATTATGGTGTGTCAGCTACATTTAAACAAGAGTGTTAAAAGACTGTTAAAGTTAAAGCAACACAATTGCAGTGTGAATTGTCCTCGTCTCATTCTAATCTGGTGTCACTTTCATTTAATCAGAGGAAAACTACAGGGCAATGTCAGTGAGATCTCTAATACCTTAACATTCTTTGTTCACACTGGATTTTAAGCTATTACCAATCTAAAATGGTTATAAAAAGATATATTTAATAAGGTATTTTTAATCAATTAGTTCACCCACCAGTGGGTTTATCAGCCTTTACTAAAAGTTAGCTTTAACATTGTAAGTCACCTATTAAATTGAATGGATTAAAACATTTTACCTTCTAGAACTTCTTGAATTTACCATGTCTAGTAACAAACTTATTTTATAATCACAGCCCTACTTGGAAATATACAGTAGACAAAAGTCACTTAGCTAACACGCTACATCTTGACACAGAGTCAAGAAAACAAGTCCAAATTTCTCTCTACTTCAGTGAAAATATTTTCTGAACAATACAGAAAAAAGCTACTTTGGCAAGGATTTGTATGAATATCACACATTCTAAATTAAGTAAGGCCCAATGTATACAGGTTGATAGTAAAAAGGCGTGCCACCAACACGCTCCGAATAAATTACAGCATATACAAAATAGAGCTAGGTACAGAGAGAATGACCAGTCATCTTAGTTTACCTAGGATGTGTCCAGTTTTAACAAAGAATGTTCAAAAAAAAAAAAAAAGATTGTTCCATATCCTAGGAAACTCCAATCCAAAAATTTAGGACAATTGATGCCATCTAGACCCCAGATAGGTGATAGTATTTCACAGATCTGAACTGAGATAGAAAATTGGAAATACTATTTGGTCATTCCCTGCAAGGGTGGCCATATTAGCTATGACACATCACAGATACCTGTAAAGCTAGTAATCTGATAAAAAAAAAAGTCTCAATCTTTTAAAGAGCTGGCCGCACTACCAACTGAACACACTAGACACTCAGGAAGAAGGGAAACTCGAGTAAGAAATTGCCTCCATCAGATTGACCTGTAGGCACTTTCTTGACTAATGATTGATACGAGAACAAGCAGCCCAAGGCAGTGCCACCTCTGGACAGGGGGTTGTGGGCTGTTTGCGAACGCAGACTGAACAAGCCCTAGAAAGCAAGGCAGGAAGCAGCTCTCCCCCGAGTCTCTGCTCCAGTTCCTGCCTCCAGGTTCTTCCCTGAGTTGCTGCCTTGGCTTTCCTGGGTAATGGACTGTTACCTGAAAGATGAAATAAACCCTATCCTACCCAAGTTGCTGTTATCATAGCAGCCCTAACTAATCGCAGTAACTATAACTTTCAGAGTAACACATAGTAACTAACACACAGACCAAACCTTCCAACAATGTCCACTATTGTCCAAGCACCATGTAACTGAAATGCTTGGGACCAAACATATTTCAAACCTGAGTTTTTCAGATTTTGGAATGTTTGTATAAACCTTACCAAGTGAACATCATAACTCCGAAATTAGATGCTGAATGTGTTGAATGTCATATCAGCACTCAAAAGGTTTTGGATTTCCAAACATTTTGAATTTCAGATTTTCCTCTTAGGGATGGTCAGTCACATGTCAGCAAAGTTGATCACTCAGAGAAATGTCATGTGATTTAGTGCATATGTCTATTTTCACAGCCTGAATTAATCCTAAAAAGGAAAAAAGTCTTTGTGAGGGAGAGGGTATACTTATGGATCCCTCTCTATCAGAGGCTCAGTACCAGCTCAGCCTCACTGCTGTCCAACATTCTCAGAAAGTAGACTTTTCCATGTCTCTAGTGATCTAGTCTCTCCTCTGACTTGCTAATGTATAAGGTAACATATCTCTGGGTGGGGGCACTGTGAAGCTCTTGATTATTTTCCACCTGTGGCGGTTTGAAGGCGAACAGCCTCTATAGCGCACATATATGACTATGTGGTTCTTAATTGGCAGAGCTGTTTTGGGACTTGCGTGAGGTGTGTCAAGTTTCAAAAGCCCACACCATGCCAGTTTCTGGTGTCCTCTGCCTCCAACCTGAAAGAAAGATTTAAGCTCTCAGCTACTGCCCTAGAGCCATGCCTGTCTATCTACTGCCGTGCTCCTACCCTGATAGTCAAGGACTCACCATCTGAAACTGTAAACAAAGCCCCAATTAAATACTTTCTTTTCTAAATTGCCTTGGTCATGGTGTCTATTCACAACAACAGAACAGTAACTAAGACAACAGCTAAGGTACTACCCCTGAAACTCACTTTTAAAATATAGGCTGGGTTATCACCCATGAAACTGTCTTTACCATTTTGCCAGCATGATCAGATGACCATCTTGATACCAACCGCCATCTATTTGACTGTTTCCATACTCTCTTAACTAACTCTACCCAGATTCCTTCCTAACTCCGCAGCTGGGGACTTCTGAATCATAAGTACTGTAGCAGATTAACTTCACAGATAACCCTATCCAAAATGAACTATAGGACAAAAACCTTGAATATAAATTCTAGTGGCCCTCAACTATGAGAGGAAAAACTAAATGAAGCAAGGTTATGAATGATGACTTTAAACCACTTCTTGCAGATAAAGCTGTGACTTCTGAAGAGAAATGGAATTACAGAAAATGAATGACTAGAAAAAGAGTTGAGAATAACAGCTGGTCTTGAAACTAATCTTTTAAAAACCAAATGCCCAGGACAGGATGGCTCAGCAGATAGAGGCACTTGTTCCTGGTCCCACATGGTAGAGAGAAAGCAGACTCCTGAAAATTGCCCTCTGACCTTCACACCTGTGCTATGACACAAACACCCCTTCCCATACACAACGTACATAAATAAATACAATTTAAAAAAGGACAACAAACCAATGAGCAGAATCCCTTTCATAAAACCAAGTGCATTCTTGAATCATGAAACTAAAAAGTCTTTGAAACTATATTTGGGGAACGGAAAAACAGCATACCTTTAAGCTTTTTTTATTATAAAAATGTAAACATATACAGAAGCCCATGATCATTCTTCCCCAGCATTAATATCTACCCCTTTATGCTCCCCTTTGGGTCAAATAAAGTGTAGAATTCTACCTCAGTATGTTAACACAGAAGATAGAATCACAGTAAAATAAGATTTTAGGAAAAATAAAGAAGTAATAATACTTATGGATGTAGACACTATACAGCAAGACAACATATGAGCAATCAAAGGGATAAATTTCAACGTTAAAACTATATGTCCCTGTTTTACAGTAGGTAAGAAAAACTGCTACACCTAAATGTCAACAGAAGAGCCATGAAAAAAATGCATGATATATATTTTCATCAAAGCAAATTTCATATAAGCAAATTTGAGATTATGGTAAATTATGGAAGTGTCATGAAAATTATTAATTTACTGAAATATGAATACCAAAGTTCAACTTTGATAATATCCTATTAGTCTACTTCCAGGCAGTTTATGTAGGCACCAAAGAATGTGTGAAAGTCTCACAAGTTAATTCTTAATTGCTTAAATGACGATTCTCTAGCATATGTATTGTAAAGCTATAGCTACTTGAACTAAATGAATTTATAGAATAGTGTATAGACCATGAGGGTGATAAATAGCAAGGTCATATTATTAATAGGAAAACATTACAAACCTTTTCTCATAACACCCACTTTAAAGCATTCTCTTACACACCCTGGTTCTTTTCTACCAAATAGAAAATATGCGAAGGCAAATGACACAACCAAAGAAAGTCTGGCAAAAGAGAACAGAACTGTGGGCCGAGGGATGGTGTGGATTATTTGTATTTTGCGTTACATATCTCATATTCCCCTCCTATTCCCGCAACTTCCAATGTTGTATCACAGCATCTCAGCTGTAATCAGAAACCTTGTTTCAGTTGCTTGCTCTGCCACTAACATTCACTCCAGCCACTACTTACTTGTCACAACTGTATCAAACAACATAGCAGCATTTCTTTCAGTAACTGAGTGTTGGGAGAATTTGAACTCTATCTTCCAAATTCAGCAAAAGAGGCACAGTACCACGTGATATGTTCGAGAATACATAACATCAATGGCAGAATCAAGATTTGAAGTCAGCCACAATTCTAGGCCGACTATGCCTTTCACTACCACTAATACCAACTCCTCGCTGCCTTTGTAATAAAAGCTTCCAAGTACGGTGTGAAGTACTAAAACTCAGGGGCAGTATCTCAAAAAGTAATTCTTTACGGGTTGTTCTTCCTCTGATGGGAATATCTATAAACGGCGGAGAGACAGGAAAACAGAAAAAAGCTATGGGATGGCCTGCTTCGTAAAGAGGCTGTGTACCTTTCCCCCTGGAATGCTTTTACAGTTTGATCACCTTGGGTTTGAGCAAAACTAGTTCTAACGAGCACTCAAGTATGTCGGGAATCAAGGCCTATCACAAGACTGGACTACTCATGGGGCGCAGCATCCCGCAGGCCTGGGCCGAGCTTCCGGGAAGAAGTTTGCAGAGGTGCTCAAGTTCGCGACCCACTTCCCAGAGTCTGGGAGTCAGCCGTGACGCCTCTTCTGGATGAGTGCTCTCGCCGCCCCTTAAACTTGAGCGCGGTCCAGCCCACCTGAGGCCGGGCCAGGGTGGACTCCGCCTCCCTAAGGCGAAGTTCGGCCAGCCGCCGCCCGGCGTGCAGAGGCCGAGGCCCTCCAGCCGCAGGCCGCCCTCCTCCCCCCGGCCCGCGGGCGCCGAGGAACAGCTCCGAGCCCCGCACGGAGGGAGGCCCGGGCAGCGCCGAGATCGCCCGGAGCCCCGCACGGAGGGCGGCTCCCCGCCAGCGCCAGCCCGGGCGTGTGAGGCTCCTCGCGTCCCGCCCGCCGAGGCCTGGAAGCCGCGCCCGCCTCGGGCCCATGCTCTGCCCGGCCTCCCGGGCGGCGAGGAGAGGCGAGCAGGCGCAGGCCGCGGGGTCGCGGGCCGCTCCTTACCGCTTCACCACGCTGGTCTTGATCTTGATCTGCCTCACGCGAGGATCGGCCATGGTCCCTAGAGCGCCGCAGGAAGGAGGGGCCGGGCGCGCGCTGCGCAGGCGCAGAAGGCGCGGTGGAGGGGGCGTGGTGCCGAGGGTACGCGCACGCGCAACCGCCTCGCCCAGCCCCGCCTCGCCTCCCGCCCCAGCTTGGAATCCCTGGCCCAAGGCTTTTCAGACCCAGTTCCCAAGGCTGGTAGGGTCTCCTACCAACTGTTTCTCCCTACCCTCCTTGTGATTGAATAGCCCACTTGATTTGTACAAAAGTGCAACTTTTTTTTTCAGTCTCCACAGCCTGGGTTAAGAAACTTTTTGTTCCTGAGAATTGGGCGGGATTATCTGCTTAATAGACAGTGTGACCTAGAAACTTATCAAGGATAATTTTGGTTTTAATTGTTGTCAAATGGATAAAGCTATCTGTTTGAAAAGGTAAAATACCATCATTCAGGCAGTCAAAATAAATCTTTATCCTTAACCCTAAAAAGAAAAAGAAAAGTTTGCAGAGTGTTCCCTATGTAAAATGTCATGTGCTATTTGTGGAAAGAGGGTTCTGGGGATAAGGGGGTTCCTCTTAAGCTACATTTTAGCAAGTTTGCTTCAAGTGACCAGCAAGACTCGCTGTCCGGAGACATGCTGGCTCCCTAACTCTGTGACTAGGAGAAAGCAAACAGCGAACAGCTAAGTGCATTAAAAACATTGTGCCTACTTGGCTAAGAGGATGGTAGCCCTTGCCTCCAAGCCTGATGATCTGAGTTCAATCTGCAGGCCTCAGAATGATGGGCTGAAAATACTCAACTTCTGTTAGTTGCCCTCTGACCTGAACAAGTACACTGCAGGCATGCAAACACCCAGAGAGACACTCATGTTTCTTGTTTTGTTTTTTAAGTTGGACCTTGAGACCAGCTGGCTAAACCTTTGGAACAAAAGTTACTATTGTTTGACCTATGCTGTAAAAATGCCTACATTTGGCAATAAAAAAGCAGATTCCCAGCCACAAAGAAATCCCTCACCCAGGAACTCCAGCAGGACTTTTCTGGTCATTTCTGCTGGGTGTGTTAAGTACCTGGTTTGATGATGTTATCTATTTGCTGCCTGTTATTTGTTCATCTACTTTTTCTGGCTGCATACTTAATGAACCCAGTCGTGTGAAAGCACAAGTATGGTTACTGTAGAGCATTTTTGTATGGCACACCGAATAATCACTACCACTAGTATCTCAAATATTTAACAGTTTTCAAAAAAATGTGTGTGGTACACAAAGGAGTGGGTGGTCAAGCAACTTATCTTACATGTGGACTTCTACCTGTTAGTGGATAACCTCCCTCTCCAGGAAATAGCCCCCATAGAAAATAGTGCCCACTTTACATGAGGAGTATGCGGACTGGAGCATCCAGCACAGTGCCCGGACACAGCAGACATAGAACAACTTTTGACTCCACTATATTTTCCAAGATAATTTGCATAAAATGAAGCAATGAGCTCTAGAGTCTCTTCCTGGTGAAGCACCCCACCCCACCCTTTAAGGAACTGAGGCACAGCCTCCCTTGTTTCCTTATTTCTTGGTTCTGTCCTTCACTTGACTGTCTTTACCTTTCCTGACACTTAATTCACTTCTAGTCTTCATGGCTGGCTCTGAAACAACGTTCAGTCTTAGTACAGAATCCTGGGTGCAAATCCAGTATCAAAAGCCAGCTCCCATGTAAAGTCTTCTGGTGCTGGCCACCACCTGTGCAGTCCTCCGGGAATACATTGGTAATGTTATTATGTGTTTATTTGTTTGGAAACAATTTGGTTTCAGTTCTTTACAAGGGTTGTGCTCACCCCTTTAGCTGAGGTATATACATCTTTAGAGGCAAGAATCATGTCTTTCATAAGCCTTCCTCCTAAACCTCCATCTGTGTGATATACACAGCAGGTGCTAAATTCAATAAATACACTTCTCTAGCTGGCTGGCACACTGAACCACAATCCCAAGTGACACGGCAGAGCTGTGAAATACAGCAGCAGAATCACCAAAGCAAAATGCTGCAAAGGTAATAGAAACTGCAAACCGCACACCAAAAGGAGTGCACCAAGGCCTTTTGCTACTGCTCAGGTCCTTTCAGACACCACAGATAAAATCATTTGACTCATCACATTTTCCTTTCTGCCCAGATTCTCAGACATTGCAAGCTCAGTTTTGTGCACACACACCTACTCTTTCTCCCCAAAGTCCAACTTTGGAACTGTCTTTGCCGCTTATCTCTTTGTTTTCTCTATGCTTTAACTGTAACTAACTAATATATGTAATTAATTCAGCAGCCAAAAGACGACCGCTGCTGCTGCTGCTGCTGCTGCTGCTGCTGCTGCACGGATTTAGAGCCACGCCCTCCAGGACAGTTTGTATTTATCTATCAGTGTAATCTACATTGCATTTGTGAGGCTGGAACGTAACAATATGGAATGTGTCATCACTCCATATTACTAAGGAATTAGATGAACTTGTCTCAATTTCTTGGGCTCATAGTCCAATGAAGGTATGTGTTCAGAAGCCAGACCAACCTGGACCAAGTCCCAGCTCCTCTTTTCAGTAATTGTAACACTGAGCAAGCTACTCAACCTCTCTTTAGCCCAACATTTTTCTCTGTAAAATGTAGAAAATGGCAACAGTGCCAAACTCATAAGGCTTTCATAGAGCTTAACTGAGTGCTGGTGGTTATTAGGCCCATATAAAATGCTAGTTGAATCTGGGAAAGAGGTCCTAAACTAGGATGTGTACACACAGTAGGATGTGAACATAGAGGTGTGGGTCTTATCGATGTCAGTAAGATCGACCTGAGCTTGTGTTTGATCATTTCTTATGACAAAGACCATGTTTCACTTTCACCATCGTATCCCAACATGTAGCATGGCTAGCACACAGTAGGCACTGCAATGTTTTAGGTCTTCCTGCTTCCCTTTTTTCTTTCTTTCTGAAAAGGTATCCTGTCCAGCCTGCCTCTTGCCTCAGCCTCCTAAGGATATGAGCTTATAGGCAAGTGCCATCGTGCCTAGCAATATGCATTTCTTCCATAAATAAGTGAGCTGCTTTGAAAAGCTTTTTGGTTTCCATTTAACTACATGTCACAGAGACTGCTCATTCCAGCAAGATGCTGCAACAAGGACCCGAAATACCCTTGCTCTCCCTCCCCATATGCACTCATCTTCCTCCCTGCCTTGCTCTGACAGAGGGCTACAGGGATAGCTCAGTGGACGTGGTGCTGTATGGGCATGAGGTTCTGAGTTCACATCCCCAGAACCACGTAGAAACCAAGGCTGGCACTGTGTACCTGTAACTCCAGGTCTGGGATGGGAGGGACAGTACAGATCGGGGGATCCCCAGGACTCACTGGCCAGCCAGCCAGGCCAACATATCAAGCTCTAGGTTTTGTGAGAGATGCCATTCTCAAAAAAAGGTGGAAAGCATAGAGGAGGATAGCCAGAGTTAACATTTGACCTCTGTATGAACATACACAGGAGGGTGCACCTTCACGCACTTACACATATATGTATGCATACACCATGCAGACAGACAGACTGATAGACAGAGGTGGGAGGAAACTTGTGAAAGAGGCTGAAATTACCTGTAAAGCTTGTAAGTTGTGTGTTGAGATGTCAGTACTCTTCAGAGAGCTTTTAACACTGCAGAGGCACACTCCACAGCCAGCCTGACATGGTGCCTCACATAGATTGTCCACTCAGCCCTGGTGGTGCTGACCCTTGACCATACAGCTAAAACAGCAGTAGGCAGAGTTTGCAGCAGACAACCTGCAGGATGACCAACAAGGACTCCTGCCTCCTGGTACTTATGCTCATGTGTAGCCCTCACCCGTAAATATGGACATGCTGACTCAGTCCTAACTAATAGTGTGTGGCAGAAGTGAGGTAATGTTACCTTTTACAATGAAGTTTTTTAAATGGCTTTCACTGTGGGTACATGTTCTCATTTTTTTTTCTGAGGAATTCATGGAGGGAGTTCACCTGAAGCTCCCCAGCTATGTCTCTGTTGGAGTTGACTCAAAATGATTGCAAAACTAATGTTAACTGTTTCTTGCAACCCTCATGCCCTGCTAGTTTTCCTTAGACCAAAGTACATAATAGTGTCTTCAACGTAGGCACAGGAGCAGGGATCTGGCTCTCCTCTATTGGCTTTCCAGTTCAACTCTGACTCTGAAGCTCAACATCCTATGTGCCCAAATACAGATGCTTTCCAAGAACGGCCTTGTCCTGCCCACTGCTGGTATAAGGCACTGTGGAGATAGAGTCTAAAGGCTGAGGAAATTAGTGTGACGCATAGTCCCTTCCACACAGCAGGGATTCCACAGGTTATCACCAGCAACCATTATTATCAGCACAATGTTATTATTAATCAGCATTTAGATTGCCATTACTAGCCAGGTCACCTTTCAGTATGACCATATCTGTGTTTTGGAAATCTTCCTCACCCCTATCAAACTTAGATAACTGTCTCCTCAAGTGCCTCCTCTCTCTGAAAGGCATTGCTCTTGAGGCTTTGGTTTTCATTGTAGTCTGATAGTCACGGCCTTCTGGTTCTCATCACTCACCTCCTCCTCTATGGACTTCATGTAACACTCTCTTTCTTGCCCAATCCCTGCCATCTGCATTTGTTTCCCACTTGCTTTGAACACTTCCATTTTCCGGTGTAGCCTGCCCAGGCCTCCTTTATTCCAACAACCTCATTTCTTCTCTCTAAGCCAGCAGGTCTCAATTTGTGGGTCACAACCTCTTAGGAGGGGTTGAACGACCCTTTCACAGGGGACACCTAAGATCATTGGACAACACAGAGATTTACATAAGGATTCATAACAGTAGCAAAATTACACTCATGAAGTACTAACAAAAATTTTTTTGTTGTTGTTCAGGGACACTACAACATGAGAAACTGTATCAAAGGGTCAAAGCATAAAGAAGGCTGAGAACTATTGTTCTAAGCTTTATGGGCCAATAAACTGATCCAACTATGCTGAAATTGTCATGAATATTGTGCCTGGTACACATAATGCTAAAAATCAGTAATTTCTCTTGTTTAAGAGGTTAGGGACTTGAGACCCCAAATGGAGGTTTTTGACTTTCTGCCCTTCCAGGCTCAGGAAGCAGGAGTTTCAATGGTCAAGGCGCAAAACTGACCCTGCTAATCACCTCTTTGAAAGTAATATTTTTACTAAAAGCTACGAAACACATAAAGAAATATACACAAATAAGGATATGACTAAATGCATTTTTGGAAGTAAACATAATAATGTAACCAACATCCAAACCAAGAAAGACCATAGTGTAGGCAGTGGCCGCAGAGTCATCCCACCTGAGAAACGACTGTTCTTACCTCATCACCACAGACTAGTTTCCCTGTTTTTAAATTTTATGGAAATTCAGTCTCTCAGTTACTGTTTTATTGCTGTGAAGAAACAGCATGACCAAGGCAACTTATAAAAGGAAACATCTAATTGGGGGCTTGCTTACAGTTTGAGTGAGTCCATTTCCAGCATGGGAAGCATGGCAGCAGGCAAGCAAGAAAGTGCTGGCCAGCCTGACCCACGGGTAACGGGCAGAGAGAGTATGAGACGGGGCCTGGTATGGTCTTTTGAAACTTTTGAAATCCCACCCCACAGTGACAGGCCTCTTCCAACAAGCCTACACTTCTCAATCCTTCCTAAAATGGTCCATCAACTGAGACCCAAACATTCAATGGCCTATGGGACCATTCTCATAAAAACCACCGCATGCAGTCATGCAGGATGCAACCTTTGCATCTTGCTTTCTGCACTCCATATTATGTGAGATACATCTAAGTGCTGTATGTTGGTCTTTGCTCCTTTTCTGTTGCTGTACAGAATTATGCTACATGGGTATATCATGACTAGGTCTAGTGTTGGGCATTTGAGGTGCTTCTAGCTTTAGATTATTATGCATAGTGCTCTCATAAACATGATTGTAGACATTTTGATGGCAAGCTGAAGGTATTTTTATCTGGACACTTAGGAGAAGAGTATGTGGGTCGTAGACTGTGCCATATATGTCTGCTTTAGTAGACCCTTCCAAATAGTTCTTCAGGATATATTCATCTTTTACCTCTTACTAGCATGGAGAAAGAGTTCTACTTGCTCTACAATCACCAACACTTGCTACTGTCTTCCATCTTCATTCATTTGTTCTGTGGTCTTTTATTATGGTTTTAAGTTACATTTTCTGGATGGTAGACTAAGATAAACTTGTCTTTATTTGTATCCTAACCATCTCAATATCTGCTTTTGAAAGTTATTTGTATTGGTTGTTCATTTTTCTATTTTCTAATTCTCATTAATGGCCAGAGCTTCTTATATCTTATGAGTCCTTTGTTAGATATACAATTTATAATTTATTCAAAAAATACAAAACTACCAGTAGATGATAGGGATATATAAAGAAGGTCAAGGAATGTTCCTGGAAGGACTATTTATAACAACCAGAAGCAAGAAATAAATCAGCTTTTCTTGAGTCACCTTCATTCTCTGAGGCCTTATGCAGGCAGAGTGGGGGCATCAGGGCTGTAATCTCTCCCTCACTTGCTTTTGCCTCCATTTTGCATACTCTTAGAGGCCTGGGCTTATGTCTATATAATTCTTTTCATGCTGAGATGAAGGTTTCCACAGCATGATCTATAATTGAATGCTTAATAAATGCTTTTTGATGTGGATAATGGTATAGAAATAAATCTCTTCAGATCCAGAAAAAAAATAGATCAGCACTGTGACTTGCCTTTTTATTCTATGATTGGTATGTTTGATGAAGAAGACTTCGATTTAGATTTTTGTAGTCAATTTTCCCATTTATGGTCAGTGATTCTTGTTTCCTATTTATAAACTTTTCTTAGGGGTATGAGTCTTAAAGATGTTATTCTGTGTTTTAGTCTAAGTTTATGTCATCTTTTACATATTTTACATTCCATCTAGAATTCGTATTGGTGTATGGTGTCAGATAGAAATAAATGTGTTTTTTTCCGTATGGAGTTATTACTTTCCTCCATCCTATGCCTTTTGCTCTTTGTTCTTCTCATGTATATGATCTGTGTGTATGTGTACATATTTACATGAATGTGGGCACACACAAGTGCAACATGATTGCGGTGGTTTCAGGTAAACTTCAGGAGTTGTCTTTAACTGAGCTCTACTTAGTTCATGAGGTAAGGTCTCTCAGTTGAGCCCAGAGCTCTCTTCTTCTCCAGGTAGCTTGCTCTGAGGATCCCCATCTCCAAAGAGCTGGAATTAACAGTGGGCTGCCGCATCCTCCCGTTTACATGGGTTCTGAGGATCTGGACTCCTCCAATGTCACAGGGGATGCTCTAGTCTCTGAACCATCTTACAGCCTCGCTTTATTTTTCAGTTGTTAATTCTGTCTGGAGCAGGCACTCATAACTGCCTCACCCAACATCTGTTACTAATAAATAGTCTTCCTCCTTGCCCACTACCACTGTACTACGTACTTTCATCAGCTTCCTCTGCCCCTGGTTAGATACCCAATTCCAGGTGTTCAGAGCTATTTAGTTGGCTGTTGGAAATACTTTGGATTTCTTGATAAAAGGAAGGAACTGCCTCTTCCCTACCTTTTCCTATGACAATAAATGGAGTAACTGGAGCTTAGAACACTCGTGAAAGACATCTCCGAAATGCCAGTCTTCTATCATTGCATTGCTGAAGCAAAACTGAAGCCAGCCCTCTCTAGTCACTGTACGTGAGGAAAACAGATCCTCACATGCTTCAGTGCTATTTAGAACATTTTTATCACTTGAACACGGAAGGATTTTCTAAGAGCTACAGATGCCACGAACGCACCATGACCTTGTCGCTTTCCTCTGTAAAGATGCCTATGAAGACCAAAATATCTTCAACTTTGGCTGTTGTGATGTGCTGCTGTGTTCTCACTATGCAAATATACTAAACATGCCATTAAAATGGCCCTAGGCCACAGGGTGCAAACGTCGGAGGGTGCACATTTTAGACAATAGAAATCATACGCATGCATGGAGAGAACATAACCTTTCTGACAGTGACTTACAGGCGATCCTGTTTACAGATGAACAGACATCTGATATAACAATTCATTGTTCTGACACATAGTGTAATCGTGGTGTGCAGCTTTTAATACATCATGTTATATTTAGCTCATCCCATGGTCTAATACCATTTAACATAAATTTTGCGAAAGGGAACGGCAGTACATGACACTGACTTTTAAAAGACACACACAATATTTTCAGATCACCTGCTTTTTATCCATGAGTGCTCAATTCAGAAATCAAGCTGGCAGACAAAAGTGGAGTGAATGTGTAGCCTCAGGGCAGCATATTTATCTTGAATCATTTTGCGCATTTCTACCTGTAGTCAATGATTCCATTCCATTTTTATGTTGAAATGCATGAGCAACATCAATGAACCTTTTTTTGTCAGCTAAAGTAAGATTTTTATTCAGAGTCAATCAGTAGAGACCTGAAAAGTATTTCGGATTACATGCTATGGATAAAATCTTTTACATGTTTATCATGAGCCATCTATTTGAAACTCTCACCAAATGTTTATGATTGTTTTATTTTTGTTCAGTCTATGACTTTTAAAAATAAGGCATTTGTTATCAGTGAAATATTGTCAGTTGTCATGATGTATCCTTCTTTGGGGTTAATAAAAAATAATTAAACAAAAAGGGAGTCAAGATTTTGGGGCAACACATTTATAAAAAATACTTTAAGAGATGGAGAGGGAGCCCAGCAGGTAAGAGTGTGCACTTCTTTTGCACACTCACTCTCTTGCAGTTGGTTCTCAGTACAGAAGCCAGATGACTCACAAAGGATCCAACGTCCTTTGTGGGCACCCAGACACCCGGGCACATAGTCACCTCACCCACCCCCACATATACAGATAAAAATAAAATAACTCTTTAAAAAGGAGTAAACTGAATACTGGATCACAAAGATGCGGTGGTACATACTTACAATTTTTGATATTCACTCATTGATGAAACTATTTCTGAACAGTTTATTGTGCATGAGGGCAAACTGCTGAAGGCCCAGAGGATTCTTTCTGAGTAAGAAGTCTAAAGTGATTTAAAAAATTAGGCTAGCCTCTGTGAAATTCTGCCATCATTCTGAAGAAAAGCTTGCCATGGGAAAAGAAAATTCCTTGAAAATAAATTTTTCTCTAATATTTTAATGTAAATATATTGCTTCTTAACTGAGGATAGAGATTTAATTTTAACTTCCACAACTTCTAATTCCAACATTACTACCCTAATATTTAATGTCTGTATGGTTATTATCGTTATTACTGTAATTAATTCTCTTCTCTTATTACTGCAGTTTCTGCACAAGTATGTGTGGGTGTGATAACCATTTCATCACAAAACTGAAATTTTTAGAATTCCTTATGCTTCCAAATATTCTGGGTACTTTAGAACAGACAAAACTTGGCCAATTCTTCTGGATTCTTGATCCCATAAGAAATCAGAGCCAGTCATGGTGGGCAGAGCTCTTATTCCAGTGGAAGTGGATGCAGGAGAACCAGGAGCTCAAAGTCACCCATGACTATAAAGAGTATTCAAGGATAGCTGGGGCCAGCCTGGGCTACATGAAACATTGTATCACATGCACCACCCCATAGATAGATTAGATAGATAGATAGATAGATAGATAGCTAGATAGATAGATAGATTAACTATAGATGATAGATGGATAGATAGATGGATAGATGGATAGATAAATAAATATAATCAGTAATAAAATTCACTAGACCTCTTGGTTGCATTCAGCAGAGCTCCAAGTACCTATAACTAATGACTGTAATTTTCAGTTTCCACTCACTCACTTTGGGGCTGGGGTTTTTGCTGCTCATGCAGACAGTCCTGGGATGATTAGGAGCAGGGATTTGGGGTCCTGTATATGTGGTTCAGATCTCAGCTGAGGCAGTTTCCAACTAATGAACCTTGAGCCTTGTCTTGACAGACTCTGAGACCCAGTGTCCTTATTTGTAGAGTGGAAGTGAAGTGTCTGCCACTCACACCCACCATTGTTGTGACCAGCATGGAAGGAGATACACGTAAAGGACTTAGTGAAATACTGGCCTATCACAGCTGCCCATTGAGAACCATTACGAAGGACACATAAGCACAGAACTGATGCTGTGAAGGAAGCCAGAACAGGAATGAAGATTTTTGCTGAAAAACTGAGGATTCTACTGCAAACTGATTCTTGTTACTATTTAAGGGTTATAGCTTGAAATGTGAATAATAGTTAATTGATTTTCTCTGACAACTGGGAAAGAAAAGAAATCAAGAAAATCTTCACATGTCAAATTTATTATTGGAAACTTGTAATATCAAAGGATCTTCCAGATGAATCTGTAAAATATTGCATGAAACTCATGTGGTTAAGCCCAACAAAGGTAAATATATAAACTTGAAAATATTATTAACTTGTCATTTTCAGCTGAAAGACTTTGCTATGAAGTAATGCAATACTGTAAAAAAAAAAAAAGTTACAGTTTCTTTTCTTTTTGTCTCTTGCTAGCACAGGCTGGTCTAGGACTCCCTACGTACTCCAGGCTGCTCTCACACTTGAGATTTTTCTGTCTTCAGTAGAGCTGGAATTTCAGGTGTGTATTCATCATAACAGGTATCCAATACCTGAGAGCTTTCATCTCAAATGTAATGGCGTTTATGTAAATGAACTTTCAGCATAAATGCTGTGCATTTAAAAGCGTGTGTGACAGTGTTTAAAACAGTGCCTGTCGAGACCGACTATATATTTCTTTCTCTTTTTTCCTTTTAGAAGTCATTAAATGTCTCTATAAAGGCTTTTTATTTAACATAGTATTTTAATTTATTCTTTGAGAATTCCGTACATACATAAAATGCTTTCTTGTTATTAGATCCACATTTTGATACCCACTTCAGTTCCTTCCAGACCCTCCAACTTTATGAACTCCTCTTTCTCCTCCTCCTCCTGTCCTCCTTCTCTTATGCCTTTTCAATAACCCTCTGAGTCCAAGTAATTCTGATCAAGGACTATACATGGGTATAAGGCCAACCATCAAAGCAAGTTCAACCTACCAGGGGCCACAGCCCTGAAAAAACTGACTCCCTCCACCCTCAAGCAGCACAGACGATAGTTTGTAAGCTGTGGGGAGGGGACTTCACGTATCTCTACTGCTCCCATGCTGGAATGTTAAATAGCTTGGTCTTATGGAGGTCAAGGGAGATACAAATGTCCCATTTATGGGTAGTACTGCCCTGACACATATTCCCTGCATTTTGAACAGTTGTGATTCTCTGTATTAACACTGTCTACTGCAAAAAGAAGCTTCACTAATTGGGACTGAGAGCTGTAATAGTCTATGGAAATAGAGGTAGATGGCAAGTTGATGGCCAATATGGTTCAATATGATGTTCATTCAGCAAAATAATAATAGAAGGTTCTGTAGGCTTAGAATTTCAATAAACCTACTTTATTTAGGGTTCTTAAGCGCTTCTACCTTCCTTCCAACCCACTGAAAGAAAGTTATTAAGAAAAGGGGGTGTAGATCATTTTAGAAGTAGTTCCTTGAGCTGAGTCCACTCTCCATTGTTCGGATACCAGCAGTCCAGTCCAACTGCTGACACCAAACAGCAACTGAATCAGCACAATTCAGCATATCCAGACAAATCAGTGAAATCCACAAGACTCAGTTGGATTGCCCTGAGAAGTTTTCTGGAACATTTCTTTCTGCGAAGTGAAGTGTCAAAGAACGGAGACCAGTGCAGCAATGTCTAAGCAGCATTGTCCCACTGTCTGTGTGCTTCTATATATCTCCGGTCCTCAGAGTCCACCCACAGGTGTTTTCAACAAAGTCACACTCCTAGCATAAGACAGTTTCCAGCAAAAAATCACATGACACAACAGAGTCTTCAAAGAAACCAGAAACCTCCAATTCAAGGTTCACTTCTATGGCCTATGGATTTCTCAGCCATGGATCCTTGGCTAGATTTAACTTACTGTACCAGGCATGAAGTTTCTCTGGTAAGCAGAATGCAATTGGTCACTCCCTTAACCTTCATGGCACTATTGTACCCATGGACATCTTGACTGATCATTAGTGTATCTCAAGGAGTGCTCAGCTGGGTAAGACTGTTGATGATTTCTTTCCCCTGGCAGCCTGCGTAGCACTGTCTAGTCTATGAAAACTAGCCAGTAGGAAGCTTCCAAGTCAGTACCAGCTTGGTTTCTCTATATCCTGTAGCCAGTCTGTGTGGTACCTTCAGAAATAGGGTCCCACTGCCATTCTAGTGGGCAAACAGGAGCAATGGCAATAGACTGTATTGTTTCAGGGGTCTCTAGAATGACCCCTGAAAAATGGCTTAAAGGAACGTATTGAATGCCTGGCCCTGGACATTTTGTTTGACAACTTAAACAGTTTCAGGAAGGAACTGTCCCCATATAGAGTAACTACACCTTAGGAAGTTTATAAAATAATAGACTTCTATATGGCTTCTGGACTCTCCCTGAGAATCAGCCCTTCCCTCCCACACCATCTCCCCACCCCATTCCCTTGCTCTGCTCCCCCTCTTCAGATCACCTATGCAAACTGTATTCTCCCTCTGACACAGAAAGAAAAATCATGTAGGGAAATCCCTATGAGGTAAAACCCTAAGAATAACTTAAAAAGAAGGAAAGCAAAGATGAACATCAACAAAATTATACAAGCAGATTTATTGGTCTATTCAGTTCTCTGTATTAAAAAGTGAGAATTAAAGCCTTCAACAAAGCCCTGGGGAATAAACACTAGCAAAGCAATTTTATTTAACTCATATTAAATAATTTATGCTTGCAAGTAAAGGCTAAGGTATAATTTAAATTATAATCACTATTATACCAGGTGAAATTTTATTTTCTCTGCTCTGTAAAAGTTAATTTCCACAAATAAAGACGAGAAATTCAATGTTTTAACAAATGAGTAAATGAGTAAATGCTTTGTTGAGTGTCATGTAAATCCAGCACTCAGCTTTCTATTCTAACAAGAATAAGAACACAGTAAGAGGGGTACCCAAGGCACACTCCCCTTCGAGAACATAATGTTCGTACTTGTCGGTTATAAATTATAAAGCAAGGGTTGAGATATAACCGCATGGTAAAGCATTTCCCTACTGTAGTCACTGTCCTGGGTTCAATGCCTAGAACTAAAATTTTAAATGAAATTGATAAAAGTAAGCAGTATGGCTACTTTGTGATATACTCAAAAGGAGCGAAGAAAGAGTCAGAGAGAAAATACACACTACAAGTCACCACTATCGGTCACAACTTGCTGGATACTCACTGTGCCATTCATTACAGACTCCTTCGCCCTAATTTGGTTTTTGTGATTTAAGGCCACAAAGACATGAAAGAGTGAGCATCAATAAATGGGTTTAATATCAAGCTAGGGAAAGAGAAAGTGAGTTGAGAAAGGAAACAAAGAGTAGGCAATAGATTTGGGATTTAAAAGGCCATAAGAATATGATTTTAAGGTGGAAAAAGTCAGGCAAACCAGGTTCTGTCTGTGGCTTTTCTGTTTTGGGGAGTGGGGAGTTAGTTGGGCATAAATAAAATCAAGGATGGGTTTGGTCTGCTCCACAAGCTTCCAGAAGCATTTCTGCTCACATCCCATAATCTTAACTGGACTCAATGAGTGCAACAAACTACAAAGAAGAGGGAATATGAACCTCTAGCTGGGCTACAGGGACACCCATTAACAGTGAGGGGTGTGTTTAAGTCAGCTACCCAATCCTTCTATCACCTAGTATTTCACTCTTGGTCTGCTTTCTAGATTTTTAGACTGTCAATGGAAAAGCCACAGTTCTCATCTTAAAGTGGATAGATAGTTTATTCTGGAGCCATTTTTGAATGACTATGACCAGTGTACACAAATTAGGGTACCTCAAATTCCATGTTCCTGTGTAGAAGCAGCCTTGTGAAGTTTTTATAGTTCTACAAAAGAGAGAAAGTCATAATCAAGGCAAGTTTAAAATGCATCAGTGGGTACAATGAGAGGGGCAGGCCATTATAAATGCCTAAGATGCTATCTGACAGCATTCTTAGCCTTAGATTGGTAGAAGCTAATTGCCTACTAAGTCAATAGGTTTTTAAAGGTTTATATCTACAGTCACAATGACGTTAGTGTAGATACATAGGTAGGCTAGGAATGGCTGTTTTGGAAGGTCTGAACTTAGCCCGAGGTAAGGTCATTAACCTCTGAATCTTCGGCATTCCAGGCTCTCCACGGTACTGAAACTCTAATAGCCAGTCAGTATCCACGGACAGATTTGGGAGTTTTCATTCACAGCTAGATGCAGCCTCTTTTTCACAAGTTCTCATTTACAAGGCTTTACCCACTTAGTCTGTTCACGTGTATACATGTATGTGTTGTTGCACATGAGGAAGCTCATGCAGGTCTTGTTTTTCTGAGCCTGGGTACGTGAAAAAGAACAAGGGTTGGGGGCGCTAGGGTTGGTGCAGGCTTCAGGAGAGAGTTGCCTCCCCTGGTTTTGATCCAGTTTCATTGACTTCTGCTCTTGCCTTTACATTCTCACTGGTTAGCCTGTGTGTGTGTGTGTGTGTGTGTGTGTGTGTGTGAATGTGTGTGAATGTGTGAGAGAGAAAGGGGGGAGGGGAGAGAGAAAGGGAAGCAATGGAAGTATAGAGCTGAATAAAAGCCAGCCCAAGGCCACTGCCCCGTCTTTTATCTTCCTGTTTAATTATTTCAGCTACAGCATTTATACAAAATCACACAGAAAAGCCTTTCTAAAATTCATTTGCATACTTGTGTTGTTTAGAAGAGCATGTAAGTGCCAGGGAGGATTGGAAGGGATGAAGGTGTGTTGGGGCCATGAACGTCAGAGAACAACTTGAAGGAATCAGTTCTTCTCTTCTTTCTCCAATGTGGGACCAGTTTTGGAGGCAGCCACCTTTGCCAACAGAGTCATCTCGCTGGCCCCGTGTTTTCATTTTTATTCAATTAAAAAAATAAAGCTTTTCTTATGGCATCTTTGAAATTATTTTAAAGTGTTTTATTTAGATATTTCCTAGATAACTTTCTTTATTAGCTTCTAATTTAATTCTGCTCTGAGAGACTGTACTTCTGTTCAATTGTTTTAATTGTGTTTTGATGTTTTATGTCTGAAGATTTGGTCTAGCCTGTGTCTTCTGTGTTGTCAGGCAGAGACAGTTCCTTTATGGAATGGATTGATGGCTTTTTTATTTCTATTGAGTTTCTCCCTCTTAATCCCTCTATTTCCAGGAGAGTGTTAAAATCTACTGTTGCAAATGTAGACATAGTTCTTTCAGTCTGTCAGCCCAGCTTTTGGTATTTGGAAGCTCCATTGTTAGTCACATTCACATTGGGGACCGTAAAACCCGATTGGTGAATGGTCTGTTATCAGCTTGGGCCCACACTCTTTGTCCTTGGTAATGTCCACAGCCTGAAATCCTCCTTGTCTTACCTTAGTATTATTTCTTCCATCGCTGCTTGAACGGTGTAAGTCCTGTCCTTTACTTTTACCCACATGCTGGGTGGCTTCTCCTGGGAAAACCTGAACAAACGTCTAATCAGCCCAGAGAGGTACCAACAACATCTCAAAGAGAAGATTCCACTCACGTCCACCTTGGCAAACCCATGAGTTTATTGGCCTACTTATAGAAGCATGGCTAAGACCCAAGGACTGTCATAGCACTGAGAAGCCCTTCTTCAGCTAGTAGGACAACCGCCCAAAAGCTTTATAGGCGGCGTCCTCACTTCAGTTAACCTGTTCTCCATACTACAGCTCCGCCTAAGACCACAAAAAGCTGGGGCGGAAGTAGATGGAGCTGGAGGAAGGCCGCAGAGGGAGGGAGTGGCTGGGTTCTCACAGGATGGTCTACTGACACTCCTCAACCCCTCCTTCAAAGAGAGACTTTCCGAAGGCCCCTCCTGTTGAGGGGCTCCTCCTGTTGAGGGGCTCCTTAGGTAGTCCCAGCTGCCCTGGTTAAGACAGTGACAGCCACACTGTGTCCAGAGGACAGTGTTTTAATGCACTATGTGGAGCACGCTTCTTGAAGAGAACCTATTTTGGTCGTGTTTCTTTGCTTGTTTGAGTGACCTGACAACCTGTATTTATTTTAGAACATTTACATTTACTGTAAGTTTTGATATGGTTAAATTTAAGCCATTTGTTACTTAATTTCTGTTTGTTTTTGTTTGGGATTTTTTTTTTTGAAACAAGTTCTCATTATGTAGACTAGGTTAGCCTTGAACTCACAGAGATATGCCTGCCTCTCCCTCCCGAGTACTGGGATTAAAGTTGTGTATCACTATGCTCAGTTTGTTCCCTTAATTTTCTATTACTCATCCTTCTAAGGTTTCTTGCTTTCAATTGTAGCATTTGTATAATTGTCATTTTGACTTATGTATTATAAATTCGGTTCTCTATCTTCCTCCTTTCCCTGTTGTTCTAAGAAGTATAATAATTTCCAATCTACTTAGAACTAGTATTTTGCCATTGCAAATGAAACATGAATTCCTTATAAGGATATTGATCAATTTATATCTCACTTTAGTATTACAGTTGCCATATTAATTATACATTACACATTAATTGTCAATCCTGAGAGACCTAAAGATTAAAATTCAGTGGATATTAAAGTTTAAGGTCTAAACTTGGTGGGTGGAGGAGGGAAAAGGTCACCTTGCATTCTTTCCCTACTCACTGGAGATACAGTTGCTAGGAAACTGCTACCCCAACCCCAGGGAGGGATACTAGCTGATTGACAGGTTTGGGGACCTCCCTGTAGCCAATCAATTCAAAATGTAGCATTTGCTTGCCAGGCAGGGAACGCCCCCTGCCCTGGGCATTCTGGGAAGGACGGAATCTTTAAATTAGCAAGCTATCCTGAACACGTGGTTCATGGCTCACACGGGCTGTGAACCCAAGCTGTAGCTTGTTAACTTGTTAATAAACGAGAACCTCATGTATTTACAGCGGAGTCTATGGTTCCTGGTCTTTTGGGGTTTGTGCACTGGGCATAACAAATCCAAGATTATATTCAGAATTCTAGTGTCTTAAGAGTTGGTTTCCATTTGAGCAAGAACAAAAAAGGAAGGTAATTAGGAGATTTGTGTGAATGAGACAAAGTATTAAAGGGATGCCTCGCTGGTCTTAATGCTAAGACAATAACAGGCTTAATTTCCAATTTACTCAATGCTTTTTTTAACCAACTAGAATTCAGCATTGAGAAAGAGTGTGTGGAGGCTGAGTTGCATTTCTTATGATCACAGTTGTCAAAAAGGTTAAGACGCTTTGGTTGCTTCTACTTGTTATTGATGTTGAAGCACTCCCTACCAGAAGAAGGTGAGGGGCATTTCCACAGAACAAGTGGTACTTTTCTTAGGCACAAGCATAGACAACTGTCTACAAACTCTGTCCTGAGTTCATCTACTTCTGTAGTAAAGGAACATCCTAAATTTTAGGAAAATAAAGCAACTTTGTACCGAAGCAGGTGACCAAGTAGTGAATCTAAGTCTGTTTGGACATCCTTCCCAAATTGGGATGTCCTAAACAAATCCTTGACAGTCTTCATTCACCTACACTTCATTTAAAGCTATGTACCTGACTTAAAACACAAAAACTCACTAAATAGCTATGTCAGCAGTGACAGAGCAGGCTGGAAACACAGCCCATGCTTGCAACCCCTATGGGAACTGAACGACCTTTCACAGGGGTCATGTATCAGATCTCCTGCATATCAGATGTCTACAATTCCTAACAGCAGCAAAATCACAGCAAGGAAGCAGCAACAAGAAATTTTTAGGGGTTCAGCACTACATAAGGAACTGTATCATAGAGTCCCCGCATTAGGAAGATTGAGAACCATCACTTCCACACAGGAAGTAATTTCAGGATCAACCAGTATAACCCAAGTCTGAACTTACAAATAGGGATTTTTAACATACATTTAAGCACCTAAGCTTTTAGAAAGAGAGGTGCTCAGGAAAGAATAAGATATACTCAAATGTAGAGACCAGAGAGAGAGACGGCTCAGTGGTGACGGTCATGTACTGCTCTTGAGGAAGATTTAACTTTGTTTTTCAATTCCTTTGTTGGGCAGCTCATGATCACCTATAAATCTGGCTTCAGGGAATCTGACACCTCCAGCCTCTGCAAGTACTCACTCACACAACTGTCTGTAACTCCACTCCCAGGACATCTGATGCCCTCTTCCGGCATTCATGGTTACGAGGCATGAAGATAGTGACAGACATAAATTTTGGACAAAACATCCATATCCACAAAATAAAATATAACTTTTAAAATTAAGATAAGTATTTTAAAAGATGTATCTCATTGTCTACTACAGCCCTGTGTAAGATTTTGTGGGGTGTAGAAGTTCTACAAAGGTAGCTAAGGAATTTAAAAGAGATCAAGAGGTAATTCCTGAGGTTTGCCAGAGGATCTCAGTTAGGATGGTAACAGTGTGGAAAGAGTTGTAAGGGAAGTTAGGAGCTGTCAGTGTAAAACAACAGTTTACAGGGTCTTGTTTGTGGTTTGTGAAATTCTCAGCGAACCTCCTGGTTTCCCTCTGGGAAAGGAATAAGGTCACGTATGCAGGTCACACACATTCAGGCCCTTAAACATAGCTCATATTTTTACTTTCTTCTCTGAAAGTGTCTTTATGCAGAAGGGGTATTGCTGACACCTGCAAGGTCTTAGGTATTGATGTAACCAGGACCACAAGAGGTTGAAGAAAGGACAGACACATAGACACATGCATAGAAAAAGCTGGGATCAGATGGGCTGTGGTCGATGGAGACCCACCTACAGCCTCAGCATGTTTATCTCCTACATCTGAACTGAGGAGGTGGGTTTATTGTATACAGCTGAAGGAGGGGGGCCACTTCTGGGGGGAGCATCTCTGTAGGGGAGCAGTCTCGGGCTGTAAATATCTAGAAGAGAGCTTCACTCACATGGCCCAGAGGAAGGCTTTCCATTTTCCTGAACCAGGCTGAGAGAAGACTTTGCCCTTCCCATTGGTCTGAAGCATGGGGGCCCTTCGTGTGGTCAAGCTCATGCCGATGGCCCAGCTTTACTCAGGACTTTGTTCCCCATACTGCTGTCTCTATCTAAAAAGCTTAACTGCAAGTGTTAACTGTGCTGGAATTCCTGACTCTCAGCTGGCAAGAGGCTTCAACGGCCTCCTTTCTTGCCCTATGTACCTTAATTTTCCAATCCTATCCAGCCTCAGTTATTTCCCTCAGAGGCAACTTGCACTTCACACTGTTCAAAATTTGTCCTCAGGCAGCTCCAGAATCTTCCCAGAAAAACAAACAAACAAACAAACAAACAAAAAACCATCAGGCCATGCTCTTTCCCCTCAGACCGTGCTCTCTCCCCTCTGGAATATCTTTCCAAGTCTCCCCTCAGGCTGAAGTAATGACCTTTTGCCATATCATCTCTCAGAAAGTTCTATAGTAAGCACTTGGTGCCATGAAAACATCTATTTGTCATCCTTCCAGGAAATCCATCCGCAGGCTCTGCAGCTTGTTTTACTGTAGTGGTGCTGTTTGGGGATTTATTGGCTTCCAGACTGAGACAAAAATACAGGCAGGCTTTTGACCAAGCTGCTCAGTTATGGAAAATGGTGATGATGCAAATACACTCAGCTCCCCTGCTCATTGATTTCCACTGCTTTTCTTTCTAATTGAACAATTTGTTTGCTACGAATTCATCTGCATTTGTTTCTTGCAAATCATTCACAGGTCCTCAAATGGGTAAATATCTTCCTGCCAAATTGAATGTAAAAAAAAAACCAGAAAAGGCTTAGGTCATGCACACACATCTGTACCATTCAGGATAGGAACTACACCAGTTGTTTGAACAAAGAGAATATATCGTCTAGACATAAAATCACTAACCAGCAAAGGGAAAGGGCAGAAAAGATGTTCCAAATGCAGCAGCTGTGAGCCTGTGTGTGGCTCACTCCAGTAATCACAGTAGTTACTAGATGGGGCAGGAATATTTCCATAAGTTTGTGGCCAGCTTGGGCTACATAGTAATTCTGGTTTAGCCAGAGCTGTGTAGCAAGATCCTGTCAGGAATAAATATACAAACAATTAAAGGTAGCAACTTCTAGAACACTTAGTACTTCCAGAGCTGGAGAACAAAGGAAAGCAGTTGAAATGTAGAAAGTTTAGGAATTTGGAGGAAGCTACAGAGCACTGAAGAAAGGCATGAAATACTTTTGTTCTGCATTCTCAAGGCTGAAACTACAATGGAAATTAAGCTGCTGCTTCAGGAAGAAGCTACATCAAAATAAATGTGTGAGGCTCCAGGGTTGGCACCATTGGCAAAGCACAGGCATGAAGATTCACTTCAGAGTCTCAGCTCCCATGTAAATCCAGGAGCAACACACATCTTTATCCCAGCACCGGTGGGGTAGAGACAGGCAGGTAGATCCCTAGAGCTCATTGGCCATATAGCCTAACCAAATTAATGTGCTTCAGGTCCACCAAGAGTCCCTGTCACAAAAAATAAGGTTTTGAAAGAAACCATTGTCAATCTTTAGCTCTCTTTCTCCCCCTTCCCTTGCTCCCTCTCCCCCCTTTCCCCCCTCACACACACACAAAACTCCACAAACATAGAACATCTATTCTTATCCAAAGGACTACATTAAACTTAAAAACAAGACAAAAAAGTTGCCCTTCTGATAGAGGTTTTCTTTTAAGAAGATAAGTTAAGAAGATCACTACAGTTGAAATATATCACCACAATTTAAAATAGGATCAAAGTACATTTCTGTGCCCACAAATTGAATAATATGAATGAAATGGAATGGAGGTCTACTGAAAGACAGTGTAACAGGACTTTACGGATTCTTTCTTCTTCCACCCTTCTCCACCCGTTTTCTTCTTCCCATCCAACCGATTAACACTAGATAAGAGAGAAAAAAGATAGAGAGGAGAGGAAAGAGGTCACTGAATAAAGTCAGGGGTCAGAAAGGAACAACGTTATCCTTTCTGATGATTAGGTGTGTGGAGCTCTTTGGGGAAAGTTGTCAGGATGTCTAATTTCTTCTTGTTGTTGTTTCTTCTTTGCACATGACTACTTAACAAACCACAACCAGGAGCAACCAACAACCAACCAAAAAACCTCCCCCACCCCAACAGCAACCAACCATACCTCTTGGGATCCTAGCATTTTTATAGCCTCTGAAAAGTCCTCAGAATTCTAAATGTTACACAATTGCAGAAAATATATGCAGCTGGCAAAATCATGCCGTGCCAGAGCACAAGACAAATCATAGTCAGCTGCTGCAAAGGAGCCCCATATCCTCACACCTGGAATTAAAATGAAAGCATATTCTCATAATATTTCTGTGTTTTTAATGAAGTAATTAATTCACTTCACATCCTGCTTATAGGCCCCCTCCTTCCAGTTCCACCCTCCCTCTTCCCCCATCCCTCCTCCCCTGTTCCTCAGAAAAGGGGAACCCCCTTCCCACCCACACCAGCTCATCAAGTCACATCAAGACTGAGATTGTTCTCTTCCCCTGAGGCCTGGTGAGGCAACCCCCCTGGGGAGGGGGGGAGGTGATAAAAAAAGCAGGCAACAGAGTCCATGTCAGAGTTATCCCTGGCTCCTCTTACTTGGGAACCCACATGAACCCTGAGCTTCCCATCTGCTACATCTGTGTAGGGAGCCTAGGTCCAGTCTATGCATGGACCTTGGTTGGTGCTTCAGTCTCCACAAGCCCCTCTGGACCCTGTTCAGTTGGCTCTATTGGTCTTGTGGAGCTCCTGACCCCTCCAGGTCCTTCTATCCTTCATAACCCTAACCCTAACCCTAACCCCCACTTTTCTACAAGACTCTCTACACTTTGCCCAATGTTGGGCTGTGAGTCTTAGCATCTGTTTTCATCTGCTGCTTGGTGGAGCCTCTCAGAGGACAGCTATTTGAGGCTCCTGTCTGTGAACATAACAGAAAATTAATAGTGACAGGGTTGGGCTCTCTCCCATGGGGTGGATGTCAGGTTGGGCTAGGCATTGATTGGACATTCCCTTAATCTCTGCTCTGTCTTTATCCCTGCACATCTTGTAAGCAGGGTAAATTTTGGGACCTCTTGAAACTGAAAAGCTTCTGTAAGGCAAAGGATATTGTCAATAGAATGAAACAGCACTCTACAGATTGGAAAAAGATCTTCACCAATCCTACATCTGACAAAGGGCTAATGTCCAAAATATACAAAGAATTCAAGAAATTAAACACCAACAACCAAATAATCCAATCTAAAAAATGGGGTACGGGCCTAAACAGGGAATTCTCAACAGAGGAAACTCTAATGGCTAAGAAGCACTTAAAGCAATGTTCAATGTTCTTAGTCATCAGGGAAATGCAAATCAAAAAACAACTCTGAGATTCCATCTTATACCCATCAGAATGGCTAAGATAAAAAACTCAAGTGACAGCACACACTGGCAAGGATGTGAAGAAAGGGGAACACTCCTCCATTACAAATTTGGGAGTGCAAATCTGTACAACCATTTTGGAAATCAGTCTCAGAAAATTGGGAATAGTGTACCTCAAGACCCAGACATCTGACTCCTGGGCATATAACAAAAAGATGCTCTATCATACCACAAGGACATTTGCTCAACTATGTTCATAGCAGCTTTATGCATAATAGCCAGAATCTGGAAACAACCTAGATGTCCTTCAACCAAAGAATGGATAAAGAAATTGTGGTATATTTGCACAATGGAATACTACTCAGCTTTTAAAAACAAGAAAATCATGAAATTTGCAGGCAAATGGATAGAACTAGAAAAGATCGTCCTGAGTAACCCAAACCCAGAGCGACACACATGATACATACTCACTTATAAGAGGATTTTAGTCATATAGTACAGGATAAACATACTACAATTCACAGACATAAGGAAGATAAGTAACAAGGAGGACCTAAGGGAGGATGCTTAAATCTCATTCAGAAGGGGAAACAGAATAGACAGTTGATGTGGTTGAAGAGAGGGAACCAGGTAGGAGAGGGAGCTCGAGAAAAATGAGGGTGGGGAGCAGAGTCGGGGTCAGAGGGCAGAGGGCCTACAGGGAGAAGAGACTCTGCGGGCAGGGGCATCTCTGTGACAAGCCGGAGACCCAAGACAGGGTAGGCTTCTGGGAAGACATAGGCCTGACTCTAGCTGAGACTCCTGGTAGCAGAGGTCATGGAGACAGGGGTCATGGAGACAGGGGTCATGGAGACAGGGGTCATGAAGAGGATACCCTCTAACTAGACAGGACTCCTAATAGAGGGATGGGAAAACCAACCCATCCACAAAAACTGCAACCTAATATTTCTGTGTTTTTTTTAAAGAAACAAAAATTCCAAAATTCTCACAAAATACAGTTTGCCAAAGCTCATACAAAGAGAATCAGATATTCAAAATAGGCCTACACCTGAGCCACCGAAGAAACGGAATCAATAATTAAATGCTTCAACAACAGAGTACCAGACTCAGATGGATTTATTGCTAAATTATACCAAACACTTAAGTAAAATATTCTATGACCTTAAAAAAATTCTTGTCCAGAAGATAAGAGCAGGGAGAATACTTATCAAGTCATTTAGAGGTCAGTATTCCCCAAACATCCAGTCCAGAAGAGGACTGTGTGGGAAAAGAAAAACATGCACCAATACCTTTCATAAAAACAAACACGAAAGATCCATACCACTACCAAACAGGATTTACTTGAAGCAAACTTTCAGTAAACTAGGAGTGCTTGATAAAGAATATGTACAAAATGGAAAACTATAGACTAACATCACACTTAATGACTAAAACCACAGACTTCCCACGAAGCACGGGAGCAAGACAAGGACATCCTCTCTCACCACTGCCTATTAATGTGGCACTACCAGTCCGAACCAAAACAGGAAGACAAGAAATAGAAAAGGCCAAAAATTATACAGATGGGCAAGGAAGAAGTAATACCAACCCCGTGCTCAGATTTCGTGAGTATCTGCGTGATAAGCCAAAGGATAAAACAAAACAAAATAAAATAAAAAGCTCTTGGAGCTTATGAACAGTTGTAGAAACATTGTAGCACACAAGGTGAATACAAACAGTCAACTGCTTCCTAGAACAGCAATGGACAAGTGGGATTTGAGATTAAAATATAACATAAACAGAGCAGGAGCCAGTCAGGAAAGAAAGGGCTTGGGTGAGCACAGACCCCATGTACCGTGCAGAGGAAATACAGACTGGTAGTTTGGGGGTCAGACAGGGTTTGGGCACACAGAAACCTCTAGAGTCTCAGGCACCATGTGGCAGGTGCATTGACCTGCCCCAGGGGGAGATAGAATTTGGGTTCGCACAGGTCTGGCGTATCCAAACACTGTGTGGCATCTCCAGGATGTGGTGTCTCCAGGATGTGGCCTCAGCAGAGTCAAGGTGTACAGGACACCGGGACTCAGAGCAGTGCAACGCAGGAAGGTTCAGTTTGGCTGGCATAACTAGTCTGCTGTTTTTCTTCTCTACCTTAGCAAACTGATACAAAGGACAATCAGAGGAGTGGGAGGGGGGGGAAAGATGAATAAAAAAGACAAAAAAGTAACGGATGAACCCTCACTGAAAAAACAAAGGTGATCATTTGAACAAAAAATTGAAATACAGTGAAACCTCAACCAATAAACTAACTCTGGATGCAAAAGTCTTCAACAGCACAATCATTCAGGTCCCCCTTCTCTAACAAGAATGTGATTGATAGCATTATTGTCTCCCACAGATTGAACCTCCAGCATCTTCGCTTCCATTAAGTCTGCTTTATTCATCATAGCTATGCGTACCTCCCAAGCCGGGAGTCCAGCAGGGAGGGGACACAGGGTACTCAGGAGGGAGGCTACTCCTTCCCTGGCCCCACGTGGCTAGGCTGGCCTCCTGACCCTGCAGGCTGCTTTGCTGAGCCTCTACCACTGCTGATGCCACTCTGGGCTTTGAGGGAGGCCACGTTTTTAGGATCCCTCCAGGGCTGGCACAAGTGGGATCCCTGAGACCAATAATTATAAAAATATCAATAGGATAGGTGAAAGCTTTAGCACACCATGAAAAAACCAAATGTATAAATTACGGTTACAGAAGAAGAGGAATTCTATGCCAAACAAACAAACAAAAAACATTTTAAATAAGACATAAAGAAAATGTCTAGAATCTAGAGGGGGAAAGTACCAATCCAGGCACAAGAGGCATCTAGTACACTGTGCTCACAAGTTTATGTCAACTTGACACAAGCTAGAGTTATCTGAAAGAAGGGAACCTCAGTTGAGAAAATGGATCCATAATATCTGGCTGTAGGACATTTTCTTAATTACTGATTGGGGGGAGGGGGTGCGAGCTCATTGTGGTGCGGCCATCCCTGGGCTGGTAATCCTGGGTTCAAGAAGAAAGCAGGCTGAGCAAGTCATGAGGCGTAAGCCAGTAAGCAGCACCCCTGCATGGCCTCTGCCTCAGCTCCTGCCTCCAGGTTCCTGCCCTGTTTCAGTTCCTGTTCTGCCTTCCTTCGATGATGAACAGCAATATGAAAGTGTAAGCCAAATTGACCCTTTCTTCCCCAGCTTGCCTTTTGGTCATGGTGTTTTATCCCTGCAATGGAAACCCTAACTAACACGAACACCAACTGGACAAGAGAAGAAAAATCCCTACTATCATTTCATAATCAAAACACTACAAACACAAACAACAACAAAAGAGAACTGAAAGTAAAAGCTGCAACAGAAAAGGCTCAAGTCACACATCAAGGCAGGAAAATCAGAGTAATAGCTGTTTACGAGACAAACTTTCAAAGTCACAATGGCTTTGGAGGATGTATTCTAGGCTTTGAAAAATCATAACCACCAATCCAGACCATTACACCCAACAATATTTATCATAATTGAAAGAGAAACAAAAAAATTCCATAGCAAAAGCAGGCTCAAGAAATTCATGACTACTAAGATAGCTCTACAGAGGATACTTCAAGGAATACTTCAGAATGAAGAAAAAGATAAACACTACCAAGAGGGAGAAAAATAAGCAATTCCAGGCCAATTAAGCAGACAAGGGATAAGAAAACAGCACAAATCAACAAATGACAGAAATGTGTTGTTTTAATTGCAAAAAAAAAAAAACCCCACAAAAAACAAAACAAAACAAAAAAAACCCCAATCTTTCAATTTTACTCAGGAGCCAGATGAAACCTGGCTAGCTCAGAGAAGCAGAGAAAGCACTCAGTTGACCTTCCTACTCAGCTCACATCCCAGAAGGACAAAACCCTTTTTACTCAGATCACTTCCCATGTGGGTTCCATTGATGTTTTTATGTCATTTCTGTGTTGGTTAGATGATCTATCTATTAGTGAGCATAAGGCATTGAAGTCACTCACTATTAATTTGTTGGGGTTAAACTATAACTTTATATCTAGTATTGTGTGCTTATGGTATTAAGAAATTGGGTGCTCTTCACAAATACCTATAGGACATTCCATTCAAATACTAACGAATTCACATTGTCCTAAGCAACCCGTGTAACTTTCTCCAAAATAGATAACATATTAGGACCCAAAGCAAGCCTCAATAAATATAGGGGAATTGAAATATCTTGTATTTTATCTGACCATCAGGAATAAAGTTAGATGTTATTGATAATGGATATCATAAAAAGTACACAAATTTATGGATACTGAGAGCTGAAGCTGGGGCGCGGCACACACCTTTCATCCCAGCACTTCAGAGGCAGAAGTAGGTGGATTTCTGGAAGTTAGAGACTAGCCTAGTCTACATAGTGAATTCTAGGATTGCCAGTGTCACACAGTGAGACCTTGTTTCAAACAACAACAACAACTTATGGACATTGAACCTGCTATTGACTGATAAATGAGTCACTGAAAAAAATTAAGAAAGAAATCTAACCTTGAAATCGAATGAAAATAAAAATATAACATATCAAAATCTGTGGGACACAATGATGGCAGCCCTAAGAGAAATATTTATATTTCTAAGTGTGTACTTTTTAAACAATCAGATATAAATCAAATAAATAACTTAGTTATGTACACTGAGGTCATGAGAGAACAAACAAAACCTCAAAGCAGTAGGTAAGGCGAGATAATTTAGATCAAAGCAGAAATTAATGAAATAGAAACAGACTAAGAAAAGCAACACAAAGAATCAATAAAATGAAAAGGTCATTCTCTAAAACCAAAAGACAAGCAGGATGATAGTGGTGCATGCCCTTATTCCTAGCACTCGGGAGTCAGAGGCAGGCAGATCTGACTCTGAGGCCAGCCCACTTTAAGAAAGGAGTCCCAGGACAACCAGAGCTGCACAAAGAAACCCTGTCTCGAAAAACAAAAACAAACAAACAAAAAACCAAAACAACAACAAAAAAATAAGATTGACAAACTCTTAGCCTAATTAAAGAAATAGAAGACCCCAAATACCGTGAATGGATATAACCTAGAACCCCTGCTCAGATGTAGCCCATGGCAGCACAGCATCCAAGGGGGTTTCCCTAGTAAGGGGAACAAGGACTGTCTCTAACGTGAATATTTGACCCCCCCCCCCAGGGAGGAGCAGCCTTGCTAGGCCACAGAGGAGGACATTGTAGCCAGTCCTGATGAGACCTGATGAACTAGGCTACCAGAGGAATTAGAGAGAGACAGGGAGTGGGGGATGGGGAGGGACTGAGGGAGGGGCCTCCGGCTGGGATGCAAAGTAAATAACCTGTGATTAATATAAAAAAATAAAAATTATAATAAAAAAGAAGACCCCAAATTTAAAATGTTAGAAAAGAAAAGTGAGGCATGGCAATAAATACCAATTAAATTCAGAAAATCATAAGAACTTAAAAATCCTTTATTCCATGAAATTAGAAAATCTAAAAGAAATTAATGAATTTCTAGATGCATGTGACCTACCAAAATTAAACCAAGATGGAATAGTTTGAACATATCTGTAACAACAGTGAGATTGAAAAATACACATTTGTATACACAGAGAGAGAGAGAAATTGAGCATAAAATTCCAAATAGTGCACAGCTCTACCAGAACTCCAAAGAAGAACTAACACCAATACTCTCAAAATTTTCTCAAATTATTCCACAAACTTGAAATGGAAGTTGTTTCCAGACTTTTTATTAAACCAATATTATACTGACTCCAAAACTAGATGAAGACACAAGAAAAAAAGAAACAGAAGAAAATGACAGTCCAATCTCCCTGATGAAAATAGACAGAAAAGTTTTCAACAAAATATTTGTAAAACAAACTTAAGATGACATCAAAAAGATCATTCATGATCAAGTTTGATTTGGTTTAACATATGCAAATCAATATATTTATCACATAAGTAGAATCAAAAATAGAAATCACATGGCCATCTCTGTAGATGCTGAAAAATTCAACATCTTTTTTTGTGATGAATGTCATGAAGAAGCTAGTGGCAAAGGAAGCATATCTAACCACAGTAAAACCTATAAATGCCAAACCTGTAGCCAACTTCAAGCTAAACAGAAAAAAAAAAAAGGCATTCTACTGAAGTCAAAGGTGTCTACTGTCCTCAAAAACCTATGCAATACAGTGCTTTAAGTGTTAGCTACATGACAAGAAAAGGAAATAAAAGTGACACAAATAAGGAAAGAAGCCAAATATGTCTGTTTTCAGATGCTGTGACTGATACCTGAGAGACCCTAAAGACTTCACCAAAAACTCTTAGAACTGATCAATACTTCCAGCATTTTGGTAGGATACAAAACAAACACACAAAAATCCATAACTTTCCTACCGGTATCAATTCATACCGGAAAAAAAATACAAAAACCCTGTGACAACAAATCTTATTCATATCACTTACAAACAAAAAAGGAAGTAACATCAAAACCCAGAGAATAAACCTAAACAAGGAAATTGTGATTTAAGTTGAGTTGTCCACCTGACAACACCTAGAATCATCCGGGAAGTCTCAGTGAGGGGTTGTCAACATTGAGGGGCCCATGGGCATGTCTGTGGGAGACTTCTTAATCAAGTAAGTTAATTAATACAGGCCTTATTTTCTGTGCCACTAGAGTCCTGTTCAGAAAGTCTTTAACAGGACTTTATAGTGAGGTTCTCTCTAATTTTTCCTTCAGCAGTTTCAGAATATGAAGACTTATGGTCCTTGATCTTTTGGAGTTGAGTTTTGGGCAGAGTAAGAGCTACATGTTGGTATCCAGTTTCCTTAGCACCATTTGCTAAAAAGCCTCTTTTTTTCTGAATATATATATATATGTATGTGTGTGTGTGTGTGTGTGTATGTATGTATGCAATGGCATCTTTGTGAAATTTTTTTTTACACGTATACATATATTTTACTATATATATCACTGAGAAAATTCACGGCAGGAGCTTTAGGCAGGAACTGAAACAGAGGCTATGGAGGAATGCTGTTTACTGGCTTGCTCCTCCTGGCTTACTCAGCTTCTCATATATTCCAGGACACCCTGACCAGGGTGGTGTCACCATAGTGGGCTGGGCCCTTTCACATCAACCACTAATCAAGAAAACGCCTCACAGGCCAGGCTGGTGGAACATTTTTTTCAGTTCAGGTTCTCTCTTCTCAAATGTCGCTAGCTTGCATCCAGTTGAAAAAAAAAAAAACTAACCAGGACACATCATACTCACATTCAAGAGCAAAGAAATAAATGCATATATACTCACTTTCATTTTTGTTTTTGTTTTTCAAGAGAGGGTTTCTCTTTGGAGATCCGGCTGTCTTGGAACTCACTCCATAGACCAGGCTAGCCTCGCACTCAGAGATCTACCTGCCTCTGTCTCCCTAGTGCTGGGATTAAAGGTTTGTGCCATCACGATTTTATACTCACTTTCTGAATTGCTTACCCTCAAGCTCAACTTCTCCACTCATAAAGTTCAGGATTCCCTGTGTAAGCAATGTCGTGGCCTTTGGTGGGGGGAATAAACTCCCATTGGAAAAAAAAAAACCAAACTTAAAAGCTAATAACTCCCAGGTCAATTACTATCTCTTTAAGAGAGACTCTTAAACTGGTCTGGGAGCAAAAGACAGCCTTCTGTGGGCAGACCTGAGACTTCCATAACAGAACTGGCTGCTGCTGCAGTTTAACTGAGGGGTAAACAAGCATGGCTCCTTTATACTGTGGCTGGCTGAACTGGCTCAGCTCCACAGCCGTGGCAGGAAAGAAAGGAACTGGAGGCAGACGACCACATACAACAGGTCCACCCATATTACTCTCTTTAAGACTCAGGGAACATTGTGGAAGAGAGAGAGAAGAGAAATTGTAAAAGCGAGAATACCATGAAGTCTTCTGTGAGACAGTCTCTCCAAGGAATGGCTGCATAAACTAGACTAAAATGATGCTAACATCAGTGAACATATTCATGTGGAAGGGGGAAATTTTTGATGAGTCTCACCTCTAGACAAAGAAGTACAGGCAACCAATGACTGCCAGGAGAAGGAGAATTAGCCTCTCCCAGATATGAGCCCATTTATTGGTTGCCTAATACAGAGCAGTCAGCTCTGAGACCACATACACACAAACAACAAAAATGAACCCAGCAGGGAATATTTATATATTTGTGAATAGATATGCACACACAGACATATAATACATATGTACATATGTAGCAATAATAATCAAAGGAAATGGGGATATCAACTTGAATGTGTAATAGACCATGGAAAGAATAGAAACAATTAAAACATTTAAAAAATAATTCTGAGTGAAATAAGTGAGGCTAAAAGGCAAATATTGTATGAGTCTCTTTACATGCACTATCTAGATAGGCCAATTCATAAAGAGGGGAATCTGAAGAAAGGCTGCCAGGGGCTGAGCAGAGCATAAGCCTGAGTTATTACTCAGTGAAGAAGGACAGAATTTCTTTTTAGGATAATGGAAAATGTGTTGGGAAGAGATGAAGGCAGTTTGATAGTGTGTGTATAAATTACTGCTATTGAATTGAACATAAAACTTCTTTGCTGGATCGAGGGATCAAACACAGGGACTCATGCACACTTGTGAGTGCTCTGCAACTGAGCTACACCCTGAGGCCTCTTTTTAAGATTTTTGTTTTGAGCTAAGTTCTCACTACTTTTCCCAAAATGTCTTTAGAGTCACTCTGTAGCCAAGGCTGGGTTTGAACTTGTAATTCTTCTACTTTACCCTCCTAAGTAGCTGGGATTAGAGGGCTACACTACTAGGCTTGGCAGAAAAAAACAGGGCTAAATAGTTAATTTTGTGTTGTATGTATTTTGTCACAACTCTGAAAAATTAATGAAGTCTCCCTAAACTACTGATATTATATATATATTAGTTTCTATATTTTTTCAACATAATATTTTAATTGAGTCTCTAGGAGTTTCATATCATGCACCCTGATCACATATGCTTCTCAGTCCTTCCCTGTCTCCCACCCTGATGACCTCCCCCCCAAAATAAAATTAAGAATAAGAAAGAAAGATAAAGAGAAAAAAAGAAAGAAGGAAGGAAGGAAACAAGTAAAAGTCTAACTTGTGTCATCCATATACTCATTGGAGCATGGTTAAATTCAGTGGCCTGACCCTTACACAGAACTGAGTCCTTCCCCTCCCACACCTCTGCCAGAAACCATCAACTGTGGAGAGCTGTACTTCAGCATGCCCGTAACACTTTTTAAAGAGTTCTCTTTGGTGGCTTCCTGTCTAGGCTCTTACTTTTTATTGAGGGGGAGGGGCGGGGGAGGGTAATGCTGTCACGGAAGCCTTACATGTCTCTCCCTCTTATCTGTGTCACAGCAGATGTAGCCTCCTTGGTTTCCACAGTCATTGGGAGCATGGATCATGGGCCTCCTCCACACGGCTTCTGGCAATAGCACAGACCATGAACAGAGCCCCCTTGTTATACTGGGACCACCGACCCAAACATGGTCCTCGGCAGCACATCATGGTCTCAGGCACCACAGGCCGCTCACATCGATATGGCCACTGGCAGCAGAATGGCCTACAGATATGGACATGGCTTCCGGTTGCAGCACAGATCATGGACATCTGTATGGCCCTCTTTGGTGACATGTGCCACAGACATCAACACAGCCCCCAGTGAGACAGAATGCTGGCCTTGCTGGCTCTTCTACTATACTTGCTTGTGGGGTGGGGGCAACTGTTATATTTTTAAAGGGGTAAATTGCATGGCATGTGAATGCATGGAATGTGGTGGTACACACCTTTAACCCCAGCACTTGGGAGGCAAAAGCAGAAAGAAAATTCTAAGATCAGTAAATGAATCACCTATCTAAAGCATCAAAAGAAACAATAAAGTTACTAGGGAAGGGCTAACGAAATAGAAAACAAATATACAACAAAGAATATCTACAAAAACTGAAGCTAATTTTGAAAAAATACTATTAAAATTAGCAAACCTTTCAAACTAGCATCAAGGAATAAAAGAAAGCAAAATTTACCATTATCAGCAATAAAAACAGAGACATGAATCCAGATGCCTTAAAGATTAAACAGACATTAAAAATAGGAACAAATTTTGTTACAGAAATCTGAAATTTTGATGAAAAATCAGATTTTTAAAAATTCAACAATAGCATGGTAATACATACCTTTAATCCCAGCACCCAGGAGGCAGAGACAAGTGGTTCTCTGACTTTGATGTGAGCCAGGTCTACACAGCAAACTCCAGGCCAACCAGGGTTACACAGTGAGATCCTGTCTCAAAAATAGTCAAGAGAGAGGAAAGCAAACAAACAAACAAAAAACAAAAACCTCCAGCAATACAACTGAATCAAAGAAAATTAGAAGTTATGCGTGAATGACATGGCATAATAGAACAAAAAATTGCTAAGTGAATTTCTGGTGGGTAGATCATGACATATTTCCAATTTTTCATTAAGCTGATTTCTTAGGAACCAAATGACTAGATCAAAGAATATTAATATTTTGAAGGCTCTCATTTTCCAAATTGCCATCTAGAGAAATGGTTTCACTTTTCCACAATTAGTGACCACTGTCCCTGGCCACACTGCTAGAGAAATCTGTCACCCTTGCTCTTCCCATGGTGCTGCTCTCTCTACTCCTTAACCACTGTATTCTGATTTCCATACAATTCATTCTCATTCTCTTTCCTTCTCTCTCTGTCTTCATATTCATGAGATTCAATGACTCCTTTTTCTCTTGAAGTAAAAGATGTATTTCACTGTGTTCTTAACTTTTCTCATCCTTAGATTCCCATTTTGTTCCCAGTTCTTAGGGACCCTAAGTTTCATATGAATTAACTTGAGTTTCTGGGCATGGTGTGTGTGGCCGACAGCAGATAGGATTCTCTTCTTTCATGTTTTTTTGTTCATATTAATCATTCTCATTATTCTCTTTAGCCAGCTCCATGGATATTGGTCCTGTCCATGGACTGGTGAGAGACCAAAGAATTAGAAATTAGTTTTTTGGGTTATTGGATTAAAGTTTAATGTACAAGGTCACGACATGTCCGGCCACCTGCAGGGAGGAACCAGCCTTACTGCATTCTTTCCTGCCCACTAGAGAAACAGTTGCTAGAAAACTAACCCAGATTGACCTCTCCCCTAGCAACAGGCAAACAAAGGAAGCCAGAATTGTTAATGGTTTTGGCACTTTCCCACAGCCAATCATTTTAAAATGCAACATCCCCTTTTGTGTTTCAACCAATAGACACTTGCCAGGCTGGAATCTCCTGCTTTGGACACACTGGGAGGGACTGGAACCAATAAATTACCTTCAGTTCTGAGCTCCGGGCTCTCACCAGTGCCTTGGTGTCTGTGAGAGTCCCAGCTCGAGCTGCAAATGAAGATCCTTGTGTGTTTTGCAACAGACTCAATTCCTGGTGGTCTTTTGGGGGTCTCGCAAATCAGGCATAACACTGGCAATGTCTAAGTACTGCAATAAATGTTTTAGTTTCTTCTATGTGTTTTTTTCTGTTGTTGTTGTTGTTTTAGTCCCAAATGTGGATATGGAAATGTTTTTTAGTTAATCCTTAGTTGAAAACACTCATGAGAGGCACATGATCTTGGTCAGCTGAAAACAGATACTCAAGAAGGCATGTGATGCTTTGCAGGAAGCTGGCTTGTGCAAGGAGCGTGGTTTTTAAATAACCATGTATGGATTCTAAAAAAGCATAAAATAGAAGCCCACAAACAGGGACACAATGCTTTTGGACTGTTACTTTTTCAACAGTCCACATCCTTTCATTGGCCTTCAACACTTGACTTCACAAAGAGAAACAATCCAGAGAACTTCCCAGTGGCC
This sequence comes from Pachyuromys duprasi, assembly GCA_028658305.1. Classification (NCBI taxonomy): domain Eukaryota; kingdom Metazoa; phylum Chordata; class Mammalia; order Rodentia; family Muridae; genus Pachyuromys; species Pachyuromys duprasi. The sequence continues at coordinate 1,087,732 of CM053750.1, read as the reverse complement.
CTCTGGCTGAGTCTTGCTGCTTTCTTTGACTCATTCCAATTTGCCAGAGTCTTCCTGTTTCTGCTGAATGCTGCTGCTGGTGGTGATTCATGTGGTGGTTTGGTGTTTGCTCTTTGCTTGAACTGCTGGTATTCGGAAAACAAAGAGTGGAATCTCCCCAAGGAACTAATGTCTAAAAAGGTCCATAACCTCCTTTTCCTAATCATCTTCTTATCTCCCCTCCCTCTGGTTAGTGGGTTGAAAGGAAAGTAGAAGCGTTTAAGAACCCTAAATAAAGTAGGTTTTTGAAAACTCTAAGCCTATAAAGCACCATGGGAGTTGATCTTCAAAGGCGGGGCTCAAAGCACAGGCTTCCTTTAAGTGTCTCCTTACAGCAGGACAGTGGGGGCAGGGGCAGAGATTAACATACGAAAGAAACCAGTGACAAAGAGCACACACGGGGCAAAGCAGAAGGTAGGTGCTATGTAGTTGACCTATGGAGGTGACAGCTTTCACGGACTGGCACCACTAAGTTTCAGAACTTTCCTGTGTTAAGTCCAACCGCAACTCACATATGCAATCGACAAGAGTGTTTTTATTTCACAAAAGCAAGAGTCCTCCATGCAGGGGTCGGCCGCTTTACAAAATGGCAACCCTGAGAGGAGTCCACAGGCCCCTTTTAAAGCCAGCGAGGGGATTTCCAGTCCTGGTTAGGCAGTCCTTACCAGGACGGAATGGCTTCACCGTAAGGCTTGTATGTCCTGATTGGTTCTGACCTTGGGGAATGGTCATCAAGCCTCAGGACAGAT
>CM053750.1:1047576-1086844 GCA_028658305.1 Pachyuromys duprasi | reverse complement strand
TTCTTTCTTTCTTTCTTTCTTTCTTTCTTTCTTTCTTTCTTTCTTTCTTTCTTTCTTTCTTTCTTTCTTTCTTTCTTTCTTTCTTTCTTTCTTTCTTTCTTTCTTTCTTTCTTTCTTTCTTTCTTTCTTTCTTTCTTCCTGGAGCTCATCAAGCAGAAAAGGGGAAGGGTGGCTAGAATTTTGGCCTGGCTTTGGACCTAGTCTCAAAATGGAGTGATTCAGGTCCTTTCACCTGCGTTCTGAACTAATTCCTTGAGGAGAATAAATTTCTCCCTTTGTTATCCATGTTTAGCCAGTCCAATTCTTTGTTACATGAAAACTCACGAAGACCCTGGAAACTCCAGCCAGTGCCCTCCAGATTCCTACCTCTGCCTATAACCCCTCCCCTCATGGAGTGGGACATTTCTGTAACTTGGTCTAATCAAAAGCACATGGCAGAAGTGATGTGCCAGTTCCATCAGCGTGCTACCATAAGCCTTGGCAGTTTCTTTCTGTGTTGTGCTGTTGGGAGTCATGGGCCATCATATAAAGGATTGAGCTAGTGAAACCACAAGGAGGCATTGTATGAAAAAACCATCTGTATATGTAGAGGCTTTGAGATTGCATGGGAAGAGAAAAGCCCAGCTGGATCCAGCCTTTCAGCCATCCCTTCCAAAGCACATTAAAAGGAAGTCATCATGGCCTCTCCAGCCTCGAGATATTTCACTGCAAGTGACTGAGAAACTATAAGGAAGAACAGGAAAGGAATCAGCCAGCAGAAGCCAGAAAACACTGAATAGTGAGTGTTGCTAATATCTGTTTTAAGATACTCTTCTGAAGTATTTTGGCTTTTCAGTGATTGAGGCATCTCTTCTACATTGATCATGGTTCCAGTTGGGGTATGGCAGAGCCTTTCCTTGATCAGAAGAAAATCTTGAGGTTCTTATGCCTAAATTAAATAATCTCTCTGTTTAAAATGGAGATATCCTATGAACTGTGAGGGTTCATGTTATCTTACTCGTGACCTTGAACCTGGAGGGGCACAAAAGACCCAAAGATGGGAGGAGCCAGAGGAAGTACATCTCAGACATAGTGGGTAGACCTAAGAGGAAAAGACCTTAGTACAGAAGGGAACTGTCCTATATTCATCATGCTGCAATGGCAAAAGTCAAGACCAACAGCAATTTAAGGGAGAGCAGGGTTTGTTTCAGCCTACATTTCCAGGTCACGGTCCTTGATCAGGGGCAGTCGGTTATGAACTCAAGTAGGAACTTGAAACAGAAATCATAGAGAAATGCAGCTTGCTGGCTCACTCATAGCCTCAGCTAACTTACATCTACACCCATGAACCATCTGCCCAGGGAAGAGTGGTGCTACTTGCCCACATCAATAACAATCAAGACAAGCCCTCCTTCCAACATATGGCCACAGGACAATCTGATCTGAGCAGTCCTGCAACTGAAACTCCCTTCTCAGGTGATTCTAGGCTGTGTCAAGTTGACAGAGCGAAGTAGGACAGGGACCATCTATAGAAACAAAGACACAGAGACAGAGGAAATCTGTCCTGTTGGTGCCCAGACATAAAACCGTATCCTTAGCTCTTTCCTGAGTTTAATCAATGATTATAAGCTCTTGGCTTCCATAGTTGACAGACCGAGATAGGAATGTTTGACGGATCCAACTAGCATGTTGAAAAGTGTCGATAAGAAAATAATAGTCAGGGAAATATGTTTCTGAACTGGACCCATATTAAGACTTTTGTAACTCATGCTAACAGTACATATCTCAATAGACACCTTTTATTTGTTTGTGTGTTTGTTTGTTTTTCAAGATAGGGTTTTTCTGTGTAGCTTTGGCTGTGCTGGACTCACTTTGTAGATGAGACTGGCCTCGAACTCACAGAGATCGGCCTGCCTCTGCCTCCCTGAGTGCTGGGATTCCAGGCATGTGCCACTGTGCCCAGCTGATACCTTCTCCTTTAAATTACATGGGATAAAATGAAAAGTGTTACAGATATGTAAAGCATTGTGGTATTTAATGTAGGGCATTCAATCCTTACAAAATACCTACCAGAAATACACAATGTGCCTTCACATTGTGGGTGAATGGGTACGTAAATGACACAATGGGATATTATACAACCCTAGAAAAGAGATAAACAAGAAGTCATGGAAGCCACAAGAAGACATGGAAGAAATGTAAATTGCTAAGTGAAAGCATCTGGGAAAAACTATATAGCATATAGTTTCAGCTGCGTGCCATTTGGTAAAGTTATAAGACAGTAAGAAATCAGGATTTCCAGAGAAAAGTAAGGGTAAGTAAGGGGAACCCAGAAGATACTTAGGGCCATGACACTTTTCAGTATGATACCATAATGGTAGAGATGTGTCATTAGATGGGTAGTCACACTGGTAGGATATAAAATATTGAGTGAACTCTATAAAAAGTAAGAATTTACAACAATGACCAGCATGGCACAAAAACTTTAGAGGTGACGTAGTGGCACAAACACTTTCTCAGTGACCAGCAGCTCTCTAAGCATACTAAATATTCACTCCACAGGAAGGAAACCATGTTGAATTTGAAGGCTCGCCATCTATTCATAGCTAGTGAAGCCATGAATCTTAGAGGACCTACAACTTGCCCTTCATCAAGGAAACTTATCTTTGCAACAGACAGAGACCATTACAAAGAAAAAAAAAGCAGCAACCAATGAAATGCAGAATGGTAGAGCCCAGTCTCAATGTAGATATCTACAAAACAGCTCCTTCACATAAGGCTCAGGGCTTACTGTGGAGGAGGGACAGAAAGCCTGTAAGAGCCGGAGGATCAGAGAAGTTTGAGATGCCATGGAATGTCAGAGGTCACACCCACAAAGTCTCACCAACATGACTGCCTAAAGGCTAATAGTAGAGATGACAAAGGGGACAGGGCATGCAGAGGGAAGCCCACCAGACCCCAGCTCATGGGGTCTCCATAACTATAGGTAGCTAAGGAATGCTGAAAGTGGGAGAAATAGTCTTCTCCATGGAAAAGCATACCAACTTGTTATCCAGCCCTGAAAACATGGAGACAAGTAACATTATACAGACTGAGCAAACTCTCTTTGGGAATATATATATATATATATATATATATATATATATATATATATGCATGTAACAACTATTAAAAGTAAAAGAGGACATACATTCGAAAGAGAAAAAGAAGGGGTATATGGTAAGGGTTGGAGGAGGAAAGAGAAGGGAGAAATGTAATTATAAGTCTCTCAAAAATAAGAATATTGATTTAAAGAAAAAAGAAAAGTAAGGATGCTAAAGATACACCAATGTAGGTTCAGCACTTTTAAGCAATCCAGCACTCTGGAAGGAGGCAAGGAGGTGACCGCAGGGGGAGTCTGTGCAGGGGAATCTCTACATCGCATACTCAACTCTTCTGAGTATGGCAATGGCTCTAAAAATGCACATTTGTTAAAAATATTGTTACTGGTAAATCGTGGGAAAGACTGTCAAACAACCATCAGGCTGGACTTTAAAAAAAAATTAAAACCTGGGTGTAGTGGCATGTAATTCCAGCACTCTGAGAGGCAGAAGCAGGTGGATTGTTATGAGTTCAAGGCCAGCCTGGTCTACAGAGTGGGTCCAGGACAGCCAAGGCTACACAGAGAAACCCTGTCTCAAAAAAAAATAATAATGGGTTCCCCAGATAACCTTGCAGAGCTACCTCCTGTATCCCCTCATAGCAGAGAAGCTGTGTGTCCTGGGGAGTAGGGAGGTTGGGAAGCCACTACTGGAACATTTGGCCCCCAAGCAGAACTCTGCACTTGTGGCTCAGAAAATAGGTAACTGACAGCCTACCAAGTTTGACCCAGTGTTGACGTGTAGGTTGAGTTCTCAGAATGCTGCCGAATGAAAATCAGTCTCCATGATCTTAGTTGCCAGAAGATAAAAACACAATGAGAACAAGAATGGCCTCTGCTGCATGTCTACCTTCCGTATCTCCCGCTAGAACCTCTAAAGGGCAGGACTTAATCCGCACACAGGATGATGGCTACAAAGGAGCCCAGAAAATTCAACCTTACCTTCTCAGCCTCTGCTTGCAGTGAAACACTTGCCACACCCCAGAGGAAGAGGACACACTCAGTCCTGATGCAACTTGATGAGCTGGGGTGGATGGAAAAGGGAACTCCCTTTTCTAAGGAAAGGGAGAGGAGAGGTAGGGGAGGGAGGACAGGACTGGGAGGGGAAGAGGGAAGTGGCCACCACAATGATGTAAAGTGAATAAAAATTAAAATAAAAGAAGCCAGATTTGAAAAAAAATGTCATATTTTCACTAAAATGTAGATCTTATATGTAAAATTACGCGAATGTTTATGTATGTGTGTGTATTAATTACATTTGTTCTTTGATGTTAAAAAAGAAAAAGAAACAGATGACAAGTGGCCATCTTCTGCACCAGGTGTCAACTCAGCTGGGAGCGCTGGAGTCCCGGTGTTGACGCATCCATTTCACACTATTCTCCCAGCCCTAGAAATCAGGCGACTTCTTACCTTATTCTGGGAATATGTACCCTGCTGCATCATGGTCTTCTCACTGCCCTTCCTTGATGCTGCAGCACCAGGAAAATGCTTCTCACAGCCAGACAGCTGCAGGTCAGTAGTTACTCAAAGGCCCAATGACTTCATCAGGAAGAACCTTTCATACATATTCTACCAGCTTATTCGAAGTCTGGGACTCCAAGGGAGCCAGCTTCTGGGATACCCCCAAAGCTTTTTCTGTCACTCAGCCTTCCTTCCCCCACAGTCTTTCTGGTGATAGAATCCTTGCATGTGGAATTTCATTTAGCATCTATTGTTTGGAAAGTCTGATTTAATGCACACACTTCTCATTTTAATTTATTAGTTAGTTAATGTTAGCTTTTTTTTGAGACAGGGTATCTCTATTTAGCCTTGGCTGCCCTGGACTCACTCTGTAGACCAGGCTGGCCTCCAACTCACAGAGATACACCTGCCTCTGCCTCCTAAGTGCTGTACCCAGTACCCGGCTAACAATGCTCATTTTAAACTCAAGTCTTTGCTTTCTATTTCTGCCTGTATTTATTTTCTTGCTAAATACCAGTCACATTTTTATATTTTAAATGCAGCACTCAGAATGGTATATTATCATAGATCAGCAAGTTTTGTACCTAAAGCCTATTGTCTCTAATACTTTAAATGTCAATATAATGATCAAAAAAGTTCCATCACAAAGGGTCAGCAAAAGGGGATATCTTGGGAATCTTGTAGTAGTACATCATAATGTTCTCTCCATCATGGGCTGTGTCGGATATAAAAGTAGCTCCTTCATGTACTACTTGTTCACACATTTGTCAAGTGTTTGCTAGGTGGGAAGTACGGTTCTAAGCCTGCTAAGTCAAATTCAACAGGAAAGCAACATTCTTGTGAAGGAGATGGACAGGAACTAAGTCATAATTAGAGTTGTGCTGAATAGGAACGGGGACTAGATGGTGAAGCCCCAGGGCGCTTGCCGTGCCAGCATCACAACCTGAGTTTGGGATCCCAGTATGCACCCTGAAAGCCTGGTGGGCAGCTGGGCAGAGGGAGACAGGGGGATCTGGAGCGTGCTGACCCACCAGTTTATCTGAGTCAGTGAGCTTCAGGTTCAGGGAGAGGTTCTGTCTCAAGAAATAAAGTTGAGGATGGAGGACACTGGACACAGATTTGCAACCTCTGACCTCCACATGCACTAGTACACATGCCTGCACACACACACACACACACACACACACACAAACACACACTCTCTCACACACGTACACTCACCCACACATACACATACTCACACACACACTTACACATACTCACCCACAACATACACAGTCATACACATACACTCACACTCACACACACACACACACACACACACACACTCATACATACAAGAAAATCTAACAGAAAGTGACGGTGTAAATACAGAAAGCAGAGGTCAGGACCCCTCTAGAGAGGGGAAGAGAAGGAAGTATAGTCAAGCAAATGCTTGAAGAGGTCTTGTTTTCTCTTCTCAAAACTTGCTAATATTCACATTTCTTTTCTTCCTTGTGCTTTTTCTGGTATTGGGGGTTGAACCAAGGGCCTCGCAAATGCTCCTAACCCTACATTACCATTCCTTACTTGTTCTCCCTGACCCCAAAGGAGCTCTGGAAAAGTGTTCTTAAAAAAAAAAAAAACTTTTCCTGGTTTACTTTTCAAGAGTCTGTTCTGGCATGCTTCTAACAGTGTCAGAATCACCTTGGTCAATGATGGCCGATACGCTATCATATAGAGTACATACTCTATTGTATTTTCCAAATTCTGTGCCCAGTTCCATATAACTGCCACTACAGTGGTGGGCAGCCTTTGGCCAGCATGGCGGACTGCTCTGTTTCCGATCTCCTCAACCTTGCCAGTTGTTAATGAGCATCACCAGTTTTGCTTTTCCCTGTCTGATCATCTTCAGAGTTGGCTTGTATCATGTACTTTCCACTTTTCAAAACCAACTGGAGCCTAGTTGATCCACCCTGGGCATGTTTTCATGTTTGGGGTTTATTTGCAGCCAACACCTTCCTGCCTGGTGTGCAGTTCAGCTCCCACCCAAGAGCAGCCGCCGTGATGGCCTGGGACAGAGAGGGAAAGAAAGACTCTTTCTGAGTCTTAGCTAATGACTATGTGTGGAACAATTGTGATTGTGACTAAATAGGGAAAATTACTAAGTCCTTGAAGTAACTTTTATAAAAAGATAAATTCCTGGATGTCATTGTTTTGTCCAGTGCTCGGGGTTAAGATGCTTAGATTCTAAACTTCCTGGGCATATAGAATGGGACTTGCCTATACCAACACTTTGCCTTGGCTAAGGTTCTCCTCCTCAGAAAACAGAGTTCTCCCTCCTCAAATGACAGCCACGATATTTTATTTTAGAAAGCTCCTAAGAATGCATTAAATATTAAATCGGATTTTCCCCCCAGTTATCAGGGATCTTTAGCATCACTTTGCTTCCAGGAAAGCCCTTCTGACCTCGAGAAAGAGCGCTGTCTCCTGAAGAGATGGAAAAGGACCTGGGCAGAAAGTGGCAGCTCATAGCACCCCTGGTTTCCTTCTGTGACCATAAATAGACCACAAAGCCTTGGGCTGGCATCAAAGAGTCACCAGAGAATGGAAGTTAGGACACCTGTGTCCATTTGGTGGCTTAGTTAGGGTTTCCGTTGCTATGAAGAGACACCATGACCATGGCAAGTCTTATAAAAGAAAACATTCAATTGGCGCTGACATACGGTTTCAGAGGTTAGTCCATTATCGTCATGGTGGAAAGCATGGCAGCATCAAAAGCAGACATGGTGCTGGAGGAGCTGAGAGTTCGAATCTTGATCCACAGGCAGGAAGGAGGAGACTGAAAGTGTTTCACACTGGGCATCACTTGAGCATTTAAGACCTCAGAGCCCCACAGTGACTCACTTCCTCTAACGAGGCCACGCCTTCTCCAGTATAGCCACATCCCTCAATAGTGCCACTTCCTATGGCCATTCCAATACATGACAAACCTATCCTACTCCCTGGCTATCATGGTGTTAGCGGGCTGGGCTGTGAACATCCATTGCCACACACACTCTGGGAGGCCTGAGAAGGCATCTGCCAGGTCGTCTAGGAGGAGGAGTAGCTGTGAGCTTGTAGAGGCTTCCCTGAGATTATAAATCTATCCCACATGAAAACCAGGGTCAAGCTGGCTAAGAAACTATAGATGTAGGTGGAAGGCAGGGCTCAGCCTATTGAATTCATACAATAGATTGTGTTGGGTAGTGCCAACCTAAGTCACACATCATCAAAAGTCTCCCATCCATTTTGAGGATTTTAGGAAAGGGCTCCCTAATGTTTACACCTAGGTTCACTAAAGTGGGCGCCTAATCTGATGAGCTTTACCAATTTGTATTCCTTGTCACTCTGAAGAAGTTTCTAAAAGAAAGGCTGGGGGTACATGTTTATTCAGAGCTGCTAGCCTCCCCCTGTGTTCCTTTGTCCATCTACCACTCATTCCTGCTCAGGAGTGAGAACATCTCACTGTTGGTGCCTAGGCAGAAATCCCCTAGGGCCCATCTTGGCTAGTCTTACATGCAAACTGTGGCTGCCACTGCTCATCTCTTTCTGACAGAGGGGGTCCCTCTGCAGCAGAAGCTACTAGAACAATCCCTTGGCCCCTCTCCTTCCAGAATTCTTGCAAGGAGAACACAGAGGGAAGCAGCAGCCCACCCTGCCACCTCTGCTGCCTAAGACTGCTTGTCCAGACACTGTTGGACTCCCGAGGTAGGGAGACCCTCTGTTCCTCGGGATAGATGCCAGACCCCAGTAACTCACAAAGACAAGGCTTGTTGCAAACAGCAAGAGGCGTTTACTAGTAGCCGGCATGCCGGGGCTCTGCACACAGCTCCCACACAAGGGGGTGGTACAGAGCCCTGAGCTGCAGAATCACAGAGTTTATAAAGGCAAAAACTGCAAAACAGGAGGGGGTCTAGGGGTAAGGGATTTTTCTAACGGGGGCAGTCAGTGATTGGCTGTGCCCAGGTGTGGTGACTAGGGGACGGTTAGGGACTGTTTGCACTTTTCAGTCCAGGAACAAAGAAGGGCGTTTAGGGCCAAGTTAAAATTTCCTACCCTTACAACACCTTAGTCCTGGTGACAAAGTTCTGAACCTCTTCCCTTCTCTGGTAATTGGCTTCTCATGGACACATTCAGGCCATCAGAGATGTGCATACAAATGCAAGCCCCAATTTGGGAGCCTAATGGAAATAAATACTACATGCTCTTCACCTCCGCCTAAAATCTGAACTGCCTCATGTGGGTTAATTCCATATGGTACACACTTTGAGGTTCTGAGTCCAGAGCCGTGGGGTTTATGGTGAGCCGGTGAGGTCTACAAGGCTAACCATTTCCCCAACTTCCCAGTGAGGAATGCTGGAGCCTCGGGAGGCAGGGGTTTGCCAGGGTCATGAAGGTCACAATAACTGGCAGAGTTGTCCTCAAGTCCTGAGTTCCTGACCTCGAGACTTAGGTCAGGCAAAAAACTTCATTGCTGAGATTGGGCTATTAGCTTATTTGTTGAAAACTCAACAGTTTTTTTAGGCTTTTACCTCAGATCGATACATGTGTATAGATTTGGTACATTTTTTTCCCTAGGCTCCGTGAATAACAGAACAGGATTTTCTCGTGCCTGTCACGTCTTATAGAACAATACAAACGACATCTAGTTTTTCTTATGTGTCCTTAATTTAGGCTTTTTGCCATATTTTATATAATATCTGATCCACTTTCTACATAAATACCTAGTGTTTTTTAAACTGCTTTATATTTTAAAGCAAACATTCACATATGTAGGCCCATGTGACTAGCAAAGCACTTCCAGTTGAGATGAACGTCTTGACCCTACCACACAATGAAGACCTAGAGTCACAGGGAAGAAACTGAGGCAATGGGGGCTGTGCTCACTTGTTAAAGAGCCCATTTCATTGAAAGCAAAGCTAGAACTAGTCCCTACTTTTCATCTCCCTTCAAACTTCCCTCTCCCAAGGGATCTGGTTCAGCTCATAAGCGTGAGTGGGAGTACCTGTATCCACATATGATTTCCAGCCCTGCTCTCATTTCCTAACTGGCTGAGGTGAGTTGAATTATAAAGGCCAGTGTTAGGATTGTGCAGCAAAGTTACACAGCGGATTCACAAATCACACCACACAACTGGTTCCACATGGGAGATTTATTAAGGGAAGGGGGAAAGGGTCACAGAGACCATCCCTGGGCAGGGAAAGAGAGAGGCAGAGAGAGACAGACAGACAAAGAGAGAGAGAGAGAAAGGAGGTGGTGCGAATTTTCTTATAAGATGACCCAGAGCATGTGCAGGCAGTTTCAGGTGTCCATAGGTGGCCTCACAGATACCTGATATCCAGTTTGTCAGGTCCCTTGGGGCTGGCTGTAGAGATGCCTGCTTACAGATCCCAACACTCCTCCCTTTTTGTTTTATTAAAAGGTGAGGAGCCAGGAAGGGGGTGATGGTGGGGAGGGTATAGGGATGTCATTTGCTCTTCAAGCTACTTCCTGCTGATTAGGGTCATTGTCATTCTCAGGGTATAGCTGGTCCCCACAATCAGAGTCAATTGGAAGGTCATTGTCATCTGCTTCTGTGGGCAGAGGTTGATAATCCTGTAAGAGTAACTGATTAATGGTTTGGTTAGAGAATTTTTGCATTCATTGTTGAGGGAATGCAGAGAAGAAGTTAATAAAGCAGAGTGCAGAAAGACGAGCAGGAGAGTTGTGAGGAAGGACACAATCCATTTCCATATGGGGTTCTCGAAGGCCCAAGAGCTAGAGGCCTCAAGCTGTTCCCTTTGCTTTATAGATTTGTCTGGAGTTGTTGGAGTTTGTCTTTTAATATGCCCCACTGGCTGACATAAAAACAGCATTCCTCCTAGAGGAAGATGCAAAGGCCACCTTCTTTAGCTGTGAGGAGATCCAATCCAGGTCAGTTTTGAAGTACTATGTCTGCCAGTGAGTAGATCTGTCCTTGGAGAGTTAGTATTGACTGAGCCACTTACTGGAGGTCCTGGATGCACTGGAAAGAGAGCTGATAATGAAGTTAGTGATAGGAACTGCTGTCCCTGTCCCGACAGTTGTTGTGATTCCTGAAACAGCCAAGAGGAGCAAGATTTGAATTGTCCTCTTCTCCTGCTGGGCAGCTATTGAGTCCATGACCAGGATTAGTAGGGACTCCTTTCTTTCTTTCTTTCTTTCTTTCTTTCTTTCTTTCTTTCTTTCTTTCTTTTTTCTTTCTTTCTAGATTTATTTTTTTATTTTTTAAGATTTTATTTTTTATTTATACAGTATCCCACCTGAATATGTGCCTGCAGGCCAGAAGAGGGCACACAGTAGAGAGCACCAGATCTCATTATAAATGGTTTTGAGCCACCATGTGGTTGCTGGGAATCGAACTCGGGACCTCTGGAAGAACAGCCATTGCTCTTAATCTCTGAGCCACCTCCCCAACCCAGGGGCTCCTTTTCATTTATCACCCCCAGCTCAGGGAAGAGGAGCACCAGTGTGCAAACTCCTGACCAACCAGCAGGTAGACAATGGTAGACCTGAGTACCACAAAGATTTGAGGTATTATTAGCAGTAGGACATTGGGGTTGAGATGAGGTATCAAGGATTATAGTTTTATTACAGTCTAAGGAATTTAGCATTCCTACAGAGTATGTCCCAGATGCCTTGAAACAGCTTGCCACACCAAAGAGTGTAGGGGGTTGTGACAACATCAGAGTCAGGGCAGTTAGTGAATGGTGAAGTAAGGTTACTTGACAAGAGTCACTGGAGAAGCTGTCAGCGGTAGTTCTGAGTTGGTCCCAGGTGGGACACCACAGCCAACAAGCTCTAAAATGGCTGGTTAGGTCACATTAAGGAGCTTGTAGGCCAAGGTTAGAGTCTGAAGTAGGAGAGGAAACGACAGGTTTGTATTATTTAGGAGGAGGAATTGTCTAAGGCAATAACCTTAGAGGAATGTTTAATTATCTTCTCTACTTCTCCCATCCCCAGGGACTGGGTAATATACCAGGTGGGATCCTGTAGCTGAATGACCACAGGGGAATGGTGCCTAGAGATAGAGGGGTTTTGGACATCCCAGACTTGGGCATCCACTTGAGAGGCTGGTAAAGGAGACGACATGTCACAACTGGTAGGTAGGGTAGCTAGGAGGAGTAGAAAGGACACTGGCGAGCTTGGGCTCAGGCAAAGGGGTGGAGTAAAGGAGACAGAGGCTTCCACTTTGGCTAAAAAGTCCCTTCCCAGTAAGGGAACTGGACAGGTTGGCATCACTAAAAAAGAATCAGTCAAGGGAACACTCCTGAAAATACAATTAAGTGATGGAGTCCGGCGAGGCTGGCAAGGCTGTTCCCCACCCCGACAACAGGGAACTAGAAGGAGAGGTTGGTCCCCAATACTCCATCAGGACTAAGTGGCTCCAGTGTCCACAAGGAAGGAAATGGGCCTCCCATCTCCTTGATACCTTGATGATTACCCGTGGCTCCCTGCTAGTGATGGCAGTGATCGGGTCAAGGGAACCGGGCACCTTCAGTCATCCATAGCCAGGCCTAGGATATTGGCTGGAGAGCGATCTGGGAGTGATGCTCTCATATCATGAGAGAAACGGTGGCAGTCAACACCCAATGTCCCTCTTGGTGGCATTTTGGACATGTCCCTGGTGCCTTATGGGGTTAAGGACAAAACCGGACCCAGTTGAAACAGGGACCCCACGGTCCTTGTGCCTTAGGAGACAAGGGAGCCTGGGTAGTGGCTGAGGCCTGTCGGATGGCCTTGGCTAGCATTTGGTATTTTTGCTTGTAGGCTTTCTCATCTCTCCCATGGTACACCTTAAAGGCTAGCACTAAGACTTCTGCCTGATACCCAGTTTGCCAGGTCCCTTGGGGCTGGCCATAGAGATGCCTGCTTATGGATCCTAAAAGATCTGTACAGCCATGATCACAAAGATGAAAAAGATACAGTGTGTGGGTTTTTGTTTTTAAAGGAGTTTGGAGGCAAGTAAAATACATCCAGGTTCACCCAAGGAGCCAGGACTATCCTCCCTCAGTATGGTCCACAGACGCCCATTAAAACATTAAGTGGATGCTGGTGAAGGCTTCTGTTTATTCTCCTGTCTTTCCTGGTCTTCCCTATGATATCTTCAATCCCATAAAACTTCAGAAAGCTTGTGACTGCACACTGTGTGGCAGTGTGGAGTGAGTCTCCCTGTACCTGAGGGTACTTCCTAGGTCCCAGGGCTTTTCTTAAGTTTTGGGAAGATCTGGTCCCTCTCCAGTGTGAAAGTCGTGAGTCCAGAGAAAAGTGGAGGAGCTAGGGTTGTAGCTCAGTTGGTGAGTGCTTGCTTTCCTAGCTTTCATGAAGCAACCCCATAAAAACTGGGTCAGTGGCTCGTACCTGCATTACCAGCACTTAAGAGGGAGAGACAGAAGGTTCAAGGTCACCTTGCTACTTAGCAAGTTTGAGGCCTGACTTATGTAAGACAGTGAGGTGGGAGGAAAACAAAGTGGATGGAAACCTAGTTTCCCGGCGTGAAGACCTACAGCTTGTTGCTTATGTTGATTCCTAAACAAGTTATTTCTGACTCCACAGTAATTAAAGTAAATGACACAAACTTGTCAACTTCTAATGAAAATCACAGATGCTGAGCTGAAGTTGTGTTGGCCTCAGATAGGCATGCCGCGTCACAGTGACTCAAAACCTCCAGTTCTGCAAAACACACATGTGGTACCCTCAGAGTAAAATATGCTAGGTTTTCTCTGAAAGAAAGCATTACCTGATGAAATGTTCAGTCCTTCCTAGATGGGAAGGGTGCTCAGCAGCAGGACATCTGGACCAAGCTATTTTTCGAATCCTGGGAGTTCTTTGTGAAGGAGCCACACAGAGACCTTCCCTCTGATCTATATAGATTTGAAGATGTCTGACTAGGGCTGGGCTGTGACCAAGAGACAGTGCTTCCTGTTGGAACATTTGTGCTATGGGGACTATACAATCCTTATCTTGCAGTTTAAAATAATATTATTGCTGTAATAGGACTTCACTTGTAGGTTTAAAACAATGGCTTTTCCAAGTAAGAGTTCCCATTTACTTGTGAGTCAGCTTGGCTTTTAAGAAAGATTGGTAATAGACTTCACATCCTCCATATTTTCAGAGTAAAATCTTGGATCCCTTCCAATTATAGGATCCCAGGGCTAATGACTGAGCATTCTGATTGCTTTAGGGGGAAGAAAATGTTGACAGTGGGTATACATTTCAACTGATAAAAACAAGAAAGGCAATGTGGGAGAGGAGCCCCCAAAAGAATGAAATTTAGCAGAGTAGACTGCCAATGTACAGACCCTTCTTAATGTGTTCATTAAATAGATATATGAGAATATGATTTAGTTTTAATTAGCTACTCCCTCAAAACAGACCACTCAATGTTTGTGGCTGTACTTTAAAGACAATGCTAATGAGGTAAGCACGTACGAATGACTAAAAATGACAGAACAGACAAAGCTCCTTGTCCAGAAAAAATATTCTTATCAGATTTCACATCCATTTCATTGGTCTCACTAAAAGATTATTAATAACAATTTATTGATATAAAAAGGGCTTTTCTCTATTAATAAAATTTAGATTTATTTTAAATTGTTATTTACTTCATTTTTACTTTATCTTTTAATTTATGTGTGCATGCCTTTTAATGCAAATACTATATTAGTCTATATAATTTGTGAATAAGCAAATGCATATACATTAAAGATATACATTCAAATTTTTGTGAAATTTTCAAAATTAGAAGCAAGAAAAGAATCCAGTTTTCAAGGTGTTAGGATAAAAAAGCCTTTGTAGACCTGTCCATGTGAGCAACCAGTTTGAAGAATACTAGAAAGACTGGGCTAACTGAGTCAAAAGGGATAAACTTGTTTGAGACCTAGGAAGCAGCTTAACCCAGCTACTTTCTAGAAAGCACTGAACCAATTTGCAGCATAAGAGAGCCTCTTTTGTTAAATGATAGCCATTTAATTTTAAATCAGTTGGTTCTTATGATGTTTATGAGACTCACAGGTGAGATGTCTTCATTCTCTTTCAAGAGTCATGTTCTTGGGTATGAGCTTGGGTAACTGACTTCATCACTTCCAACAGCCGTTGAATGTTGTCATCCAGAATACTGGGGCACTGGAGGAGTATAATTATTTGTTCAAACTCATGAGTGGGGCCTAAGACTAAATCATGAGAAGAAAAACGAAAGATTTTTTTTCTTTGTGTTTGGGCACATGTATTTCTCAGAGCATTGAAAAAGTGAATAGTAAGTGTCATGTAAAACATAGCTGGATTGCACAGGGGAAGGCTGACGCTGGGCTCATCTTTCCACTATGCATAGACAAAAACTTGCAAGTATGACACAGCCCTAAAGGAAACCTCTTAGGTAAACCTCCGTGACCTGGAGTCACAGAGAACCTTAGTGAGGACAAGGGTACAAATGACGCGGAGAACAACAGGTACACCAGGCTTCTTAGAATTAAGAACTTCTGAGAGTATCACCAAGAAAGGAAAACCTCACCAGGGGGGAATATTTGAAAATCATATATTTGATAACATGGTCACCTCTGAAATACGCAAAGAACTCCTACAATTCGACAATTAAAAGATTAACCAATATCAACGGGGAAAGACTAGAGTTAAAGTCTCCTCACGCATGACTGAGAATCAAGCGTACGACATGGTGATCGGCAGCGCCAGGGGAAGCCAGTCCAAGCACAGTGAGGCACAATCTCATGCCTACTAGGATAGCTGTAATCAGAAAGGCCAGAAACAAAGGCTAGTGAGGGAAGGGAGAAGTTACACCATTTATGTAGAGCACAAATACAAATGTAGAGTCATACAGGGGTGGGCAGGAATCACTTTCTACAAACTGGCAGTAATAGAAAATGATGAATACCAAAGTTCTATATTTCTAACACACAAGGATACAACCAAGAGAAAAGAAAATGTATGTCTACACAAAATTCAACCATAAATGTCCATTGTACTGATAGCATAATATCTAAAGAGTATAAATAATCTAAATGTTCATAAATCAATCAATAAATTAAAAAAAAGATAGCCACATACTAAAATGTTATTTGACAACTGAAAAAGAATAAGGTGGTAACCATGCTACAATATCATGAAATTTAAACCTTAAGCCATGGGCAAGAAACCAGTCATAAAAGGCTACATACTACATAATTCCACTACCATGGAACACCCAGCATTGGTCTTGGTGGCTGCCTAGGGTTGGAGGTGTTGAAGCAGAATGGGAGGAGGTTTAAAATGCAGCTGATATTAGTGAAGATGATGGGGTTGACATTTATCTTCAGGTGATAAAATGTCCTAAGATTTATTGTGATCTTTGACCGACTCTGAATACACTAAAAATCACTGAGTTACTTTAAATGGGTGGATTGGAGGGTGTGTGTTATATTCCAACAGCCTGCTAACACTAGATTGTAATAATATTATACTAAGGATGTCTTGGACGAGGGTTGCAGCTTCCAGACTGGCCTAGCTTGTGTGAGGGTCTAAATTTCAGGCCTTCATTAATGAATTAAGCTTAAAATTATTCTCATCATCTGGGCACAGTGGCACGCACCTGTAAAACCACACCGAGGAAGCTAAGGCAAGAGGGTTCTAAGTTTACTGCCAACCTGGCTTACACATTAAGACCGTATTTTTAAGAAGTTCTCAGAGGGTTTGCCTTTTTTTTTTTGTACTCCACTCTTGTCAATATTTGATTTTATTTGAAAAACCATGTGTCATATTTGGAAGCAGTCTTTTGATTTATTATGTCCTGCCTCTTCCAATTATAAAGTGCTATTATTAATAAAAATTAATTATATTGCCTACTTTGAGGCCCTCTCATTAAACACTGCCTATGATTGGTTAGGGCATGGTTTCCTCTTTTGTGGGAAACATAACTTTCTGAGCAGAGTAAGCGTTTTCTTTTAGAAAAAGCAGAGACACATTCAATTTTAGTGAAATAATCTTGCAGGCTATCTGTGGGGACCTTTTTGATGTGAAATTAAATGTGGCACAGACAGAGATTTTATTACATTTACATGGACCCATAAAATAACTTTTATGGCTCCCAGTGGTGCAAACCCTCCTTAATTTTGTTAATTATTTTCCCCCAGTTATCCTTAGCCGTGTCTGCTAATTCAGTATTGCTCTTGATTCTAAGATATGTTATGGGCTTATAAAGTCACCTGAGTCCCTGCTGAGTGAAAAAAACTAAGGAAGCAGATCCTACTTGAGGTAATGTTTTGGATAGTTTCCAATTAATTAGCTGAGAATGACAATGTCCTTCCACCCAAGAGTTCTGACTCATCACTCAGTGCTGGGTTCCCAGTTGCGAGATGGATGGCAGAGCCCATTCCAGAAGGATCTAATAAGAAGTGTCTTCCTTTTGGCTCAGCTTCTGAACCTTGGTCTGTTCAACCATTTGTCAACGTTTCCTCCAGCTTCCAGGACCCTCTTAAGACAGGGTAAATGATCTACTGTTCTCACTGGTTCTGCTTTTCTGCATCTCTCCTTCCCAGTTCCTCTGTTCACACTTCAGTTGGAATTTCCTAAACAAATCTTCTGAAATTACCTATTCTTAGTTATATTATTTGGCAAGTCATCGGTTGCTAGAGTTAGGTGTTCTACAGATGTTCTGATAGATTTGTTTAAAGAAGTAAAGGCTGACGTGTTGGAAGCCTTCCCATTCTTGGCTTCCATTTTATGATACATAATTATATAATGTAGGCTTCTTGTGGATTTTGATTTTTTATAAGCTTACCTCATTTAACTTACTGGGTGCCCATTTACAGTTTTGTAAAATGTGCTATACTTCAGAGTAAATGTTGCAGCTTTTTGAAGGATTTAAAAATTCATTCCTTTCACCAAAATGAGCCCCTTTCTCTTTTTTCCTGTCTATTATTTTGAAATATTGAGATTTTGCTCCTTATGCTATTTCTTTTTTCTTTTTATTTTGTATTACTGGCTCCCAAGAGTAAAAAATAAAAAACTCAATTCACAGCTCCAGACACAACTAACATACTTCATAGTGTCTCTTTTCCATGCCTCTATTGCAAGAATAATTGGTGTAAGAGAGAGAGAGCTAGATTTCCATAATCCCTTTCCTGATAAGCCCCAACTTTTAAATTTTTCATCACTTCCAAGTACTGTCTCTCTCAAAACCAAGCACTTAACATGCGGAACTTTAAGGGACACTGAAGATCCAAACTCTAGCACTTTCAAATCACTAAATTCCAAGAACCCTTTCAAAATAACATCATTGAGCACATTTGGGGATACAGCATCCCATATCAGCAATCATAATCAACAGGCCAAGTAAGAACACAAGGAACCCTGTTTTCCAGAAATTTGTTTGATGCTGTTTAAAAGAGAGAATGAGTTCAATCACCTACCTCTTTTTTCCCTTTATTATTCTCATTTATTACAATTTATTCAATTTGTATCCCGGCTGTGGCCCCTCCCTCATCTTCTCCCAGGCCCACCCTGCTTCCCTCTTCTCTCCCTATGCCCCTCCCCTAGTCCACTGACAGGGGAGGTCCTCCTCCCCTTCTATCTGACCCTAGCCTATCAGGTCTCATCAGGACCACCTACTGATTGAACGAACTCCATCAAAGCACCCTGCTTTTGTGGGGCCTGAATTTCGTTAGTTGCCTACGAATCTAAGTTTTCTAAGAAATGCTTTTTAGGAAATGGTGGGAAGGGGTTAAGATGGGTCATTACTCTTCTCTTTGTCACATCTAGTCTGGGAGACTGGCTCTAGTTTCAACTGACTGTACTGTTTTGAGTTTTGAGTCAAAACTTATTCAGGACCTAGGCTGGTGTGTGTGAGTGTGTGTGTGGGGGGAGGGGTTTGTCTATGGTTAATACAGTTGATGGTTCACTCTAGATCTCCTGTTCTGTTTTCCCTACTAAAGTCAATGCCGAACAGGACAGCCAGTGCTATGCAGAGAAGAAAATTTGTTTCAAACAGACAAACAAACAAATGAAAAACAAACAAAAAAGAGGAATTCTTATCAGTCTGTTCTTTAACTATGACTGCTACTGGGAAAGAACATGAAGGATTCAGTAGGGCTTTTAGCTCAAGGCTTCCTATTCCCACAGCCCATCACCTGACAACCTCCTTCTAACCAACACCACTCTTACTTTCAGGTAAGAGAAAAAGCCCCAAATCAACAGAAACCAGGCTGACCTGAGATTCACACAAAGCAGGTGATGAATACTTAGTAGCTCTGTGACTTCGCCACCTCTTTTCTGAGTAGGCCATAAACAAATTTTGTGCTCAAGGGAAAAAAAAATGTGTATTCTTAAATCAGATCCCTATAACCTTTGTAAATGAGAACAAATCTTCAAGCCAGCTGTGGTGTGATTTGTTTTGACTCTTTGCTGCCTTTACCTGAGATGTTTTACATATATTAATCTAAAGACAATGAATCCTGAGCTGATTTCCTGAGTGTGAGTTATCCCAGCTTTGAAATGAAGGGGCTGATATGTATCAGGACACACAGATACATAGAAAACCAAGAGCTATCAAGCTAAGCATCTTTTATTATTATTAATCAGAACTTCAGAGGTAAAATCTTCTTCTCAGGGACATCAAAGTGATTTGTGACACTCTCTGAACACCTTCCCATTCACAAGCCAACGAGTCTATCACAGCGATCTCTCGTTTCCTCATCAACAGCTAACATAAAACATGGGTAATCTTCATTTTCCTCAAATGTTTCAATAAAGCTTCTGGCTTATGTGATGTAGCGTTTCTGACTATGTCATCTTCCCCGGCTTCAGCATCAACCAGAACAAACGATTCATATCCTATTATATTTCTTTTAGAAACTGATGTAATTAAACAACAGAGCTGCCTGCAGTGAAGGCATTGGACCCCAAGACATGTAGGAGCCGCACTTTTTATGGTCTTCCTAGATTCATGGTTTAGAAAACAAAGCACACACACACACACACATATATATATATATGTTATATGTTATATATATCAAGAACATAAAGGTCCAGAAAGAAAAATTCAAACATATTTGTTCATGAGGGCATCATTCTACCACTCATGTTTTGAAAAGTCTAATTCTTTACTTTTCATTCTCACCTTGTGAAGCAAACACAGACCCTGAGTGCCCTTTCTTGGTGATTTGTAAGATATTGACAACCATCTTGAGATCCTGGGGGTCTTTCAACAAGTATTTCAGCTATGGCGCTGTTGGTATGACCAACTGCAGCATAGAAGAGGAGGAATATATCATGGCTTCAGGATACAGTTCATGCTGATGGCAAGGCAGGGAAGTAGGAATGGCTTGTAGATATGGCAGCAAGGGTATGAGGCTGTTTGTTCACATCTTCATAGACCAGGAAAAAAAGAGGAGGTGCTGGGACTCAAGCTGGCTTTCTCCTGTGCACAGTTTTACTCAGTCCAGGACCCAAGCCCACAGGATGTGTCTACTCACAGTCAGGCAAGTCTATCCCCGTTCTATTAGCCCCTGGAAAACCTTGCCTCACTAATACCCAAAGGGTCTTACCAATCCAATCAGATTGATCATTGAAATCAGCCATCATACCCTTTCTGTATAACCAGGCACATCTCTTACTTCAGCTTCACAGCCCCAAGATTGGGACTGTAACCCAGCAGGCCTAGCTGTTAAGAAGAACACACCAAATTTAGGGTCTCAAATGTACAGTCTGAGAATTCTCAAGCTGTAGGTTGTTTTGCTTTACTTCCTGAACCTTGCAAATATGAAGAACCTTTCTAGATTTTTCATAAATCTCATACTACTCTAGAACTGATAGAAACAAATGGCACCCAGCTACAGAGCTTTAGATTTGTCTTATTGACCATAAGCAAATGGCATTCATTGAGTTGAGTGCTGTTTGGTTTTGTTTTAGCTGAGTTAATGAAAATTGATTAAATTAAATAATTGGTTAAAGAAACAGCAAAAAGCCTGCACATACATGGAAACTGAACAACTTGCTACTCAATGACAGCTTCATTAGGGAAGAAATAAAGAAAAAAATTAAAAGCTTCCTAGAATTCAATGAAAATGATAGCACAACATACCCAAACTTATGGGACACAATGAAGGCAGTGCTAAGAGGAAAGTTCATTGCACTAAGTGCCTTCAAGAAGAAATTGGAAACATCTCATGCAAGCAACTTAATGGCCCAACTGAAAGCTCTAGAAAAAAAAAAGAAGCTGATACACCCAAGAGGAGCAGACGGCTGGAAATAATCAAACTCAGGGCTGAAATCAATTAATTAGAAACAAATAAAACAATTCAAAGAATCAATGAAACCAAGAGCTGGTTCTTTGAGAAAATCAACAAGATAGACAAGCCCTTAGCCAAACTAACAAAAAGGCAGAGAGAAACTATCCAAATCAGCAAAATCAGAAATGAAAACGGGGACATAACTACAGACACTGAGGAAATCCGAACAATCATTAGATCTTACTACAAAAACCTATATACCACAAAATTTGAAAATCTAAATGAAATGGACAATTTTCTTGATATATTCAATTTACCTAAATTAAGTCAAGATCAGGTAGAAAGATTGAATAGACCTATATCCCCCAAGGAAATAGAAGCAGCCATCAACAGTCTCCCTCCTAGCCCTGGGCCAGATGGATTCAGTGCAGAATTCTACCAGACCTTCAAAGAAGTGCTAACTCCAATTCTCTCTAAACTATTCCACAAAATAGAAACAAGGAATACTACCAAACTCATTCTATGAATCCACGGCCACCTTGATACCTAAACCACACAAAGACCCAACAAAAAAAAAGAGAACTTCAGACCTATCTCTCTTATGAACATTGACGCAAAAATACGCAATAAAATACTTGCAAACCGAATCCAAGAACACATAAAAAATATCATCCACCATGACCAAGTAGGCTTCATCCCAGGCATGCAAGGGTGGTTCAATATATGTAAATCCATCAATGTGATCCACCATATAAACAAAGTGAGGGAGTAAAACAACATGATCATCTCCTTAGATGCCAAAAAAAGCATTAGACAAAGCCCAATATCCATTCATGTTTAAAGTCTTGTAGAGATCAGGGATACAAGGCACATACCTAAACATAGTAAAGGCAATATACAGCAAGCCTATAGCCAACATCAAACTCAATGGAGAGAAACTTAAATCAATTCCACTGAAATCAGGAACAAGGCAAGGCTGCCCATTGTCTCCATATCTCTTCAACATAGTACATAGCTAGAGCAATAAGACAACTAAAGGAGATCAAGGGGATACAAATTGGAAAGGAAGAAGTCAAAGTATCACTATTTGCAGATGATATGATATGATACATGAGCGACCCCAAAACTTCAACCAGAGAACTCCTTCAACTGACAAACACCTTCAGCAAAGTGCCTGGATACAAAATCAACTCAAAAAAATCAGAGGCCCTCCTTATACCAAAGACAAAAGGGCCGAGAAAGAAATTAGGGAAACAACACCTTTCACAATAGCCACTAATAACATAAAATACCTTGGGGTGACTCTAACCAAGCAAGTGAAAAACCTGTTTGAGAAAACTTCAAATCTCTTAAGAAAGAAATTGAAGAAGATATCAGAAAATGGAAAGATCTCCTATGCTCATGGATTGGTAGGATTAACATAGTGAAAATGGCCATTCTGCCAAAAGCAATCTACAGATTCAATGCAATCCCCATCAAAATACCAACAATTCATATGGAGACACAAAAACCCCAGAATTTCCAAAACCATCCTGTACAACAACAGATCATCTGGAAGTATCTCCATCCCTGATCTCAAGTTGTACTACAAAACAATAGTAATAAAAACTGCATGGTATTGGCATAGAAACAGAATAGTGGATCAATGGAACTGAATAGAAGACCCAGAAATAAACCCACACACCTATGGAAACTTGATCTTTGATAAAGAAACCAAAACCATTCAATGGCAAAAAGACAGCATCTTCAACAAATGGTGCCGGTCTGACTGTATGTCTATGTGCAGAAAAATGAAAATAAATCCATATTTATCACCCTGCACAAAACTAAAGTTCAAGTGTATCAAAGACCTCAACATAAAACCAGACACATTAAATCGATTAGAAGAAAAAGTGGGGAAAACCCTAGAACTCATCGGCACAGGAGACTACTTCCTGAACAGAACACCAACAGCACAGGCTCTAAGATCAACAATCAATAAATGGGACCTCATGAAATTGAAAAGCTTCTGTAAAGCAAAAGACACTGTCATCAAAACAAAATGACAGCCTACAGACTGGGATAGGGTCTTTACCAACCCTACATCTGACAAAGGGCTAATATCCAGTACATATAAAGAACTCAAGAAGTTAAACAGCAACAAATCAAGTAATACAATTTAAAAAATGGGGTTTGGAGCTAAACAGAGAACTCTCTGTAGAGGACTGTAGAATGGCAGAAAAAACACTTAAAGAAATGCTAAACTTCCTTAGCCATCAGGGAAAGGCAAATCAAAACGACCCTGAGGTTTCACCTTACACCCATCAGAATGGCCAGGATCAAAAACTCAAGTGACAACACATGCTGGAGAGGTTGTGGAGAAAGGGGAACCCTCCTCCATTGCTGGTGGGAATGCAAACTTGTACAACCACTCTGGAAATCAATTTGGCACTTTCTTAGACAATTAGGAATAGTGATTCCTCAAGATCCAGCTATACCATTCTTAGGCATATATCCAAAAGAGGCTCAAGTATACAACAAGGACATTTGCTCAACCATGTTTGTAGCAACTTTATTTGTAATAGCCAGAAGCCAGAAACAACCCAGATGCCCCTCAACTGGGGAATGGATACAGAAATTGTGGTACTTTTACACAATGGAATACTACTCAGCAATTAAAAATGAGGAAATCATGAAATTTACAGGCAAATGGTAGGACCTAGAAACCATCATCCTGAGTGAGCTATCCCAAAAGCAGAAAGACACACATGGTATATACTCACTTATATAGACCTATAAGATAGGATAAACATACTGAAATCTGTACACCTAAAGAAGATAAACAAGAAAGAGGACCCAGGGTAAGATGATCCGTCCTCACTTAGATAGACAAATGGGATGGACATTGATTGTAGGAGAAAACAAGCAACAGGACAGGAGCCTACCACAGAGGGCCTCTGAAAGACTCTATCTATCAGTGTATCAAAGCAGATATTAAGACTCATAACCAATCCTTCAGCAGAGTGCAGGGAATCATGAAAGAAGGGGGAGTTAGTAAGACCTGGAGACGACAGGAGCTCCACAAGGACCAAATACATCAGGGCACAGGGGTCTTTTATGAGACTGTTTCTCCAACCAAGGACCATGTATGGATATAACCTAGAACTGCTGCTCAGATATAGCTCATGGTAGCTCAGTATCCAAGTGGGTACCCTAATAAGGGGAACAGGGTCTATTTCTGACATGAACTCAATGACTGGCTCTTTGACCTCCCCACCCCCTGAGGAAGGAGCAGCCTTCCTAGGCCACAGAAGAGGACATTGCAGCCAGTCCTGAAGAGACCTGATAAGCTAGGGTCCTCCCCTATCAGTGGACTTGGAAAGGGGCAGGGAGGAGATGAGGGAGGGATAGGGGGTGGGGGGAAGGAATAAGGAAGGGGGCTATGGCTGGAATACAAAGTACATAAGCTGTGGTTAATATAAAAATAAATAAATAAGAAAAAATTGGTTAAATTAGATAAATGATCTAGTACTATACAGATACAAAGTTAAGAAAATTGTATTGTAAAATAGCACTCCAAGGCTGGTGCAGTTGATCGATGGATGAAGTGCTTGCTGTGCAAGCATGAGGCCGGAGTTCAAATCTCTGGCACCCTCTGGAGAGGGACAGGCAGATAGGCGCTCGCTGGCCAGCTAGTCTAGCCAAGGCATAAAACTCCAGATTCACCAAAAGATATTGTCTCAAAAATAAGGTACAGAGTCTGACGTGGTGGCACACACCTTTGATCCCAGCACTCAAGGAGGCAGAGGAAGAGGCAGGTGGAACTGTGAATTTGAGGCCAGCCTGGTCTACAAAGTGAGTCCAGTATAGCCAGGGCTACACAGAGAAACCCTGCCTTGAAAAAAAAAAAGGAACCAATCAATCAAACAAAGGTAGAGAATGATAGAAGACACTTAAGGTTGACCTCTGTCCTCCACAGATCCACTCATGGGCAATGCCTCCCACCTCTAGTCACATGGTCACACATATAAGTCTACATCACACATATACACATGCAAAAACTTGTCCTAATTTTTAAATGTCTTTTAGAAATGCATACATGAGCAGAGTTTATTAATTGTGATTGTGGAAATCTGCAAACATCGCATTCCAACCAGCAGAAGGCAATAGTTCTGGCAACTTGACTCTCACAGTGGTTTGAACGTGGAGTGTGAAGGCAGCGAGGGCTGTACCCTCCTTGGCTGTCATTATGAAGATGTAATCCTGTTATAATTATTTAATCCCAAAGGCATTGTTACACCTGTTCAGCACTTTTCAACCACTCACGGAAATGATGTACAACTCCACTGTGATAAATCTCAGAGGGAATTTTTTTTCCTTAAGAGTATTATGGCTGAAGGAGGAAGAATTTAAATAAGTGTTTGGAGAAACTACATAATCATATAAAAATGTGTTGTTTCAGAATTTGCTCTTTCATTTTCCTGAACTGTCCATGATCTTAAGGCCTGATTAAGGATTTTTTTTGAATCACTTAAGTCATACAGTCAGATTAAAGGATAATGGATTCATAGAATGTTGGCACTAGAAGGGACCTTAGAGAATGTCATTTCAGAGGCTCTCAAAACTTGGCCTGAGTTTTGAGAATTATCCACAGAGCTTGTTCAGACAGATCTCTGGGCCCCACTCGGAGAGTCTGACTCACTGAACATGGATCGGAGACCCAGGATTTGCATTTATCAACTCCCAGGTAATGTTGGTGTTACTGTCCAGGGACCCCACTTTGAGAACCACTGATCTAACTCATGCTGTAAGCAAAGAAGCCAAAACCCAGAGAGGTAGAACAATTGGCTAGGAGGATAAAATGGAAAACAAGACCCTTGGAACCTGTTCTCAGTCTCTGCTGAAATCTGGCTTATGTAGAGAAATCATACTTAACCGCAGAAAACACAAGAGCACACATACAAACAAGCTGAAGCCTGGCAACGACAGACATCACTGTGAGGGAGGAAGTGGTGGGCACA
Source organism: Pachyuromys duprasi (assembly GCA_028658305.1). Lineage (NCBI taxonomy): Eukaryota > Metazoa > Chordata > Mammalia > Rodentia > Muridae > Pachyuromys > Pachyuromys duprasi. The sequence goes on along the minus strand of CM053750.1, from coordinate 1,061,009 downwards.
GAAAAACTCAGTGAAAGACCTAGGTATGAGTTTACAAGAAAGTAGGTTTGAGTTTACGAGAAAGTAGGTGTGACCGTTGGGCTTGGAGCTGGGCACTGCGCACACCTTTAATCTGAGCATTAGGAGGCAGAGGCAGGCAGATCTCTGTGAGCTTGAGGCCAGTTTGGCCTACATAGCGAGTTTCAGCCCAGCGAGGGCCTTATAGTGAGACTGTCTCAGAAAAAGAGAAGGAAGAGGAAACTGCTTAGGTGTTCACGGATATCTCAGATAAAGTACTTTCTCCCCAACAATCCTTTCCTTCCCATTTCAGGGAAAGACTCAGGGTCAGGATCTTGAAGTCACCCTCCCTATTCTTCCTCACCTTTCATATCTAATAATTCCCCCCAAATGTCTTCTACACCTACCCCTTCCCTGTCTTCAAAGTGTCTCCCTATCAAGCCAGCGTGGCCGTCACATACCCATCGCTCCAGAGTTTGCCCTAATAAGTCCCCTTGCTCTGTCCTGGTCCCTCCTCACACAAAAGAACCTTAAGAAGAAATTCAATCATGCTAAAACCCACCACTGACTTCCTGTTGCCTTTGAATCCCTCATTGTCATCTACAAGGCCCTGGCTCTGTTCTTGGCCTTTTCTGTCAACCTCACCCCTGCCGCCTCCTGCTTTTCATGTAAAATCCAGTCACAAATTTCTTTCTGTTCTGAGAACATACCACTCAGTAGGTCTTTCCCAGATCTACACCAGCTGACCCTAGAGCAACCGTGGCACAGACTAGGTGATTTAGTCCAAGGCCACTTCTTGACAAACCAGTCTCTATCAAATCAACCCATTTATTTCCTTCCATCACTATCTGAAGTTATTCTGTTTCTTGGTTTACTTTTTTAATTATTCTCTTTCAGCAAATGTAAACATTAAAATGTCAACATAAGCAGCTGCTGTCCAATTTTTCACAGTGGCTCTAACACTAACAGTGTCTAGTAGATAGTATATGCTAAACAAAAGCTATCTGAATATTTGGACAAGGTAGCAAACACCTACAGTTCCAGCCACTCAATAAATCGAGAAGAGAGGAAGGTCAGTTCAAAGTCAGCCTGGGCAGCACAGCAAGACCCCTTCTACAAAGAAAGAAAAAGAAACAAATTGCTTGAATGAACAATAGGACTTTAGCCATAGAAATAGAACTGGCTTCCTGAAAACTTCATTGACAAGATGACAAAAGCTCAGTCTCATCAATGAACAAGAGGGAAATCCATCTACTAGATCACAGCTGATTAAGCTGATGGTTATGATCCTTGTGTGTAACCCATGTGGAAATTGCAAAAGATTGAGCAACATGAAAATTCTGAACACAATAAGCAAAAGTGAACTCAAATCAAATGCACAAGGAATTTGGGGTCCTCCCAGCAGCATGAGACCATGTTTCCTCACACAGCCTCACGGAAGCCTGGGTTCTGAGCACATAGCCTGTATACCCTTCACATGCTGTCCCACACAAACCCAGCCTGAAACACCTCAGCTCAGATTCAAGCTGTCTACCATATGTTATGACTTGAAGTATTTTACTGCACAATACATACAAAGTTTTCTGCCCTTGTATAATGATAATGATTTTATTATAGAAAATCTAGTATTTCAATATTTTTCTACCATCATTCCTCAGCATGGTTCAAATTAATATATCTTTGGGTTGTATTGTTTTAGAATTTATTTTATTTTTACTAACTTAAATTTTGTAAGATTATATTTAGTGTATGTGTGTGTGTGTGTGTGTGTGTGTGTGCATGCATGCTTGTGAAGGACAGAGGACAACTTCTGGGCGTCAGTTCTTTGCTCTGCCATGTGGATCCCAGGGATTGAATTCAAGTAGTTGAGCTTGGCAGTGGCAGCTTATCAGCTGAGCCATCTCACCAGTAGAACTGATTTTAATAATTACTGTTTGAGTTGCTGACAAGTTTCAAAAAAGAAATTGTCACATAAATTTTGATTAGGGAACAGTTTTGAACATGTCTGAACTGGCCCTAAACATACTTCTGCCCTCTCTTACATTTTTATTTATTTGTGTGTGTGTGTGTGTAGGAGTATATGTGACGTGGCATGTACGTGTAGGTGTGAGGACAACTTTTGGGAGACAGTTCTCTCCTACCATGTGGGTCCCAGGATTAAACTCAGGTCATCAGGCTCAGCAGAGCCATCTCCCCAGCCCTGCGTTGTGGACTTAGGCAAAACGGTATTCTCTGCATTGACATTTGATTAAAAACTCAGAACATCAATAAATTCTGGGGAAAGCTGCAATGATGAAGGAAGGAAACCGGGAGGGAGAGGAGTTGGGAAGAGGAATTGGACAGATCAAGTACAAGGAAGACTGAGGTAGAGAAAACTGGGAAAGAGAACAGAAATCAGTGGTCAGCTCTGAGATGAGCCAGAAATCTAAGACAAGGGAAACTCCCAGGAATCCCCGAGGGTGGGATTCCCGACGTGTAATGCCACATCCTGAAGTGTAAACTACCCATGTGCTTTAATTCTTTATGAAACTATGCCACATTTATCTCACCACCAAGCAAACTTACTTTTATTTTTATTAAACGGTAGAATTACATGAACACCCAAACTGTTTTAAAATGTATTTCTTGATTTGTTTGTCTAGTTTTAAAATGCCTGGGGCCAAATAACGTGCTGGCAAGTGGAAACAGTTCAGAAAGGTAAAGGGTGAAATGCAGCATGGAACTTAGAACGATAAAAATCCCATTAGCAGAATCAGAGCCTGCACTGAAAACAGAAGTAAGAGATGAAGAGCACGGTGCTAAGAGCAGATTCTCAGGACGTCAAGGTGACTTCTTCCGGCAGTTGCGGAGTCACTTTCCAGGGCCATCTGAGGCACCGTCTCTTTCCTGCTGTTAAGAATGGAAATGGAGAAAAAACAGAGTCTGAGGGGTAAGAATTTCCAAACACAGTAACCACGAAGTATTCTTATGAATGTGTCATTCATTTACTTATTCTTAAAATCTGTAGAAGTGTTCAAACTCCGACTATATTTTAAAAAAGAGCTTACAAAGTCCATATTCTCTCTTGTCAGTAGTTATTATGAGGTATTAATTTGTAGTTAATGTCTCTTAATTAAGAGTCCACTCTAGAGCTGGGGAGGTGTCTCAGTATATAAGGTACTTGCTGAGCAAACATGCTCTGAGCTCAGATACTGAGCGTCCATGTAAAAGCCAGACACTATAATTCCAGTGCTGGGGGATGGAACCAGGTGAATTCTGCTACACACACTAAAGCATGCGCGCGCGCACGGGCACACACGGGCACACACGGGCACACACGGGCACACACACACGCACACACACACACACACACACACACACACAAGGCCCCTCTGCTGAGGCTTGAAGCATGAAGTCACCATCTGAAGCCCACAGTGACCTCAGGTGAAGTTAGCACGGGCGCTGTGAGATATCCCGTCTGCTCAGTTAGCTTGGGCGCTGTGAGATGTCCCATTTTCTCTTTGCAGGCATTTCAGCACTTGTGGTCAATTTGCCAGAGATGTATTTTTAAAAATGAATTTAAAAAACAGTGAATTCAGAAGTTCCTTTTGGCCATGCCTGTGCTTTCGTGGAGAGCGGTCACCTGTAAGGTAGGCATGGTGGAGTGGCCAGAAGGAGGAGCCTGGTACAGAGGCACACAGCACAGAAGAGGAAGAGAGACACTGCCTCCTTGGGACACATGGTGGCTCTGCCTGGATTTTGAAGGAATTTGAGAAAAAGAGAACTTGAGAAAATTTAACTTGGCTACTGTTTTTGTGAGTAGTTTGGATGAGCTTTAGCTCTGTTGGAATGTCCCAGGATAAACAGACTCTCAGGGCCTGTCTCTGAGGGAGGGACTCTTAGCTTGGGCATCATGGGTCTATTGATAGATCTACAAACTCCTGTGTGTGTGTCTCCAAAACTGTGTATAATCTCTCACGAGTATGCCTGTGTGCATTTTTCTGACTGGCAGGTCTGTGGCTTTTATCAAATCTCAGTGGAATCCATGATCCTAAGCCCTACCTGCTGCTCCTGGGCACATTAGCTTAACACGGACAAGAGAAGAGTCGGGGTGGGCTCATCTGCAAGCGTCCATAGGGAGGCCGGAAACGGAAACCAGCCTTGCGTGGGTAGAAAAGCTGATTACAGTGAACAAGGGCATAAGCAAAGGTGTAGAACATTGTGCTAGGGAACTGTGTCACCTACCCTGAGATGGGGTGATCAACCTATGATCAACACAATGGGCAACCAAAATGGTGATCAGACAAAACTCTGGAGAGAGCAGCTGAAGAAGACTCCAGGCAAAGGGCAAGGAGAGCGGTGTTTCAAGCATAGCGTTGTCTTGCTCTCAAGAGGTGTAATAGCAAACAAAACCAAGCCAAGAACAACTGCCTCCTGACATCAGGCTTGTCCTTGTGTGTACCCCATTAGGCTGAACTAGGGGACCCTGGACTACCTCACAATAGCAAGCTTTTCACCACAAAGCTATTGCATACAGTTTCACTGTTCTTTTTGGCAGATTCTCATGGAACACTCATTATTATTCTCCCCAGCTCCTGGGACAAGAAGATGAAAAAGACATTCTTAATCCTGAAGCATTCCGGGGATAGAATTCCAAGAAAACAGATAACACAGCAAAAGTGCGTCCGAAGAGTCCTCACCCAGAAAGTCGTCTTTGGAGAGAACAGCTATAGATCAAAGTCAAAGCAAGAGGAGGGCTGAAGAGTCTAAGGGAGCTTGAACCCCACTCTATTGGAGGGAAAAAATCACTTTCTCTCTCTTTGTAAAGCTAAAAATGACATCCTTTCATCTCTGCTGTAAATATGGCCTGCTGGAGCCATGAGTGTTTAATCTTAACTTCGGGCCTATCCCTCCCTGTAATAGATGCATATATACGCGCAGAGATTCATCACTGCATCCTTAGCATTAATTTTCATGTAATTTAAGGACCTGCACTTTCTACTTTGTGAATCTTTCTGTCCTGTAAAGGAAACGAGTTCACTCAACTACACACCGTCAGGCAGGCAGGTAATCAATCAGTGATCACACATATCAGTTCCAGCTGAGTTCCTGTCTATTGCTGAGATGGTTACAATAACCTCTAACTGTACCATGTAAGTAGAAGCGGCCTCTTCGGCGTTGGCCCACCAAAGGTTCAGACAAGGAGGATCAGCTCTGCCAATGCCAGCAGCCGCCTTCTTCTTGTTCTTCTTGTTCTTGTTCTTCTTCTAAATGTGTCTTGGTCAGCAGTATTTTTAAACACAGGCCCTATCCTCTACTATATTTTACTGCTAAAAGCATCTTTATTCTTCACTTTTACAGATAAAAGGCAATTTTTAAAATGTCACGATGGGAAGTAAATTTTCAGGGTTCTCATGATGGGTCATAAAATCAGATTTTAAAAACATCCAAAATAAGGCCTTGCTCATCGAGGTTAGGGCTTTATCCATGCTCTCAGACACCCAAGCAAAGCATTTCCCACCAATATTGTTAAGTGGACAAAGGGACGATCTCCAGCTTTTACAGAACCCTGCCTTTCCAGCTAGCCTCTCTAATCCTGTCTTCTGAGCAAAGCTCGCTGGTTAAGAAGGCTGACTTCTAAATTATGGCGGTGGGGTGCAAGTGGTTTTACTCATGCCAGCGGAAGGTCCTTTGTCCTGGGGTCCAGGGTCCTACAAAAGGGGATCTCAACGAACTGTGTTTTCTCTCTTCAGCAGGGCTAGTCCGGCTAGTCTGGCCACTTGAGCTATAGGAGGAAAGAAAGAGAGGAGGTGTGTCTCCTTTCCAGTGAGAAAATGGAGAACTAAGAATGTGCTTTCAGTGGGGTTTTGGAGCAGAAAGTCTCATTATCAAAGCCATGTAAATTAGGGTCACATGTACATGGGGTGGGGTTACAAATTTTGAAAATCAGGTACTCCTGATTCTCTACTATATGACATAAAAGAGAAGGCAAAACACACACAAAAAAATAGTTCCTTCTCCTTAGGAACTGGAGAAGGAAAAACTAGAAAGGAGAATGCAAGCTGCTTCTCAAAACTAGCTGTGGACTGTTAATGCTGCCTCGTATTTTCTAAGCTTATGGCAACAATAGTGCCTATGCCATAGGGTTGTTGAGGGTTGCGGGAGGTGATGGGAACATTTTAGCAAGTGCCTGGCACAAAGTATGTTTTTATTTGATGTTTTGAGACAGGGTCTCGTGCATTACAGCGTGGCCTCAAATTCACTCTAGCTAAAGAGGATGACCTGGAACTCCTGTGGGTATTACCACACCCAGTTCACATCTTCTGGGATCAACCTAGGGCTCCATGCCTGGTGGGTATAAACACTACCTACTGATGTACATTCTCAGCCCCTCCACAGCATGTTCTTAAATAGGGTAAGTTTGAGGATGTGTGCAAGAATGCAACAGCAAGTGACAATTAGCTTCTGACCAGACATTTTAAAGTTCCAAGAGAACAAAATATGTAGGAGAAAATGGCATTTGAGTTGCACAGGAAATGGCCACCCCAGAAAGTCACTTCAGGAGTGGTTTGGCATGCCCGGATGTCTCATTGTTTAGAGGATTTGCTCAAGATCTTAGTTTAGAAATTTGGGCAGAAGATGAAGTCCTGGCCTAGAGGTGGGGTTGTGATTTCATAGAGAATCCACCGATAATGAAAAAGAGCAGAAATGTTCTTAAAATCAAAGGCATTTCTCCCATAATTTGGATGACAAGCAGCCAGAACTAAATATATGTGGCAAGTTTATAAAGGCTCTTTTCTGCAAGATATTTGCTTGTTCACAAAAAAACCAGGCCTGGAGGTTTAAGGGACAAGGAAGGTTCATTTTTCTCACAGAGCAGGTTTGTGTGCTTTGAGCTTCCTGGCTGTCAGTGCACAAAAGGGAAAACATGTCAGTCAGGTTCCGAGGAGGGGACAAACCTCCTTGGCTGTGTTTTAATTCTAAGGTGATTATAATAAGCTTTCTTCAAGTATAGGAAAGAGCCCAAAAATTAACTGAAGGCTTTTCATTGTGGCCATGGCTGTTGTGAGCAGTCTCTAAAAGTGAACTCCTAAGGTGCTTTCTGAAAGACGGTCAGCTCCAGCAATGGAAAAGTAGTTTTTTGTACACCCCCGTACCCTCACCCCCGCAATCTAGGGAGAAGTAATCTGGAGGGAGGGGGCGGTTACCTCCTCGGCTCGGGAAGAAGAGCCTCTAGGGAGCCTGCCCCTGCCTGGGGCGGCAGTGATGGCCCAGCCTGCCTTTTAGCAGATCCTGGTTGCCTTTGAGGGATGGGAACTCCGGCCTAAACCAGCCCTGTCGGAAGGAGTGCTGGAGAGAAGACAGAGAAAGGGGAGCAGAGAAGGGGAATGCAGACCCCAGAGGCTGGCAGCTTCCGGGCTCAGCCTCAGCTCCAGAGCCTAGGCGGGGCCCTAGAGCTGCACTTTCTGCAGTCTATTCGAGCAGCGTTTTGCCGTGGAAATCTAATTTGACAGAATAGGTAAATAAAATCAACTGTCATCAGCTCCCACTTTATTTGCGGGACAAGGTCAATGTTTTTTAAGCACCAACCTAAACAGCTTATTGGAAACGGATTGCAGGGACACGCGGTGAAGGCGGTTCTAGAAGTTGGTTTGATTTTTAAATAGCCAAGTCCGATTATTATTTGCAAAAGCGTCCTCGGCGAGCCGAAGCCAATGCCTTAGCGAACCGCCCTGCCGGTCCCCACACCGGCCGGCTGCTCCGGGGACCCCAGGCTCCCTAGCGAAGCGGCCCCCTTCCCGCAGCCCGCTCCTACGGCGGCCGTCCTGCCGTCCTTTTGTTCTGTCGCCTCCTCTTTCCCCTTGGTTGTTGATTATTAGTATTTTCCTAGTTTTCCAAACTAATAAGTGCCACTATCAGGCAGTTGGAAGCTCTCGGAGGCTGCAGGCTTTGCCGCTCGGCCCTAATTGATATTGAACGAGCTGCTGGTAGACGGGAACAGGGCCGCTGCTGGATAATTTGCAGTTTAATCAGCGTTTGTAATGAGAGCGGCTGATTAGGGCTGTTGGAAATAAAAGAGAGTTACAAGGAACGTCTGTCAGAGTCCGGTGATAATTCAGGACTAATTGTGGTGATTAGCGCAAACTGGATGACTTTGGGCTTTGCTAATGCAAAGAGAAACGTGCAGGCTCCAGCCGGGGACCCCTCGGAGAACAGCGCCCCGGCTGCACGCAACTTTGCTGAGCCTTTTTCCTGCGGGGCCCCCAGCGGCTCCCTGGGCTCCGGGAAGGCGCAGCGGCCGCCCCGGCGCGGAACCGCGGGGCAGAGGCCTGCCAGCCCCGCCCGGGTCCGCGGCCGCCCTGGCCGGCCCCACGGCGCCGTGCTCGGCCGGGGGAGGGCCAGGCTGGCGCCTCCGGGCGTGCCCACCCCTCCCGGGGTCCCACCCGCACCCCCACCGCCACCCTGTCCCAGGCCTCTCTGCGGCAGGGGGGCTCATCTTGTCCCCTTCCAGTCCCCGGGCACTCACCCCTCGCCACCCCTCCTCAGCGGGAGCCTGACCTCTCCAGCCCCTCTGTTTCCCCCCTTTCTCTTAGTCCCCGAGGCCCTCTGCAGGCAGAACAAAGGTTCTGGACTCCCGCGTGCCCTAAAACCGTGGTCTCTGATGGGTGTCACCCAGACCTGCAGCCATCCTTGGCAGACGCAACCCTTCAAGTGAGCTGGGAAGAACAGAACCAGCGCTTATAAACTGCCGGAGTTCTCATTATGGAGGAGTTTCATAACTCTTTAATTCATTTTTAATGACGGCAATAAACATGGTAGCCATTTTGGAACAATAGCTAAAAATCATAGCGCCATTACTGTCCATTAAAACACTGTTTACAGTTGAGTGGAGGTTCGCGCGCCCCGTAGTCATTCATATTAGCCCAAGGAGAGATTTATAGGTTGGAAGAACGGTTCCCTTTCTATTCTTTATAGAACACAACACTTACTGAGCAAATTGGGTTTTTTTTTCTCCCTAAGTTCACTTGGCTTTTTAATCGTGGGAATGGGGATTAAATAAGGAGGTGCGGCTGGCACCTGATTTCTATTTGATCAATAGATCATCAAGCGCTGTAAGCGCCTTATTCACTATCAAATTAAATGAAAAATACTTTAACCCGTGTCCCTGGTGTCAGCAGGTAAAGCTAATAATATTTTCTGTTATGTTTCCATTTAAGCTCTTAACACTCAGGAGAAACTAGGCCTTGTGCTGTTTTCTCTCTTACAGACATTCCACGTACCTCCAGACACGGGGTGCTGCCGACAGCAAGAGCATGCTTACTGTTTCCTGGAACCCGGGCCCCTAATTCACATCAACCATTTCCTAGCCAGCCTCGCCTTGCAAGGCTACACCTTAGAGCTGCACGTGGAGGTGCATGGCTTCGGGCCTGAGGGGCGAAGATGCTGCTTGCCACAGTCTCCAAATAACCTTCACCAGCGTCTGCCCTTCTCACTTTAAGACCAGTTCCTGATGCAACGATCCATCTAAACAATATGCCCAAAGGAGCTAATCTCTATGATTTTCTAGATTTCTCTAGACTAGATTAGATGTTATCTAATATTTTACACTCAGTCCCTCCCTGCCTTTGGAGCAGCTAGCTACGCCCCTCCCTGCGGATTTAGAACTCTGGAACTATAGGGTCTGTATTTTATAGGATAACAGAATTCAAACGTTGTGTTTAGGTACTAAACCGGCTTTTACAAAATCATTTTCTTTGGGTGTACATTTTGGAAAGGGCTTTATTGCTTTCTTTAATAGCTGAGGTAACGTTGCTGTGGCCAGTCCAAAAAGGGAAGAAAAAAAAAAAAGCAATCGAATGATATTTGCGAAGTTTAATTGCTAAGTTAGCAGCTCGGTCACACCTCCCAACCCATTAGATGATGAAACCTCACCTGGTTAGCGGGTACAGTACTGTGGCCTCACTGGCGAATGCCTGATTATACAGCCAAGCTGCTAATTTACCGAAGCCCCCAGCCAGGAAGGCTCGGACGGCCACGCTCACTGTCCTCATGCGGTAGCTAAGAGAAGGGCCCCGTATTCCCTGAGCCGCTTCGCAGCTACCCGCAGAATGAGAAATGTAAAATTAGTGGAGATGTGTGCATGAAGGGAGCCGAGCAATTAGTAAGGCGCGGGCGCCCGCTGGCCCAGAGGGGGTCGTGGAGGGCGAACGGGGAAACCGGGGCTCGAGGGCAAAGGGCTTCCTTCTCCGCAGCCAGCTGCCTGCAGGCCGGGCCTGCGGTAGGGTCAGCGTGCCTGGCTCAGCCCCCGCTGCAGCCGCGCCCAGTGAGGAACAATGCAGCTTCCTACCAGCCCTTTGCAAAGCCAGCCTGCGGGCAACAAGATACCCACCTGGGTTCCAGGCCCGCCAAGCGCCCCCAGAGCGCGCGCGTGCGTGTACACACACACACACACACACACACGCTCATCTGTTTCTCTCCAGCTTGGTCCTGCAAAATCATGCTAAGCATGATGCTAACAAGGCTCAAGGACAAGCGTGGGTTATAGAAGGAAACCTCTCTGTTTAGCGCCCTATTCTCATAGTCCTGTCTCCTTCCAGAGAGCCGCTCTTCTCGGTGGCCGCGGGCTTGCCTTCTGAGTGCAGTCTTGCAATCTGGGTCTCCCTCAGCGGGTGGGGATGCGCGGAAACTGGATATTTACAACAGGAGTGTGCGCGTGCTCCTCTCTCCCTGTGAGGGCAGGTGTCTGTGTGCAGAGACTCTGTTAGCCGCATTGTGGAATTACATACATTCATGTAGTTTCAAAAGCCACTTTGCAGCCGGTTGTTGCTCTGAGATTGGATGAGCCTGGCTAGGGAGGCAACCCCTCTTCAGGGCCACCTTGACTTCCTCTTCTTTCCCGCTCCAGATGGCGGCAAACCCAGCCCTGTCCCCTTCACATCCATCCTTAAAGCCAGCCAAACAGTTCACAAACCCTTATTTATTTGTTTGTCTGTGGTTATCGCCCATGTTATTAATTGCACCCAGGCCTTCCTTGCTCTTTGAGAGAGCAGCGGTATAAATTGGCTCTAATAAATATTAGCCGCTAGATTAGGCGAGGTGAAGTTGGCACCGCGCTCTATTTTCGACCTGTAGCCTCTGAAGCCGCCAGTTCTGCGCCAGATTAGCCCCATCCATCCAGTGTCAATGGCTGTCTTGTTGAGAAAATCAGTGAGTAAACAGGGCTGACAGAGAGGGGGCCAGCTGATTACTCATACAAATAGACTGCAAACTCCTCCTGGAGAGGCTGTTTCCAGAGATGGGTTTCTCGCATTGACAAGGCTGCTTCTCCCAGGATCCTATGTCCTGCTGTTCCCACTTTGTCCTCCATCAATCACACAATTGTGTCCGGGATGTTTTATAGAGTCACTTAATATCCCTGCCTTCATCTCTATTCACTTAGAGAATCATCTGCCATCAGGGCGAAAGGCTTTCTGCAGGACAGGACAGGCGACACACCCCGGCAGGCAACAATAGCTCGGTGGAAGCCGGACCGGTCGCCCTTTCTGATGCTAATAAAACAGCCCGGATGTTCCAGTGTGGGTGGGTGGGGGCTTCTATTGAAATCCGACCTTGGCCCTTTTGTCCACTGTTTTAAATTATGTCTGGGATAATTAGTCCATGATAGGGGTGTGTGGACCGAAATAAGTTTTCTTTAATTTTTTTTTCTTTTCTCCTAAATGGTTTTTGGAATCAAGAATTGGTTCTGATTAAAGTCTTTAAGTCCATTATGTCTTCTTTTCAAGGAGGAGAAAATATTTCCAGACTCAAAGGTATAAATATGTTGGCCTTTATTCACTTTTCTTTTTCTTTTTTCCTTTACTTTTCTTTCTTTCTTTCTTTTTTTAATCATGTCCTCCACCTCCATCCTCAGCCTCTGACCAACATTTCCCATTCACAAAGAGCAGGATTAACAGAAATTTAGTTCAGGGTCAACTGCAGAGCATCTCTTAAGCATGGGGTTTCTACAACTAGGAGGCCAGCTGGCTACAAAATCACATTTTACAGGGGAATTTTAAACACAGAAGAAAGAATTACAAGGTATCACTCTTTAAGTGGCTCATCTACAAATTAGATTGCTACACAATTAATCAGAAAGTTAATTAATGAGCAAGTTACTAATTAGGACATTTAAAACCAGTGTGTTTATGGAGCCTTCGTTTTAAAAAAAAAGCTCTGTAGTTAATTGGCCAACACACTGATCTCATAACTGCTAGTGGAGGTTAAAATACTACAGGTGTACTATTTATTATGTATACATTCTAATTATGTCATCACTGCCTTCCATATTCCATAACTGACACAATTTTACAGTTAACTGGGAAGGGTGGCACTAGGAAAATATAATCTGACAGTATACAAAACCCACTAAACACACCTAGGGTTCTTGAGTTTGCCTGCACTGAATCCCTGGGCAGGAGCTCCAGGAAAGGTGCAGTTTGCCCATCTCCAGGAATTCAAGCCTTCAGAGACTTTCCATCAACTTGTAGAACCCTGGAAAGTGTATGCCCTGGAGACTTCGCTGAGTGCTGAACTTCGGGGCAAAATAGGAGTTGGAACTCTGGGGGTTTCCTCATTGCTCACATCAAGCAATGTGTCCAGAAAACCGTATCTTCATTTATAAAATTCACATATTTGATGCTATGCTTTATGTTAAACGTGGGTTTCCACTGAGAATCTCTAGAATATTTGCAAAGGGCAAATGTCAAGTTAATTTCATTAAGGGGGGGCACATCAATATGAATGAGAGTTCCTTTGTTGTATTTTCCACCCAGGAGGTCCCCCAAACCCCTCTGAGTGGCCAAGCGGCTCTAAGCACTGCCTGTAGGCCACAGGAAGATCTTTGCTTCCCTTTAGAATGTAAACAAACTTTAAAGCTGCTTCAGACCGGAGAACCCCGCTTTCTACCTGCCCTTTCCTTTGCTTCAGTCAAGTCCTAATGCAACAAGGACCCTTTGTCCAGTCTCTGCCCTTGACCAATGCCATCTTCCAAGACCATGTAAGGTAAGAATCGGCCTGCCCTCCCTGGAAGAGTGTGTGTTTTGCAGGCCCAGGGCTTCCTAGGTGCACCCTCCCAGAGCTCTGTCTCAGGGGTCTCAGCAGTGGGTCTCAACCTCCTTGACACTGCGTCCTCAAACAAAGTTCCTCATGATGTGGTGACCCCAACCATAAAATTATTTATGTTGCTACTTCATACCTGTAATTTGGCTGCTAGTATGAATCTTACAGTCGACATCTGTGTTTTCTGATGGTCTTAGACAGCCCCTGTGAAAGGGCCAATGGACTCCCAGATGGAGAACCTCTGGGCTGGAGTCCACTAAAGACCAAGAGGCAGAGGCAGATGGGAACTCTGATGAAGGTTTTGCTGGAGGTTAATGCGCAGCAGCATCTCTCTTTTATCTTTAGCCACATGGGAAGGC
>CM053750.1:997576-1045076 GCA_028658305.1 Pachyuromys duprasi | reverse complement strand
CCTTCTGTCATCCTGGGGGTGAGGGAGGGAGGGATGAGGGTCGATGGGGGGCGGGTGTCAATCCCTCCGGGTTACAGACCCCTGCTTTGTATTTTAACTGCACAGGTACACACACACACACACACACACACACACACACACACACGCACGCACGCACGCACGCTTGTTCCCAATGAGAAATGCACCCGGCCCTCCAGGCAGAAGGGGTAAAGTGGAGGGTGAAGTCTGGAGATGATGGTAACGGTGCATTTCTTTAAGTTAAACTGCTAAAGCGTCTCTTCTCAGTAAAAATGTTTGATCTACGGCACTGTCAATTCCAAGTGTTTAAAGAGAAGCAAAAGCGTAGATTTGAAGCTGCTTTGCCCAGCATCCATTCATCATGCATCAGGGGTTTTAAAGTTTCATGCGTGCTGCGGCTTCACATCTTAACTCTCCGACACAAGAACCTAGATCAAGGAAATAACGGAGGCTTATGGCCAAAGAAAAGGGATCATGGGAAAATTAAAATGCCGAGAGTACTCACCTCAGGCGCGCAAAGTGACGGTGCTCTATTCTGAGAGGCTAGTTGGGGTTAACAATTATAAACAGAATTGAAAGACACTATTAACTAAAATGACTAAACAATGCCACCGATGTGGGGGTGGGGCATCCTGGGTCAAAGGAGGGACACCGCATATCCCACAAACATGTCTACCATCTTGGTTCTAACACATCATCGTTCAGTTACAAGCATTGTGTGTTTTCATCAAGACCCATCAAAAATGCCATCTCTTTCTTTACATATTCCCTTAGTGTCTATAGATTTCTGAGCGCATAAAAATGGACCCAAAGAGTCATCTAGCGAAGAACCTGAGAGCTGGCTTTGCAATCAGCGCTGGGTGAAAACTGCAGTACATGGGAACATCACTTTTGCCAGGAAGGACTTTCCCATCTACATAGAAGCGGGAAATGGGAGCATCTAACAGGTCATAAATGCTTAAGTGCTTTGTTTCACAGGCATTTTCAGTAAAGGTCAGAATAAATTCATCTTCCTTTAAGGCAGTATTTATGTTTGTGCGTGGCTTGGAATTGAATCACCATTAAAAAGCTTTACGAAAGAACAGATAGGGGACAGGAGCTGTGTCCCTGCCTCAGCTTCTCATGGGTGGAGAGTATCAGGTAGAGGTGAGAGTCATCCACACAGGGCTCAACCGTAACCACGCAAAGACACTATTTTACTGCTATGTGAGAGTAATTAAACAGGTACATATTAATTTTAATTGAAATAGTCATGAAAACAGTTCAAAACACATGATCTTGGTGCTCGTGCTGAGCAAACAGGCGCAATCGTAGCCTTGCCTAATTCTCAGGGTTTTGCCTAGAATGTTGAAGGGTCATGTTGGATCCTAGATCTCCTCCTGCGCCCTCCACTAGGGCGCCATCCCCAGTGGTTCCCTCCGTTGAAAGGACATCCACCCCGAGGCCAACCGTCTTCAAATACTTCACTATCTCCTTGTTTTAAAAACGTGTCATGTTAAACTTGGGGGATAAAGAGATTGTTTAGCCTCAAGAAATCGGGAATCGTCACTGAAATTTAAGGTCACTTCCGGTTATTTGAGTAAATGAGGAACACAACTGACGGTGCTTCAGGTCTTTCACTGTGTGAGTGTGTGCGTGTGAGTGTGTGCGTGTGAGTGTATGTGTGTGTGAGTGTGTGAGTGTGTGTGTGTGTGAGTGTGTTTAATTTTTCCCTGTACTTGGGGATTGAACCCAAGGCTACCCAAGCACTCTGCATTGAACCCCAACTCCTGCCCTTGTGAGTTTGTTTTTTTAAAAAATCATCAGAGTATTTTTGCTACTCTAAACCCATTCTCTATGTATGAGCCTCTAATTTGGGGGTTATGTTTATTATGAACATAATAATCCCCATTGCAAAAGCTTTTACACATGCTTATGCTCTCAGCCGCTAAGTACCTTGTTACCAATAGGTGAGTGTCTTAGTCACTGTTCCATCGCTGTGAAAAGACATCACCATCAGGGAAAGAAAGCATTTAATTTGGAGCTTGCTTATAGTTTGCGAAGTTTGTCCATTATCATTATAGTGACACACAGCAGCGAACAGTTACACCCTGACCCACAGCCCAGGACAGAGACCTGGGCCTAGCCTGGGCTTTTGAAACTTCAGATCCCACCGCCAGGATGCACTTTCTTCAACAAGGCCACACCCACTCCAAAAAGCCACACCTCCTAATCCTTCTTAAATAGCATCACTCACTGGTGACTAAGTATTCAAACATATGAGCCTATGGGGGCCATTCTTATTCAAACCTATGTAATCTAACTAGTCCATAGTAAAACTGTTTATGAAAACCAATATGGGGAGCAGGTCAACTCCCACTTAAACTCTAATTCCTTCAGTCAAAAACCAATTGTTTTTCTCATTTATTCATTTATCTATCTATCTATCTATCTATCTATTTATTTATTTAATCACTTTACAGCCTGATCCCAGCTCCCTCTCCTTCTCAGAAAAGGGGAGTCCCCCAAGGTGTACCAACCTACCCTGGCATGTCAAGTCCAATTTTTGTTGTTTCCTTTCTTCCCAGGAAAGAGATGTTGTCATCATACTACACAGTTCAGGACCAACTGCTAAGTTGGGGCTGGAAACACAATAGTTCCTCAAATATTGGGTTTGATTACATCCACAGACAAGGATGTCAGTGGCTCATGTGACTGGAGATGGTTTTCTTTCCTGGCTGTTTGCAGGCCACGCCCTAGCACAGCCCCTGTTCTGTGGGGAGATTCGAGTTCCCTGCCATTGATGGGCATGTCCTCAGGAGGCTGCAGGATGCAGCACTGCACAACGCCACCATGGGACCCTTACTTTGGTCCTTTCCCTGAACATTCGTGGTTGCGTTCACTTACCAGCCGCTTTTATGTCGTTTTCTAATTTTCAGTCAGATCTGTTCCCAGACAAGCTTGCACGTGATGCACCAAGAACGGGGAGATAACAAGCTCTCCAGGCCTGCTCTACCTGTGGGATGCCTTTCAGCATCTTCATAGGCCATTGTAGTCACATGTATTTTCTCTTACTGCATTCTCTCTCTTTTTATCATTTATTTATTTATTTATTTATTTATTTATTTGTTTATTTATTTATTTATTTAGCCTCTTCTCCTGTTACTGTTAACTCCCCCCAGGCCATCCTCCTTCCTCACCCGGGTTCCTGCCGCAGTCTCTCCACCGAGGTCTTTGACTCCCGTGTTTTTCCCCACTGCCTCATTGTGCTTGGGGCAGACACGTTAATCTTCCTAATGCCCTCTGCTTTCCGATCTCTTTCCTACAGAAACCATGCCAACAACCCACCCTTCCTAAAGGATAAAGTCCAAACTCCGCGGAGTGGTTTTCAACTCTATCAAGTTGGCTCTAGTTTCCAGGTCCAAATTCTCCCCTCCTGCTGTAGGCTGATTGAGCTATAGGTACTAACAAGATCTGTTTCAAAACACCTTGCATACATCAACTGTGGTTCCATGCTCTGGGAACAGTTGTGTTTGTTTGTTTGTTTGTTTTTTCACTTTTCTGCGTGCCGTTTGGATCTATCCATCCTACCTCCTGCCCTTCCATAAGTTCATGTTCATTCTCTCCTCTCCTCCCCTCTCTTATCTTCCCTTTCCTTTCACCCTGTTTCTTTCTTTTCCTTCATATCTTTCTCTTTTTCTTTGTTTTGCGGTAGGGTCTTGCCACTAAGTCAGGCTTCCCTAAAACTTGCCATCTTTCTGCCTCAAGTGGTAGGGTGCTGTAAGTACAGGCGTGTCCCACTG
Organism: Pachyuromys duprasi; assembly: GCA_028658305.1. NCBI lineage: Eukaryota > Metazoa > Chordata > Mammalia > Rodentia > Muridae > Pachyuromys > Pachyuromys duprasi. Next base: position 1,041,276 of record CM053750.1, on the reverse strand, counting down.
TACTTGACTTATTTGTTATGTTAGTCAGTAAACATTATACAATACACAGATCACACTGGGATGGCAAAGATGGAAAGATCAGGTCCTGTGCGTCCAGTGGCAAGGCCATCATGCGACAGGCAAATGATTGTCCTGTGTCTTAAATCCTATGACTAAGACACAAAGGACAGACAGAACTGCTGCTATTTAAAGTCCTTTCTTTCATCATGTCTGTTTTGAAAGTTCATCCTGTATTTACTGTTGGTAAATTCATTAGGAGCACTGGTTGCTCCTCCAGAGGAGCCTGGGTTGAATTCCTAGCACGCCCATGGTTTGCTCTCAGCCATTTGTAACTCTAGTCCCATGGCACATGGCACCCTCTTCTGGCCTCCTCAGGCCATGCATGGTGCACAGACATACATGGAGGTAAGACACTCATATACAAAACATTCTTTAAATTAAAAATTGCTTTAAAAAGAACAAAGGACTATCTCCTGTTGTCCCTCTGATGTCCCGGTACTGTGCCTTGGAAGGAAAACACTGATCAACGGGTGGATGTGACTGTAGCTGCATAAATGCCATTTTCAGTTATAGAAACAAAATTTCGTTTTTCTATAAGTGAAGGGACTACGTTCACATCTTCTTTCGTTTCCATTAATTGCAGTGAACTTTACTAGTCAGATTATCTGATTATCTGATTATCCTGGCATAGCATAGTCCCTACACTGTGTTTACCAGAATAGTGGCCATGAGATTATTCACAATGGCCTTCCTCAGATGTTGCAAATTTAAACTAAAGGCCTAAGGAATAGTAAGGAGAGGAAATCTAGTCACTGGTTTTCAAACGTTTAGTTATTTTTGTTTTTGGCATCCTTGGATGGCCACAGTACTTTCTGCCGTTCCTCCCTTTCTGCTGTTTGGTGCTGCCCTCCTGACTATGTCCACTTATGCGCTCAACCGACTGTCAGAAAGAGAATGTCCGTGCTACCACCCACCAATCATTACTGATAACAACAGAGTCTATGGCCACAGAACCTGAATAGGCCTGACTTGGAAGCTAAGCAAAGCCGGGCAGTGGTGGCACAGGCCTTACCCCAGCACTCAGGAGGCAGAGGCAGGCGGATCTTTAGGTCTGAGGCCAGCCTGGTCTACAGAGTGAATTCCAGGACAGCCAGAGCTACACAGAGAAACCCTGCCTCAAAACAAAACAAACAGCAACAACAAAAAAACAACAACAAGAAGGAGCCAAGTGGAGTCAAGGCTGGTTAGTGCTTTGATAGGAGACAGTAATAGACATTGGCCTTGTAAGGAATGTTACAGGATTCTCTTACGATTCAGCCCAAATTAGCATTATAAATGTAATTGCACACATTAGTAAGATATAACTCAGCTATGAACAGGAACAGAATTTAAAAAAAGATACTGTACTAAGCTTAAGCTATTAAAATTGTTAACACAGGAACTTTTAAAAACATCAAGAAATAAGGTATTAGAATAGTAGCCAGGCAGTGCTGGTGCACACCTTTAATCCGAGCACTCAGGAGGCAGAGGCAGGTAGATCTCTATGAGTTTGAGGCCAGCCTGGGCTACAGATTGAGTTTCAGGACAGACATGGCTACACAGGGAAACCCTGAAAAAACAAAACAACGAGAAGGACCCTTCATCAGGACTGGAGCAGTAGTGTGACACTTCCCAAATGACATGTTTGTGTGTAGACACACCAGTCGTCACAGCATGGCAAAAGTATGGGATAGGCCAGGCTGACCGCTGTCCATCTCCCTGCCTAAGCAAGATGTGTCTTAGGCTGACAGGCAGGAAAAAATAAACAGTTATGTATGTTAGACTGAATACATGTAATTTGTCTCAGCTTTTCATTGAAATTCTTCTAAAATGGTTTGGAAGGGAGGAAGAAAGTACCCAACAGAGCAGACAGTAGAAAAAAAAGACAAGAGCAGAGGAGAAATCAGCCACCTTTGGAAGGTGGGATATACAAGCCCTAGGAGAAACTAATAAGCAGAATATCCCCCTGTTGAAACTTGAGCCCACAGTCTGTAAAAGCAGGGAAGGAGACACTATGTAACACCTAAGTCCAGAGTCACCTTGGGGCCTTGCAGTTTGGAGGCTCCCTTTGAGGAGGCAGTGTGGGGAACATGCAAGCAGATGCCAGGTGAGGATCTTTTAGAAATAAGTTAGTCTGCTGGTTAGTTTTGTCACTGTGACACAAACTGGGGTCACCCGGGAAGAGGGAACCTTGATGGAGAAGATGTTTGCATCAGGTTGGCCAGAAGCTAAGTCTGTGGACATTTTCTTGATGAACCGTTAAAGTGGGAGGGCCTAGACCTGGCAGGTGGACCTGTGGGCAGTGTTCTTGCCAGACGCAGGAAAGGCAGCCTGAGAGCAAGCCACTTATCAACACTCCTCCACAGTCTCTGCTTCAGTCCCTGCCTCCAGGTTCCTGTCCTGTGTGAGTTCCTGCCTTGGCTTCCATCAGTGATGGACAGTGATGGTCAGAAGCCAAGCCCTCCCTTCTCTAAGGTTATGGTGTTTACCACAGCCACAGAGAGCAAGCTAAACGCTGTTTTCCCATCCCTCGCTTGTTAGAAGTTCACTAAAGAATTTCCCCAGGAAGATGTTGAACAAGAACCAATTGTGTTCACCTCAGTTAAAGTGGGGATGAGACAAAATGGTAAAAAGGGGAATGAAGTGCAAAGCTACATAGTAAATGCCGAGTTTTCCAGCCCTCTTCTCTTATTTGCTCTCAACAACTGGGGGAATTTTTACTTATAAAATTTGCTGGAGATAACGATCCTGGAGGTCCCCAAATAACAATAACTAGTTTCTGTTCAGTGAAGCCCAATAGTCAAAATGCTCCACCTTACACACAGAGCTTCGGAACACTGTTGCTGTGCTTGCTGGCTTATTCATTACTGCTTCACTTCAAGGGAGTTGGGGACTGAATCTAGGGTCTTCTGCACACTGTGAAGCCACCAAGCCATATCTTCAGGCCATTTTTTGTTTTTGTTATTTCATTTTGAGACAAAGTCTCATTAAGTTGCCCAGGCTGACCTAGAGTTCACTCTGTAATCCAAAGAGCCTCTGAATTGACGATCCTCCAGCCTCAGCCTCTGGAGTAGCTGCCATTACAGTCCTGTCTCACTAGGCCTGGCTGCTTCTATCATTCTGAATTTAATTAGACAATCAGTGTCTGTCAGACATCTGAGAGAAGTTCTAATGGAAAACACAGATTTGAAGGAATACGAAAAGGAATCCAGAACAGGTCAAAGAACAAGAAACCTCACACAAGCCAACTGTGGTTAGCAGGAGACTTGAACAGGTGGAAGCACAAAATGGCAGAGCCAGGAAAGAGAATATCCTTAGAGCAAGCAAACAACTGCGGGCTTCAAGTTCAATAGCAGAACTAGTCAACAGGACCGCTGGGATGGTATCGAGGAAACATCTAAGGAAACATTTCTCCAAAGCAAGAAGAACCGCTAATAGGAATTTTAGCAGAGAACAGAGACCACTAGAAGAAGAAACAGATAGAACAAATAAGTGAGGGAATGTCCTAGAGCAGAAGGGCACATGCTGCAGATGGAAATTGGAATACTAAAGTTTTAAAAGACAGCGAGCATGTCAGCAGCTGGAAGAGCCTCCGGAGAACAGGCCTGAGGCCAGGAGACTGCCAGTTGTCTGTAGTGGCCATGCACGGCAATTTCAGATTCTAAACGGTTATGGGAATCACAGTGACGGAAAGGCGATTTTAATTAAAACATGAAAGATTAAACTTGCCCATGAGAAGCTAACACAGACCCAGCAGTAGCAGTAGGAAGCAGATACTTGCATCTTGCTTGAAACTACAACCTGGTGTCAAGTCGAGGCCTCTATGGCATCATGCAAAAGCCTCACATGCATCATGCGTCCTTCGTGAAGAGCTCTTCACTTTGGCCTGAGTGTCAGAGCTGGTGCTCTTTCCCCAGAACACGATTTAGAGTATGATTCTTCAGACTGCAGCTGCAGTCACTCTGCCTCTGGGTAAGCCAGGCGCGCACTGACCTCTGGGTAAGCCAGGCGCGCACTGACCTCTGGGTAAGCCAGGTGCACACTGATCTCTGGATCAGAAGCCACGCTTTGGTAGTACAGAAGCTAAATCTGGCCCATAAGCTTATTTTATTAGGCTTACACAGCATTTTGATACACCTAAATTTGTAGAATATGTTTACTTTTCTTTCAGTTAAGAAGATCTGGCAAAAAAAAAAAAAAAAAAAGATCTGGCAACTCACATTCCTTCAATCAATTTACAGTCCCTCCCAATGGAAGCTCATCGGCACCAACAGAGTATCTATACAGTCAGGTGGACACTGGCCCTTCTGCTCTTTTCCTTGCCTTTTACCTGAAGTGTCCCAGTAGGCATTTGAATTTGAGAATACAATCTAGATGACTGCGTAGCTCGCTTATGAGCACAACACTTCATCTGTCATTTATTCATTTAATGAAGTTTCCGCATTCTTCTATACCAGAAAAGGGGACATAAAGACAAGTATGTTAGTCGTTACCCTGAGTGAATTCAGCAGCCATAAAGAATGCTTGAAAATACTTGCAAGATTCTGATGTTTGTCAGAGGAGATCAGTGATAGGCGTGGTGGAGTACCCAGAGATAGAACATTTCGTGGGCGAGATATCATGAGTTTTCACACAAGCAGCTAGTTTCTGGACTGCATCAGGTAGAGAAAGGAGAGGCCAGGGCCTATACTTTGGCTAGCCCACCATGCCTAGTGGTGTATATGTTTCATCTAAAAGTCCTGGTGACACCAGAGTCTAAAGAAGAAAGCTGAATAGTGTGCCAAAATGAAGTGTTACAGAGCTCCAGTGGGAGGCCACCTAGAACAAACAGATTTGCTGAGAAAGTCCAGTTGAAAAAACAAAAGGAAAAAAAAAATCTGAGTATCTCAGCCATTGACTAGAAATGGCTCCTGAGAAGATTTAGGGTATCAGAAGTGAGATTTTTGTTTTGCACTGGATGCTCCCAGAAAAAGGAGTAAAGCTTTGATTGGCTATCTTGACAAACCCTATTTAGAAGAGAAGAATGAAATCAGGCATTTCCTGGCCAAGTAGGGGAGTGTGGGGTGTTGTATTGATGTTAATATTTGCTAATAATTATCTTTTAGTAATGCTGCTGTGAATCCTAAACAGCTGTACACCCAAATCACCACACAGAGACTATGATTTATTTAGTTAACCTAGAACACAATGTTGGGCAACAGTTACTCCATCCTAAACCTCCAAGGCCTCATAGTTTCCTAACATTTAGATTTACCCATTATACTTGCTTTTTGTGAAATCTTAGGTCCAGGTCATCCTCCCTGTCGTTCCAAGACCTCTCTTCCAGCCTCTTTCCCAGCTTCTCTCTCCTCCTCTCCTCCCTCTCCTTCCTGTCCTCTGGCTCCTCCCCTCTCCCGCCTACTCCTTCCTCTCCATTGCTCAACATTGTGGCTCGTTGCTTTATTTTGCCATGTTTACACAAAGTTGAGACAGGCGATGCTTAGAAGCAGTGTCACAAATCAATGTCCGGATTGAAACTAGAGAGTGGGGGAGAGAAATCAGCATTTGAATGAACAAGGGTAAGGTGTATACATTCCAAAAGAACATTATACCAACGGTGGGGTCACATTTAATGAGGTTAATAACGTTCTTGTTCTTCTTTGAGTATAGACATGATTGTATGGAGAGCTCAGTTTGTCTGGGCCCCTGTTATGCTAAAATGTCCCCATGTCGCTCTGATCCTCTGTGAATGGTGTTGCATGCAGCAGAACATCATGGCCTGTGAGCACTAGCCTCTGACGGCTGGACACTAGTTCTGATCTGTTACTCTCTTTGAAAGCTTCAGAGCCTGGGCAGAAGCCTGCTATTAATCCCACCTGATTCCCCTTGGGTTTAAATGCAGTTCTGGCAGGACTTGTTTGCCCAGAGCCGATGAACTGGGTAGAAGCAAGTCTTGGTCCGCCCTGGCCCTGACCTGAGAGCACACAGCTAGACCTGCCCCGTTCTTTCCTGTTGTTTCTGAGGGGACACACAGTTCCTTTCGGCACAGACACAGAGCTCTCTGCCCATTAGTTCCCTTAAAAGCATTTTCATTAAGAAGCATTCACATTTCATATTGCTTTATGACATCAAGGCCCTCAGGCCTGGAAATGACCTGCTTCTGATTTCTCCTGTCCATCTTCTCTTTCACCAGAACCATTGTCCTAAACCCTGTTTATGTAGTGTCCACTAGTTATACCCCCTTCCTCTTGGAGGGAACGTCTTATCATAACAACCCCAGGGTCCTTGAGAACCCAGCCCCAGCCTGCCTAGCTTATCTACCCTTGACTTTCCTCCTTCCCACACACTTGGGGTCTTCCCAGGCAAGAGGCATCATCTTTCTTCTGCTTTGACCAGCTCAGAATGTATCATGGCAGCAGTGTTAGTGACTTCATTTCTCTTAGAGCACTTATTTTCCTTATCTGTAGGACTGTGCATGTCTCCTTGGGCTGTGACTATTATCTGAATGAAAGATACTATATCCTGGCATTCTGGATGGAGCAGCAGCAGCAAACATACAAAAGAAAGCCTGTTGTAACTAGGTAGGAAGTGCTCCTCCACAGGCAGGCTGCTGTATCTCGTCCCCAGCGGGTGACTCTATGTTGAGAGGTTGTGGAGCCTGTGAAAGGAAGCTGTTTGTTGAGGAGAAGGCCTTGAGTTCCATAGTGCAGACTCATTTTCCATGCTCTCTCTGCTTCTCCTTTCACTGAGGTGTGAGCAGGCCGTGAGTCCCACTGGCTGTCTCCTCATCTGCTGCCCTGGACCTGTTTGCCACCATGCCTTACCGCCACTTTTCTTCCTTTACTTGCTTTACCACGTAGCTGCTCACAAGGACTAGAAAAGCAACTAGTACAAAGAGAGTCCCTTCTGCCTCATTCTGGTAGCCCTGCTCTAAGGGGCAGGCATCACTTGTTTCCAAAGCAGTCTGTCACAATTTTCAACAGTTTTGTTAGAAAGTTTCTCTTTATGCCTGACTTCTCTGTCCAATTCCTTTTGAGCAGCTGCACATTCAGTTCCTTTTGGGCATTGGCAGTCAGCACATATGTCCTTCCCTTAGCTTTTTAGGGGAAACCACTGGGGCCTTTGCCTGTCCTGTGCATGCCCTCTGGAGACACTCTGGCTGTGTACACTCTGCTCAGAAGATGAAACCCAGAGTAGGATGCCATTTGTAGACGTGGGTTGAGTAGTCCAGAGTAAAGGAGAGCCCTCAGCTCCCTCATCCTAGCCTAAAATCCTATTCGATTATTTGACCCCATTGTCATTGAGCCTATAGTCAATTCAGATGTCTTTGGGGATTTTTTTTTCTGTTTTGTAAATGCTGCTGCTAATTCCTGCTTCTCTCGTATGAACTTGCACAGTTGATTTTCTGGGTACTGGGTAGGAGCTTGTCTTCATTCCAGTTACATTTTACCTCCCTGTGTTTGGTTCCTTATCTTACCCCGGCAAGGACTTGCTGCACCCCAGCTCTCTCCCTGATTAGCGTCATCTGCAGTTTTGATGATCGTGTTTTCTGTACTATCTCTCAAACAGGACTGGGTTAAGGATGGAGCCCTTACTCCCGCCCTCCCCCCGAATTTCCATTCTTTCTCTCTCATAGTTTCCTTCCTAGCTGGCTCCAAAAATGTGGGCGTATCTCTCTGGACCCAGATATGACCAAACACCTTCCATGATTGTAGACATCCAGATCAACCCTTTCAGGACAGTCATTCAGTTGGTAAAGAAATAACCAAATGGTCCTGGTATTGTACCCCTTCTACTCCCCCCTTTGGCCACTCCATAGGATACAATAAGAGACAGGCACATCCTAATTTCAGATTTATTAGTTCCGCCCTATTTTGGAAGCCAGTTTCCTCTTCTAGGAACTCGTAGTTTGTCTTTTTTTGCTTCTGTTCTAGAATTGTCATTGAAAAAACAAAGCCTTCTTTTTACCGCCCTGAAGATATTTAAACGTTTATTCCCAGAAGCACAAACCATCCTGAAATGCACAGCAGATCACACATAGCTCTATAGTCTGCATCAAGTTTTAATTTTGTTTCTGGAAAGAAAGCCAATTTTAGCTTGCACCTCTATACATGGGGAGCCCGGTGGGGCAGACTGAAGACATTGACGGTGCGTAACAAAAATCTCAGGCACGTCTCACTCTAGCTAGGATTCCTTTAACATTTTCCTTTACTTTTCTATCCCAAAATGTTATGGTCCAGAGCTCTGAAGAGGTTCCTGAACACTTGGGTGAGAAGGCTGGTCTGGGTCAGGGATCAGGCCTGAAAAAGGGATGTGAGCCTCACGCATGGTCCCATTCGCCTTTCCTGATGGTAGAATGCATCCAGGATATTTAAAATCTGAGCCTGAATCCTGTTCTAAACAAAACCCATCCCAATGCACATAGCGGTTGGAAAGGAATCAGCTAGGAGACCCTGAGCCACTTTTCCTGTTCCTGGTTTTCCCAGGAATCGTCAGCCAACGTTATTCTCTCTCCCGGAGGGTGAAAGCTGGCGCGCGTCAGCACCTAACCCTCAGTGCAGAGTCTGTACAGAGAGGCTTGTAGATTCCAAGTCTTGAAGAATTATGGGTTCAGCAAAAAGGTCCAAAGTCCTGCTTTTAAGGTTAGTTTTGACATCACTTTCCATAAGAAATTGCTGAGTTTTCTCTCAGCTGATGTGAGCCTCCGGGATATCCCAAGGAATCGCTCTGTCTCTGCCCTTACCATAGCAGTTTGAAATGAGATCTTGACATACTGGTCTGCTGTGACACACCCTGATTTCTTCACAGGCAGGTGCCATTTTCTTCGCCCTAGAGCCCTTTGTGCCCGGCTCTGTGCCTGGCATGGAGTAAGGCTTTAACAAATATTTACTAAACGTAATGGAACCATTTCTCAAGGTTCTTAAGTTCATAACAGCCTCTGTACACTTCGTTCACCTCCCCCCTCTCAGCTTTAAAAGGCCATATGACATTTAATACATTATTTCAGATTCATGAACACTTTGCTCACGATATTAGTCTTGTTAGAGAAGTCCATTATTGCAAAAATCTTGTTAGAAGGGACTTCTCTGAGGTAAATTTTTTTTCATGTGTTGCAGAAGCCCCAGGAAGTAGCGTACATTCTAATTTCCTTGAGTTCCAAAACCTTATGTAGGAAAAAAAAAAAACTCCAAACAAACAAAAAAGAGCCTTAAACCTTGTCTTCTCAGATTTTAGTTTAATAACTAGAAGGTCAAGTTCAGACATTTTCCAGGAGACATACATTGAGCAGCAGAGCCAGGACCACCTGGCAGTCACCATTGAGTAGTCACATGAGCCTCATGCTGTCCCACAAACCCCTTACTGGTCCGGGAGATCTGCTTGCCCAACTTTCAGCCTTTCCGTCCTCCTCAGAGTATTGACTGACTCTCTGCTCAAGCCAGAGGTTGCAAGCTGGGCAAGCCTTCCAGTGAAAAGCAACTGGTGCTCATCCTGCAAGAACATGAGGTCCAAGGAAAAAGAAGGACTCTGTGTTTGGCACCTACAACCTGGAAGTCATGCAGGCAGCCTTTGTGGCTCCCGTGGCTTTGAGGGTCAGGTGTGAGAAGCGCTGCTATTTTTGCAACACAGAGAGGGAGCTTGCTCATTTGCGATGGTGGATGCAGTCCTTTGTCAAGAGTAGCAAAAGGCCTGTTGTGGTAAGGACGGAGGCCATTGTTGAAAGGAGCTCTGAAAACCTGCAGAGGAGAGGTAGAACTCTTCATGAAGGCAGCCTCAGCCTCAGCCTCAGCCTCAGCCTCAGGCTCAACCACAGAGGCGCGGCTTGGATTCTTCAGGGCCTTGTTACACTGAAAGGGTGTCCTCTCTCGAAGCAGCTGATGAGCCACATACCAGCTGATTTCACTTCCCCACATCTCTAAGTCAGGCCTCTTTTCCAGGAGACATTCGGACCCCTTTTGGTACATGGGACTGGAATGGGTCAGGAGCCCTTGGCTTTCACAGGGACCCCTTTCCTCTCTCTTTCTATCACACTCTGTGTTCTCTGGGCTCCTCTTCAACTTTGGCAGCTGCTGTGTGTTAGCCAGGGCTCCTCCTCAGCTTGGAGCAGGAAGGTGGGCCGAGGATCTTCCACCGTGGTGGAGGCATGTGGGTCAGGCTCCTACAGGGTCACACGTGGTCCCAGCTCTTCCCTTCCGTTCTGTTCCTGCTCCCTGTTTTCCAATAATGGTGAAGGCCAGGTGCTATGCCATTCTGAGGGACGGTGGAAGGAGCCCATTAGCCTTTTCTTCTCCCAACAAGCTCCACCACAAAGGGAGTTTTACTTGTATTTAAAAAACATTCAAATTGAGCTCTGTATGAGCTGTAAGGTGGGGAGCAGCAGCAATGGGCAATCCCAGGAGGGCTGCACACAGGACTGTGTCAGCTGTCCTGTGTCGCCAAGCCCCCAGACTTCTCAGGGGCATATTCCCTCTTGCTCCCCACAGCAGGGAAGACTGGAAATGACGACCGTGGGGAAGAAGAGTGAAAACGGATGTGGATGCTGCCTGTGGCAAAGCGGCCTCACGAACCCAGCACTCTGTTCTCTTCCCATCTCCACACGGCCCTGCAGGAGAGCAATCTGGTGGCTGCGTGTGCCTGTGCAGGCCATGCACTGCACACCTCCCAGCACCATCCACTGGGCAGAAATGGAACCCCTGCCGCTGTGAAGCTTCAGAGGCCCATCCTTCACTCGCTTACCCAGGGAACCCCTGGCTAGTCTGCCTAGGGGGCGAGCGAGTTTCGTGATGATGACTGTGCTGTGGCGATCACCCACTGCGGATGGAGGCCAAGCCAGCTGTCTGCTTATGAGGAGGAAAGTCAAGGCAGAAGCCATTATAAGGCAGGCTGCAGAAGGGAACACACAGGACCAGCAATTATCCAGCTCTAGGGAAGATGAAGGCACCCAACACGCTCCATAGATACCTGGATATCTAAACAGTTACCAAAGGCAGCTGCTTTACAAAACCATCCATAACAGGTCCTTTTGGAGCATACCATGTCTAAACTGGATGCCCGGTGAGTTGCCAGATCTGCACAGGTTCTGAGGACAGAAAAGACAGGTTTCTATGGCCTCGAACGTCTACTAATCAGGGGCATAAAGGGGGCCACAGGTCATCCGTAAGGACCGGCCAAGTTGTGCAGGCTCTGAGGTAACAGCAGAACTGACACCCCAGAAGCTAGGGCAGCTTTTCAGCCTTCCCCATTTCCTTAGAGTCAGGGCTTACAGGGTTTAATAATTCATTGCAGAAGCAATCACTCACTAAGATATTCAAACAATTCCACCCAGCCCCTTCCTCTCCTCCGATTATCTCAACATCGGGGTTTTTTTTTTGTTGGTTTTTTTTTTTTTTTGTAGCCAAATAAGAATAAATATCACCAGTAGGGGGTAGATGTCTAAAAATCAAACTCTGAAGTGTTTTTCTTATGTGAAAATGGCTGTGCACAGTACTAAACGGTTTCCATATCAATATTTCTTTGTTTATGGATCACTTTACATGTCTTTCACAAAGATCACGCAGGAAAGCAGAAATATCAAATGCATGGAAGGCATATTTTAAAGGGATCATGGCGGAAGAGCCTGTTTAATAAAAAATTAACATTCCAGACCCATATTTCATTTTGTCAAGAGATGCAATATCTTGATTACAGGGGTACAACTTGTAACAAGAAATACATACGAATTAGCCCCAACTGTCACCAGCTCGAGGCCCCACTTGAGAAGTGAGTTCCCAAAGTCTGTTTTGAAGTTAGAAAAATGAGTTTGGCTTACACCAGGATGGTCCATTGGTGTGTAAATGGGCAGTTATGTATAAACAGTCTGTGAGACATAGGGTTTGGGGGGGCGAGGCTATGTTCTCATTTTGAAGTTTATTTCTTTTTCATTTTTTTGTACCCCTGCTGCCTTTCCAGTGCTCTAACAATTCCATAAACTAACCAGTTTCTGCCCATGTCTTCCCTTGATAATATGCCATCAAGGCTAATGGTTTGTGATATTAGAAGTGTGTGATATTAGAAGTCCATGATGCATGAATAGTAAATACTCCAGACATACATAGAGAGAGGAACCCTGAATGAGCTTTTTGCAAGAGCTCACTGTAGGTGTGCATGCTTGGTGAGTGGTGTGTTTGTGTGTGTATGTGTGTAATGTGTGTGTGTGTGTGTGTGCTGCCCAGTGTGACTGACACATTCTGTGCCTACAGCTACCAGCAGATGCCACCAGATTGCTCCTGAGATAATCAGTTATATATGCCAAACTTAATGAGCAGAAGACAAATCAGAGGTGGGATTAGAATTCCAGGCCCTCAGAGAACTGCCCTCCCATTTGGGTTAAAAGAACAATCCCATAGGGTGAAGTGGCTTGGCACCCAGCTGGTCCTGTTTCAGTTGGCCCTAAAGACACCCTGCCCCCTGCATTGCAAAGCCCTGGCTCATGTCCTCTGGATTCTCTCTGGGCCTACAGGATTGAAGGAGTGTGTGACAGAACACCCCTTCCTTTATTTCAGTATTTAGGACAAGTCCTTCCACACACAGAGAGGAATTCACAAACACTAAACTGGAAAATCAGTTTAATTACCAGAGAAACTAGGAAGAATGATGGGAAACAAGGTCAGCTGAATGGTCTGAAGGACTTCCATTGCTGGCTGGCTGGTGGTGATGGGGGTGTGGAGGAGGGAGGGGAGGAGGGAGGGGGCAGCAGAGATGAGAGGGTGATAGTGATGGGTAAGGGAGGCAGCACAGGTCTGCTGGCCTCCAAATCCAAGGAAAAGGGCCCAGCAAAGACTGTCAACTAACCTGGCCACACTCACCTTTCTCTGGGCAGAGGCTCTCTCCTTCCCAAGCCTGGAAACAATCCTGCCTTGAAGCCTCGCTGTTCTTTTTGCGGCATCTGCCTCCCTCTGTGTCCCGCTGAAGGCCACAGCAGCACGTTTGCAGCGGAAATAAACTTGCGCACCTCATAAAAAGAACCAGTAATGATGCTACCATTTCATGGGATATTACACCATAATGATGATAATCCTCCCATTTACATCTGATCTTCCATAGACTTAGTGAAATTAGCTTCTGTGCCACCTAGCAGGGGTAATTTATGAGATAAAAAGGGAACCATTGAGAGATAATGTAATGAGTATTTACTGTATCCTTGATGGTGTTCTCATCACTGGGGAGAAGGGAAGTTGCTTGGTGAGTTTAGCCTCCCACATTTTCAGAGCCTTGTGCTAAAACATCGGGTTAGTGGGTCTAGACCAAGACATCACCCCAAATCCTTCTCAGAAAAGCTATGCAAACTTATGCGATGTTTGTGCTCATGGGCTGTGAATTTCTTCTGCCACCCTGAGCTGAAGGGAGCTAGAAAACTCTGCGTATTTTACTTTCAGAGTTAATGGGAATAAAATACCTCAGTGGATGAGTGCAGATGTGTTTGATACAAATAGTCATTTTCCTATTTGCTGCCTCATTGAGCATGATGAATGATTGGAGTCAGAGAGGCGGCGTGATAAATGGCGGCACCTTGGCTCCATTGCATGCCCTATTGATTCTCCTTCTTTATTACTCCTACAACCCAGCTGGATGCTCTGCCCTCCCCACAAGTCGGTTCTTGGGGGGAGGGATTGCTTCCTGGAAACCCAATTTATGGAGAAGGGGAGTGTGGCATTTTCTTACCATAGCAAAACCTCGTGTTTAGCTTTTGTTAACATTTGCAAATACCACCCCCCCTTTTCGGTGACAGACACCTTCCTTGACTGAGGGGGGGAGAACAGGCACTTGGGGACAGTTTCAGCTTCAGGCAGTGTTCTTCACCTATAGAAGGCAGGGTTTAGCTGCTGGGTTTGTATCCAGGTGAAGCCTGTGTCTCTAAGTTCCAGTCGATGCAAAGAGAGCAGAGGGGTGGTGTGCTTTTATCTGCACATCTATAGAGATATTCTCACGCTATTGTCAGGGTAAACGAATGCCAGTTTAGATCTGTGATCAACTGTTTTGTGTTATCACAGCCTTCGTTATCCACAGACAACACAGCTCAGGCTCCCGGGCGTGCCAGGTTAGGTGAATGAACAGCACAGACAAGGCTAGCCTGGGTTAGCAGGCAGCTTGTCTAAGGATGCCGGCGTCAGTCCGGGAGTTAACATGTTAAGTAGGAAATGGCAAGATTCTCAACCCAGAGAGAGACCTATTTTAAAGACATCAATATTTCAAACTGTTTTGCTCATGTGTTATAGCTTCTCTGTCTCCTGTTCATGGTGGCCGTATATCTCAAGCCTTTTTGAGGAGCCAAATGAGACTCCGAAAAACAGAGGAGGCATTAAAAGAACTTTAAAAATGAAAGTAGACCCTGAGGCACTGAAGGCCTCACTTTCTCAGGCCAACCCCCTCTTATAGCAGGGATAGGGGCTTTCCAGGGCAGAAGCTCAGCAGAAGCCCCCTCTCCCCTACCGGGACCCCAAGCCATGGGTCTTTTCATGGCTGTATAGAACTCCAGTGGGAAATGGTGGTGAACTTTACACTTCAAACTCTGTGAAATGGATGCCCTGATGTTTCCTCCTTGAGTATAAAGTGAGTCTTTCCATGATGTGAACTGTGAGCTGAGTCCCACAGCACTAGCTAAAACATATAGTTATCAACAGAATCTCGCCAAAACTCTAGCTTCTACTTCCAAAAGCAAAGATTTACTAACCTGGGCAATTCAGTCTCAAATTTTATGAACCTTGCATGTGTCATGAATGGCAATGGCCTTCACAGGCCAAGCGCACGCTGATAACAAGAAGCCTGTGAAGAATGCAGACTCTTCTTTAGGTAAGAGGTTGGTCTTTGAAGTGATGCCAACTAGACAAAACTAGAGAGAAATGGCGGTTGCAGATTGTGGTCACTGTACACTTAAAAACACTTAACATTAGATTATGTGAACCTCAGTAAATTATGCTAAGATGCATATTTCTTGGCTCCTCCATGGTAGATTCAGCTTCGAGCCGTTTGCTATTGAGACACCAAATCTTCATCTTAGAAAGCTGGTTGTATAATTCTGCTGAAGGTGGACCAGGGGTCACTTATTTTTGAAACGTCATTAGGGAAATAAAGAAATTTACCACTTTGTCAGACAAAAGAAATTACCAAAGAGCTGAGCACTGTATAATTATATGTAGTTAACTCTGTATGTTGTACAAAGAGAACACTTAGTCTTGAGAAAGAAAAACAAGCATTCAGTACCCAAATGTTGATAGCTTTCAAAATACTGTAGGACCATTCTTCATAGCTTCTCTTGAAAATGGATGCAGGAGCCTGGAGTCATGGGGTCATGCCACGCACAACTCCAGAGTGGAAAGTAAAGGTCCTCAGTGGGAGCGTGCAAATCTGATTCATTTGTGAAAATAAAACTTATGTGCCAGG
The DNA here is from genome assembly GCA_028658305.1 of Pachyuromys duprasi. Lineage (NCBI taxonomy): Eukaryota > Metazoa > Chordata > Mammalia > Rodentia > Muridae > Pachyuromys > Pachyuromys duprasi. The sequence goes on along the minus strand of CM053750.1, from coordinate 1,025,841 downwards.
TATTGTGGCCCCTGCCTGAGATCCCAGCACTCAGGAAGCTGAAGCAGGGGATCACCACTCATTCAAGGCCTGCTAGCTTACATCACTGGCAATTGAAACCAGCCCAGGCTACATCGAAAAGAACCTGTCTTCAAAACAAACAAACAAGTTTAAAAATAAAGCTAACATTAACAGTAACCCAAAAACAAATAAATTCACAACACCACCAGAAATGGTCTTCTTGCCTATGTCCTCTTACACAACTCTAAAGGGTTAAGTAAACACCACTCATTTGGATACTAGCCATTTGCTCACCACCTCATAGTGGCTGCAGGTGGTATGATCTGGTGCTGTGTGCCCTTACTCTGCTGGCATGCACCTGTGCTAACCTGTACTTAGATAACTCCAATTATTTCCCTGATCTCTCTGGCAGGAAACAGAGCAGCCACTAAAGTTGTCGTTTTAATGGAAGGCAGTGATTCCATAAGCACCATCATTTTTTAGAGCCTCAGGGTTCTTTCCTAATCAAGCATGCACTTTGGCTCTCTCCATATTAGCTACATATTAGCTACACTCAGCAGAACAACAGTAGTTATGTCCTAAACCCTATGTGAGTCTAGAACAAAAACAGTTTCAAAAAAATTTTTTTAAGTGATCTATCCTCAAAAACTTAAAGGTAAAGTTATATATGACCCAGGGATTCCATTTTGGAAGTATACGCACCAAATATTTCAAAGCCAAGACATAAAGCAAGATTTGCACACGTTACTTGCAGCGGCATCACTCAGAGGGAGCAAAAGTGAGTGAGATGAGCACATTCAACGGACTAGCTCTGAGCCACGAGAAGGAAATCGAGACACCTGCCACAATGCCGAGGAGGCTTGAGAGCACCACGCTAAGTGAAACAAGTCACAAACAAAGGGACACATACTGCCCGCCGCTCACTGATACTGGTCATCCCAAACAGAAAACAGGGATGGCTGCCAGAGTCTAGGAGGAGACAGTGGCTGTGGTTTCATGAACACAGTTTTGATCTCATAAAATGAAGGCATTCTAGAGACTGACCGTGCAACCATATGAAAATGCTTCACACAAAGAGCTGTACTCTGAAAACGGCTATAGGCTGGAGAGGCCGAGTACCCAGCATGCGCAAGGCCCCACACTGCCAACAATGACAGACAGAAGAAAGGTTAACGTGGTGAGTTTCATGTTGTGCATATTTTACAACAATTACAAATATAAAATGATCTTTCATCTCTTCCTCTTTGCCTTACCTCCCTTCCTCCCTCCTACTCTATTATCCTCTCCTTCCAAGCCTCCATTTCCTTTCTTCCCTCTTATTACACAAAATAAGAAGAGCATTTTGCAGGAAAAGGATCCTAGCAATAAGCCTCTTCTTCCTTCTCCAGGACTAACTGTTTTGCCATTTGACAGATATTCTTCCAGCCTTCACCTGTGGCTTTACATATATCCTCACTCGTGTGCACTTAGACATGTATGTGCACGCATCCTCACACTCACAGAGACGCCCATTTTGAATGGGCCCGATGTTGACTCATGACTCTGGCTGGTGTATTGCGTGAAGAGTTTTAGGGCTATTCTGTCTTTTTCTTCCAGAAACAAAAAGGGTCTTGGCCTTTGCTTTGCCAAACTTGACCAGGACTATACTTCTGGAGCAGCACATTCGGATGGTTTCGGAAGGGGCCTGCTGGGTCCTCTCCCACAGGGAGAAGGAACACAGCGGCTGCAGCCTCTCGTGGCCGAGCTGAAGCCTGCAGCCCTCAGCGGTGCAGCAGCCTCACCACCAGCCACATGATTGGCAGCAGAAGGGCTTTCTGCTGGAAGCCTCCCATTTCCATCAGTGCAGTGGGCTCCAACACAAAAAGTTGTCTCCCACCACATGGGGCTGGTGGGGATTTGGGGAAATGGTAATCAGAGGAAGAGGCCTGGGAGGCAAAGGGCAAAGCTTGCCAGCTGGGCTTTCCCGCCTTTATAAAATACGAACAACGAACTGTACTGAACTGCTGGAAACCCTCACCCTCTAGCCTTCTCTGAATCGAGATGATAGTAGGGCTATGCATTGAAAGATGTTATTTGTCCCAAAGAGCAAGTGTGGTCCTCCAACACCTAATGTCTGCTAAAAGGTACCTGGCTCCATTGCAAATATAGCAGCAGATTGGTAGAGCTGGGAATAATGAGCCGCCGCACCCCATTGAAATGTAATTACACAGCCCTCTTGTTCTTAAACCTATAAGGTGAAAGGAAGATGGAGAGTGAAAGTAAAAACCGCTGACCCTTCAAACTTTAATTTACGCTATGCATTTGCTCGCCCTTCTGATAGGTTTTAGAAAGGTCATAATTTAGGGTATTTTGCAGTTGATAAATGATCTGTATGTTTGTGTTCACACGCACCGATTGATTTGTTATAGACAAAATATTGTTTCTATAACAACCCAAGGGCCCTTAACTAGACAAACGGCAAAGCAGAATCCAAGGGGAGGCAAAAGGAAATCCAGGCCAGGCAGCTCAGGAGGGGTGCAGGATGACGGAGGGAGGGCGAGGATGCAGGGCTGAGCTGCTGGGGGAAGGGAATGCTGGCCCAGGCAGATGGAGCAATCCCTTTTGTTCCTGGTAGGCCATGGTTATGGTCTCTTTAAACCTCTCTGCCCAGTGTGGGTGGCTTCCACTGACGCCCAAGCAAGTCTTGTCAAGACTTTCAAGTTGAGCCCCCTTGGGTGCAGAGGAAACCAGTGGGGTTGTTAGGGCAATTTTCCCGCCTTTCCAGTCTTGGAAGAGGCTCCTGTTTCCGGGCCCAGTTGATGCATTATGCATCAGGACTGCCTGCAACTGACAGCCCCTCAGCCAACATCGACTTGAAAAGCAATGGTGCTAATCAAAGCCGACACATTTGAATGTCCAGACACACACACAGAGAAATTTACTAATCAAAAAGTGTATTTCCTAGGGCTGTCTCCAGAGAAATCCGAGGGAAGAAATTGGAATAATTTATTAGCTTACAAGTTTTCGTTGACAGTTAGCCCAAAGCTATTTATCTCTGTAATAGAGAACGTCTCCAATGTGGCAAAATTGACCAAATCAAACAGCTTTGATCAGAAAATGAATCTGGCAAGCCTGCCTGTCGGAGGGTCCCAGGAGAAAGAGGGGAAACAAACAAAAGATTTAACAAGTGGTCAATAGGAGAAAGAGAGTAAGAAAAAGGGGTTGGGGAGAGGGAAAGAGGCAGGGAGAAGGACACAGAAAGAATTTTGCGAAGCTGCAAGCCAGACTCTGGAACGAATTGTTGAAGAAATAAATGGTGTTTCACACCGTAGCATTTAACATGGTGCTTGTGCATTTTCTGGGCCTTGCAGCCCAAACTGAGATGTGATTTTTATGGTAACAAGATGAAGACAAACTGAAGAGAGAAGGGGTTGCTGCTGCTGGTGGTGATGGGGAAATCAACACAGTAGTACCCAGAGAGATGGTACTGTCTCTCTCCCAGCCCCTGGGGAAGAAGTAAAGCATCTTTAGCAGGCAACAGTGATACTTGCTTTACCCAGCTTGCCTCAGTGGGCACTTGTCTGGTAGGTGATCAGCTGACTCCTGGTCAGGAGCTGTAACTACCTGTGAGTCTGAAAAAAGAGTTCACCTCCCTCCTCATCCTCTCCTGGGAAATACTAGAAGGTGGGAATAGGAGAATACCCTGGTGCCCTTTGCCTTTCTGCCAAGTGATTCAAGTATTCACAGTGCATCAGGAGAGGGTATTAACTGTAGCAGTGAAACCCTGTGATAGGGTCAAAAGATAGCTCAGTGGGTAAAAGGTAAAAACTCACGCCCACAGGAGTTGGATCCCTAGAAGTCAAATAAAATGGTGATGTGTATACCTGTAATCCTAGGACTAGGAGAAAAAAGAGAGAGCAAGAGTGAGGACAGAGAGAGAGAGAAAAAGGGAGGAAAGAAAGGAGGGAGGGAGGAATTGGCTGACAGTTTGTGGGCCAGCTAGGAGTACAAGAGAAACTCCATCTTAGCAAAGCAAAAGATTAGAACTGACTTCTGAAAGTTCTCTGAGCTCCACACATGTGGCACGGCATGCATCTATACATGCACACACACACACCACACACACACACAAAGCAAATGAGAATTTTGAAAAAAGGCTGCTGGCAGATGAAACAGATAATGAAGGACTAGAAAAAGTCTTAAACTAATGCTTCTCTGGCTTAAAGGCCTTTCTCTACCACACAGATCTACCTAACTTTAGCCTTCCAATCCCAAAGATGCTCTGCCATAGTCAACACAGTCTGCTTTCTAATACCTAATTGTATTCGGTGGCAGAGGAGTTACTGTATTCAATGGCCAAATAACAAAAGGATGTTCCAACAGTTAAGATGCTTGCATCCAAAAGGATGCTAAGAAGGCATCAACAATGTCGATCATTAGTTTTAGGGATGAGTTTGTGTAAGCTCTTTAGGTTGAACTACATCAAAAATGAATGGGGAAAAAGCTGGCACAGCAGGCTATCAAAACCTCTCTCTGCAGTGTCCTCAGAGTAGATCTTGTTTAGTGTCAACATTGCTAAAGGCTTGGGAGGGCTGAGGTCTGGGATCCAGGTGAGACACTGTCTTAGGGACCTATTTTCCTTCTTCTCTTTGTAAACAATGTGCTTTGTTTTGGTTTATGTAGTAGGGGTTTTTGTGGAGTCAAAGGAGACAGGCTAAAGGCATATCTCAGTGGTACCTCAGTTGTGTAGTATCTCCAAAGTTTTGGCTTCTCTCATGGCAACGCAAAACCAAAATGAAACCCAAAGTGCAAAGGCATGTTGTAAAACAATTAGAGTCTTTCTGGAATACTAGAAATTACTGCTGCTGTTTCATCCTATGGGAGAAAGAGGGCCAGCAACTGTATTTAATAAGCTGTATCTAACTGAGCTAAGGGAGACACGTGCCAGGAGGCCAAGCGGTATCCTCTAAAGGCTGGCTTGCAGGCTCTGACGGAGGTGTGTTCCCCAGTGGCCATTACATCTCCCCCTCCCCCTTCCTCCAGAGAACTAAGCCACAACCTCCTAAGATGATGCTAGGCAAATAACAAACGCTCCAGTGCCTGACCACTTTGGGTATGTGTCCTTCCTCAGACATTTGATGGAAAGAGATGATTGGTTTTAATTGGGATCCCCAATTCAGGTTTTAAGTTCTCATGTCTGTGTCTTCTTGGAGTCATCACCCCTAACTAATTGAGTACTAAAGGTGGATCAGCAATTTTGCTTTATCAACCAAGTCCAGATTAGTTTGTTCTGTCAAAGGGCTTAGTGGACACTGTCCCCATGCTGGGTTGCAAGCACAGGCCACCATGCCTGGCTGTTTCATTTGTGTGAGTCCTTGGGATCAAACCCAGGTCTTCAACAGTTTGATTGATACAGCTTCAATACAGCGAGCACTTTACTGTTTGATCCATCTTTCCAGGCCTCCTGTTTTAACGATTAATTATTAATGAGATAATTAATTAACTGATCATTAATTATTAATGAGACATTCGCCTGCATTCCTGTCACAAAAGCCATCCAGCTTTTTTTGGTCCATTCATTATGTTGTGGTGTTTTTAAAGGATAGTTGTGGTCTCATTATACAACATAGTTCACTAATCTTCCAGCTGATTGGCTGTGGTGGGGGCGCCTCTTACCGCAGTCACTACTCTTCCGTGTTGCCATTAGATCTCAAGTCAACATATCAGTACAAAGGTGGCAGATTCAACTCAGCCAGAAAGAAAGCAGACTATTACAACATGGCTCTTACATGCTACTGCCCAGAAGCGGCATGAATCCATGCACATTCTATTGCCAAAGAAAGTCACAAAGCCAGAGCCAATACAGAGCCTGTCTTCCCACGTGACTGGAAGAAGAAGGGAACCAGAAATCCCCACTCATGTTCCAACAGCTCCAGTCACACGGAAACACTCTTCTTAGTCACGAGAAGGGCTGAGCTTTGTCCTAGTCCTTGCTCTGCCACCAGATACAGCCTTTGACCTTGCCTTTTCTCCTAACCCCATTGGTCTAGCACATCCTCTGCAGTGAAGGTTTGAGATAGACAATCTCTTTCTAATTCTAAACCAGAACAAATAATTGCCTCTTTCGGGTAATGCTTGCAGCTCAGCGGGGCCTCTTCCAGCCAGAGGAAACCGCATCGGATGGTGCTTCGGGGTGGAGGCAATGGACCATTTGCGCACACACTGGGGATGCCGGGGAGAGTCTGCAAGTTCTTAAGGGTTCTTAGATGCTCTACCCAAGGATGACGAATGTGCCAAGGATTCCATGTCACACATATACATTGTTAACTCACGTTGACAAAAGTGTTTTAGTTTTAACTTCTTGTGACAGCACTTCACAGTAGACTTGCAAATGTATGTCACATATACCTATTTCCTTTTTTATGTATAGATGTGTTTCTTTTAAAAAATTGTCATCTAAACAAAATTCAAAGCTTCAAAATCACTCCTTGGTTTATGGAAAGTCGCATCAGTCAAAGAAAAGTAGTAACAAGTCTTTTGAGAAAAGAGGCCGTTTCTAGTTTCACCTTTTCTCTGAGATGCTCTTTGCCATTCTACCAGATGAAGAAGGGTGTGTGCTCAGGGCCTCACAAGCACAGGGTTGGAGCCCTGACTGCCTGGGCTCCCCGGCACACTGCCGTGGCAGCCTCACGGAAAGGCACTTTCTGAAGGAGATGTTTACAGATGACGTATATCACAGCGTGAACGTTTATGACTTTGCCTTTCTTCCATGCCAGGCTGGAATGCTGCCCCTCAGCCCCATGCAGCCCCTCAGCCCCATGCAGCCCCTCAGCCCCATGCAGCCCCTCAGCCCCATGCAGCCCCTCAGCCCCATGCTGCCCCTCAGCCCCATGCTGCCCCTCACCCCCATGCTGCCCCTCAGCCCCTGCTCTTGTGCACCTGTGTCTACACGTCAGTGGCAGGTGATCTGGAGTGCTTATCCCCTGGCCAAATTTTAAGTTCTTGCAAGTCCTCTAAGCAGGTAGGACAAGGTAACACATTCAATCATTAAGCTAAAGACCTTGGTTTGCAGGAACCTTGCCTCCAGAGCTTAACAATTACAAAGAGCATAATAATTCATTTGAGGATATTATGAAGAAATAATAATACCATCTACAATGCCAACATGATTAAGTGTTCTAATTTGTAGGGATCACCTTCCATGGGGGTGCTCAGAAATTGGCTACACTCTAACAATGCATGTTCTTTAAGAGCCACATTAACGACCTACTAAGTGAAAGCTTGGGCCTAGGCTCTGGCTACAGGTACGGGCAGGCCTAGTCCTTGACCTCACTGAACTTATGGGTAAAAGATTGTCAACAAGTACACACATAACATCTCTATTGTGAACTGTCTGCCACAGGCTCATTTGTTTGAACTTGATTCCAGGACAATGGAGACGATTGGGGCTGGCACCATGACTGACTGAGTGAGTCTCTGCAAGTGAGCCTTCCAGACAAGCTCTGTGAGCCCTCTGGGTACCACGTGAAAGCCACTGCTATAATCACCAGTTGCCATGGGGCAATCCACAGCCCCCACGATGCCTTCCCTCCCCAGATGGACTGCATTCTCTGAACTATGAGCCCAAACAAAGCCTTCCTCATGTGTCTGTCAGGAACAGTGACAGGGAAGAGTAGCTAACACAGAAGTGTACTAAGTTAAATGAGAGGGGATAAAAGGAACTGGGTACAGTAGAATTACTGGTCTAGTTGTGATTGGGAAATTGAAGAACGTCTCCATGAAAAAGTGACGTTTCTATCAAAACATAAGAGTTGCTGGTAGAAACCAACAGGCAAAAAGTAGAAGAAAGAACATTGCAAGTGGAAGAATTGATATTCTAGGGGCCCTAAGGTTGGGCAAAGCTTGGAATTAAAATGAAGGAGAGGAGTGCCCCAGCTTAGGGCCCGGAGAGACAATACATGGGGTGGGGTGGAACCAGATTCTTGCAGGTGAATTGAGTTGCAACTGAAAAGCTCTAAACAGAGAAATCATGGCATTAAACTAGGGCCTGAACAAAGCTCTCAGCCTCTGAGTAAAAGAATGGATTCCAATCAAGAGAGAATTTAGTATAAACAGGGTGGGAAGTGAGAATGCCCAGGAGGTTGTTGTGTGGCCACAGTGAACGATGGGGGTGTTTTCATGGATGGTGGCCATGAAAACAATGAAACTTGGAAATACTCCAGGGGCCAAACTTGTTAGATTTCTCAGGCAACTTAGACAGGAGGCAGGAAAGAGGGCACTCTGACCCCAGTTTCAGAACTGGTTACTTCAAACAGCGAAGAGTAGACACAGTGAGAAAAGGGTGTCTGCCAGAGGGAGGCGGGTACTTGGGGTTTACATGGGAGACTTGGAGAATGCAGCTGCTGAGGCTGTGTGCAAGCCTGAAGTTTCTCCCTCCTGGAGCTGTTTGTCCAGACAAGGCCATTTTATCCTTAGAAACCCTTTGCCCTGGCTATCAGGATGAAGAAGACAGTGAAGACTGAGTTGGGCAATGGCGGTGAGAATGAAGGGGGTAGAGTTTCAGAACAAGACCTTGGACAGAGTCCGGCAGTGTTCACTCCAGGTTTACTCTAACAGAATTGATGACACAGGATGGTGGATTTAACAGATGATTTGGGGAAGAGAAAGACATTGTGTGTTTCCGGGAATGCAGGTTGCTGTTCTGAGATTTGAAAGGGAGCAGCCAGCAAGGGAAGCAGAAGAGTTTGGATCTGGCCATCTTACATCTGAGACTCCTCTAAGAGATTCAGTCAGAGGGACCACTGAGGGGGAAGCAGCTCTGGCCTTACACATGTGAGAACTTGGCATACAAGTGTAGAAGTATTGAAAGGAGTCCCAGGGCTGATCTGGACCATGAACAGGAGAGAGGGTTGGGCCAAATTCCAGGGGAGGAAGGCATCTCAGACACACACACACAAGAGAAGTAGGTGGCCCCACAATGAGAGGCAAAGCCACATGATACCACATGGGGGAAATTTACAATCCTGTGGAGTTAGAGGGTAGAGGATGAAGCCAGCCACCTGGCTGAGAAGGAGACATGTGCTCTCTGAACAGCTCTGAGGGGAAGGGGGGGCAGCTTGAGAGACAACTGGGCATAAGAGGAGTGTCTTGACCTGCTCTGGTCCGTGCTGAGGAGGGTCAGCGTGTCTGTGTGTCAGGTGGTTATCAAGCACAGGGAGCAAGAGAAAGGATGACGGTGGAGGGAAAAGAAGTGACAGACACCACAGCCGGTCTTCCCACATTCTTAGCAAGTTTCCAGATGCATTAAAGGGATGGCGCCTCTAATGGCCTCCGCTCACCTGACAGGACCAGCCGGCAGCAGAAGGAGAAACTCAGAGAAAGGGAGAGAGATGCAAAAACACAGGGGTAGGGGAAGTACATGAGAATAAACAGCTCTCCAAGCTCTCCAGGTGTGGACATGGAAGACAGGAACTGTCTCCAACAGTGGAAGCCTCAGGCTTGCCTGCTTTTAAGCTCATAGCCTTCCAGCAGCCACTCTCCCAGGACTGACTAAAGTAGACGTTTATGTTTTTGGTAGCTACAGCTGCCACTGGGGTCCTGAGCCAGAGGGCTGTGGTAAAATTTTAGGCTCCTGCCTTCCTCCCCACTTGGGGCTGTATCCTGATTAGGAGACAAGAGCCCAGGAGAAGGGGAGAGAGAAGGCTTGCCCTGGCAGCCTTCATTCACTCTCTGAGGCATGAGATTTGATTACCAGCCTTTTAACACGCATGGCAGCAAACGTTAATATTTGCCACCGGATTGTCTAGCCCCTTTTAAATTCATCTACAGTGTTAGGCCCTTTGACCCCTAGAGGTTAGGATGCCACAGGCTGACTTCATGCCGTTTAATGCTGCTGGTCCTCCATGGTCTTCAAAATAAATGATGTAAGAGTAAAGAAATGCCAAGTTCTCGGGAGTCAACACTATAATTCACGGACATTCTTGTCTGCTGTATTAAAGAGGCGGCCAACAAGTATCCCTCAGTCTCAACTTCAATCTTCACCTAGCTCTTCACATGAGACACGTTTTAAAAAATTAATTAACTTTAGCTGATGTACAAAAGAAATGTCGTTTTTATTGTGACTGGTATCCTTGACTCATTGTTTGACCAAGAATATTAAAAGTAAAAACTGGGCTGAAGGGTGGCTCGGCAGTTAAGAGGACTGGTTGCTCCATCCCAGAACTGGGGTTCAATTCCTAGTACCTACACAGAGCCTCCCAACCATCTCTAACTCTAGTCCCAGGAGATCTAACGCCCTCTTGTGGCCTCTGCAAGTACTGTACATCCATGTAGGCAGAAAAACAAACAAAAAACCGCTCATACACATAAAATGGAAAAACAAAATTTAGAAGTAAAAACATCCACCAAAGCCCACCAGATAATATACTTATTCTCTTTCTCTCCCTCCCTCCGTCTCTCTTCTAAAACACAGTTTCTCTATATAGCCTTTACTGTCCTGGAACTCACTTTCTAGACCAGGCTGGCATTAAACTCACAGGCATGTGGCTGCCTCTACCTGCCAAGTGCTAGGATTAAAGGCATTCACCACTTTTCTCTGTTTCCTCAAAATTATTTGTAGACCAGAAAAAAAAATCTATCCTTTTCTGTGCTCAGAAGGTGTTTCTTAAGTTCACCAAGAGGACCTTTTTTCCAGCTTCTGTGTGGTGGGCATCTTAGAAACAGGACCTGAGACCATTGCTTGGAGGAAATGGAACCCCAAATATCAAAAGCAGAAGTCATCACTTGACTCCTTTTGCTGGGCATGTGACAGTCCATCTTTGCTGCCTCTGATAATCCTTGAAAATGAATACTCAGCACATTCTCTGAGCTGCTGACAAGAAGTCAAGTTTGGAGAGCATTTGTACTCTGCTTTCTTTCTTGCCCCTTCCCACTCCCACTCACATGGGCCTGCACTGCTCCCCCTCCTTGTCCAATGACACCTGACACAGTGTTTTCACTCCCGCAGGAGGTGATTTTAAAATGCCCTTTGCTACCAAAGCCTCTCTCAAGCTGAAGCAGTGCCTTTTGCATGTTCTATATAGCACTTGTCGCGTTGCATAGAATCTGCCAGACAATGCTGCCACAGGAACAAAATAACAACTGAATGTCCACTGTAATGTCACTAATAGCCAGGCTAGCTTTTCAAGACAGCTTACAGACTAAACTATAGACAAAAATAAAGGGCCAAACTAAAGAAGAAGCCATAGAACTTCACAGCATGAGGTCTCTTATTATCTCTTTAGATTTTGGAGTTCTACCAACAACCCAAGACATGTGTACTGTTCAGAACTGAGTACTTTGTCTGAGCCTAGGCAAATAGAAGAATGGCTTTTCTCCATCTCCATGAAGATAGATACTTAGAAGTCACAGCTGAACTTTGAAGATTGTTATACATTTTCCAAACATTAAAAAGATACTAAAATCGGTATGGGTGTATGAAATCTTTTTATTACATAAACATGTAATGAAAAGAAGTGATTTTGTTATAAGCATTTAAAAATATATAAAGATAATATCTATGGTTTACGATGTTCCTGATGTTTTGACTAGTGGTTTTATTTCTTAGTATATTAGGTTAATGTTCAAGGTCCATTCTGGGTATCAGCTTGAAAAATTAATGTCTCAGTGCTAACACAAGAAAAATCAAATCTTGTCTTGTAGGCTTCTTTGCTTCCAATGACTGAATCAATGCATCTGGCCATTCACATACCACTTCTCAAGAGTCAACATGAAAGTGTTTATTCTCCAGTATTTATCACAGGTTTACTAAGCAGGTGTCATCTGAATGCTCTGACAGATTAGTTCTGTCTTTGTGTTGATGCCCTGGTTACTCTCTATAGTCAGATAAGGAAACTAAAGCCCAGAAAGAGCCAGTAAGATGCCTTTCTACAGCCCAGCCTCGTCTTGACTGATTCCCAGCACTGCCTCCATGGTGGAGGAATAACCTGAGAAATCACTGGACCACAGAGAAAGATGAAATAACACAACCTAACCGTCAGAGGTTGAGTCTGACGTAGGTGTGAAGGCAGATTTAAGAACAGATTTTTTAATTCTTCCTTGATATGACTCAGCACCTCAACCCTGGCTGGGCCACAGGGGTGGGGACAGGAGTGGGGACTTACCATTTCATTTAGCCCATGTTCTGATGTTGGTGAGAGAGAGTCGAGGAGGGGGCGGAGCAAGGAGGTACTAACGCAGTGTGCAACGCGAAGCCCCAGACGGTCTACAACTCAGTGTTACACACCTCAGTTTTTAAACCCAGGGCCAGATTTGAACGCAACCCCAAAATTTACAGTAAAATTTCCAGTATGATTTCATATAGCAAAACAAAAGGATATGGAAAAAACTCCTCCCCTAAATATACATTTATTTACACACAACATTTACCTACTTGCAAGTAAATCTCTGGGGATGGGCATTCATTCAATGCACCCTAGGCATTTTCACACAGTACTCAGGGCACCCTCTCCCTGCCTTCCCTGAGGGCCTTCCCAGTGTGTCTTCCCTGAGGGCCTTCATCAGACTTCAGGACAGATGGCGACCTTCATTTTTACTAATTCTAAATCCCAGCAACATCTTTACTTTCTCTAACTTTTAAGTTGTTTGATGGAGCTGCCTAATTTCTCTTCTAAGCTCATATGCTTTCATTTATCTATTTCCCTGGGATCTCTGTTCTCTCACAGTCAGACTGAGTTAATCAAGTCTACTCTCATCCACTCCCCACTTGATTAAATCCTAAATTTTATCATCAAAGTATTTTCAGGAGATAATACATTATAAAAGTTAAAGTAATATTTAATTAACACCATAATATGCTCATAATTGCATCTCCCATAAAGTTCTTTAATCCTATGGCACCCCATCAAAACCAGAGTCTGGATTTCTACCATACATTTTCCAAAATATAAGATGATGGGCTTCTCAGTGAAGAATTTCATTTTATTAGCTGTTTTCTTTACGTAAAAGCAGGAGAAATGATATTACTACTCAGTATTACTGTGTTCCAAACAACACAAAATAGAGGATGGGTGTTCATGATCTCTGTAGCAATTTGTACTTGATGCTGGAAAACAAGTTTCTATAATTATAGTAACTAATTAATTTAACTAATTACATATCGTGTGGTTAGTACACAAGTCTCTATCATGTTAGCCGGTGATAAAACTACATGCTTCATTTTTACTCAGGCCAAAAAGTCCCAGACAACAATTTCTTAAAACACTCCCTTTCATCAAAAAGCTTCTCTTGGTCCATGCGGTCTAAGAGCTTGCCTCTGAACACGCCCATGTGGCTTCTGGAGATAGCATGGCGGTCTGCACACTGCAGGTGGATTTGCCCAAATCAATTTGGGCCTTTAGACAACCCGGAGGGTCAAGGCAATAAGAAAATATCAAATTGGCCAAAAATTGTTTAATCAGCTTGAGGCAAGTCAGCCACATGGCTAAACTCATCAAGCCAGCCCAGGCTCACGGACAACCTTCATTTAAATCTGGCAGAAGAGGAGCTGCTGTCATTTCCCCATCACTGCAAATGGTGGGCCAGTACTTAAGCAACGAGCCCAAGCCCTCCATCTAACCCGTGGAAGGAGCCTGAACCAAGCCAGCACAGGGCCACCAGGAGGCGGTCCTCCGCTCCCTTCTCCATGGGGCGTCATCAAGCCCAGGCCTGCCACAGGAACGTTTTTTAACTCAGAGGAGCTCGTGGCTAAGGGAGCGAACACCGTGGCTCGGTGGGGAAAGCACTTGGCTATGCAAGCACAGGAACCTGAGTGAGGACGCCTCCCAGCACCTGGGTGAAAACCAGGTGTGGCGCTGTGCGTCTGCACCCCCAGTGCTGGAGCATGGAGGCAGCTGGATTCTGGGAATGTGTTGGACAACCAACCAATCCATCCAAAACCGAAAGCTCTGGGTTCAGCAAGAGACCTTGTCTCAAATATAAGATGAAGAATATTGGCTAGAAGGCACTTGCTGCCAAGCCTGGTCTTTGTTCCAAGTTCAATCCCAGGATTCCATGTGGGTAGTTGTGACCTTCATAGCACAGTACACTTGCGCGCGCGTAAGTACACAGTACACACACACACAGAGAGAGAGAGAGAGAGAGAGAGAGAAGGAGGGAGGGAGGGAGAGAGAGAATAAGTAATGTTTTGAAATAGAGGAGATGAGGCACCTGTCCTCGGAGGCGATGTTTCTAACAAGTGTTCTTTTGTCACATCCAGTTACAATTCCGCCTCTATTACATGTGGTCTCGAAACACTCACACCTGTTAACGCTTAGCCATCACAACAAAAGCACAGAAACATGGCAGGAGGAGCCTTTGAATTTGTTTGTGCTTTCAGCTATTTCTGAGGCAATGCTGGTATCATCACAATCCATTAAAGCCAGGCACTGTATGCAACCGAAGAGCACCACCTGTAGCCACTGTGAAAAGAAAGTCCTTGGCAAACAGTAGTCTGAATGAGCCACTCTAATCAGGCAGGAGTCAAGACCACTGAGACATAAATTAAGGATTCATCCTTGAGTAGGAGCCAAGCAGCCCAAACCCCCATAATCCCAATTAATCCCATTTTGTGTGGTTGCCCTTGGGCCAAGGGCAGAGGAGAAGCGAATTTGCAGGATCCGTTCCGCATCAGCTCTCACCCCCACAGGGGGTGGGTTAGTAATAAAGGAGTGTACCTATGCACGGGTTCCTCTTCTGATGTGACAGTCAGAGCCCTCCCCGCCCCGCGTGTGTGATGTCAGTGAGAACTTCTTCAAGGGCAGCCTCCACTTTCCGAGCGGCAGATGCCCGCCCCGGGACTCCTGAAGACAGGAGGCAGCATCATGGCCCTTTGCACAGCTGGCCTGACTGCCTACCACCCGCTTCTGTAGACACATGGGATGAAGGAAATGGTGCTTCTGCAGACACATGGGATGAAGGAAATGGTCTACAGCCTTCCCGAAACTTGTCTCTGCTCCATCTATACTCTGACCTGGTAGGAGTTGGCAGGTTTTCCAGAAATGGGAAACAGCCATCTGGAGGATGGGTCTTCAGCCCTTGGAGTCCAGGCCACTGCTCACTTCCCCTGCTCCTCATGGGAAGGAGTTCTTGAGCAGAGGGATGGGAATTTGGATGAGCTGTTTCCATATCAGCTCCTGTCCTTGGGTGGGGGGGAGGTTGAGTTTATCACAAAGGTCTACAGAGCAGAGTTCGGTGAGCAAACCAGCATTTCCATCATGCTGGTTTGGGTTCATTTGGATTGCCTGACCCACCCTAACGAGTAAGCTTAAAATAATCTCAGAGGCTGGCTGCTCTTCCAGAGGACCCAGGTTCAATTCCCAGCACTCATACGGCAGCTCACAACTATCTGTAACTACAATTTCAGGGCATCTAATACCCTCTTCTGCCCTCCAAGGGCTGGTACACATATGCAAACATACATGCAGGCAAAACACTTATACACATAAAGACAAAAATCAGCTTCTTTACCACTTAAGCCACCATTGTGCTCTGACTAAAAGTCAGGGAAGAAAGTTTGGTCAGAGGGGCTCGAATTCTTCAGTCCTACCTCATGCCTTATCGGTGGCTCTCAGGCTTGGCAATCCTATGTCCCTTTAACACGGCTCCCCATGTTGTGGTGACCCCAACCATACGATTATACGTGTAATTTTGCTACTGTTCTGAATCACAGTGTAAAGATGGGATACGCAGGCAATCTGCTGTATAAGCCCTGTGAAAGGTGCTGCTTTAGGCACGTCCTGCTGGTGTCAGGGTTCTGTCCTAAACTGCCTCACCGTCCTCCACAGTGCATATGCGCTGGCAGCAGGGAGGTACTGGGCTCTTGGGGGGGGGCTCCCCACTTGGTGACCCAGGCCTTTGTGGGGCACTGCATAACGATTTTTTTTTACTGAAATATTGCTTCTGAGACTCAGTAAATTCACTTCACAAGTGCGGGAAAAAACTGAATCTTACACATTACTGAGCCCCCCTCTCCCCACCCAAAAAGCTCATGGAAGTAGCAAAGGGGGGAGCGGCTGGGAGGAGCCCCTCTGGACAGAGCTGCCTGCAGGTTCACAGCTTTTGAGGCCCTACCCGTGGTTTTCAGGGGTGTGACTGCCTCGCTGCTCCTGTAAGTAACCCCAACAAAGCTCCTTGGCTCACCAAGCTGAACTTCGACAGAACTGTTACAGCGGTCTGTCAGGAGCTCTCTGTGGGGTGAGTAGACAAGTGTGTGGGGTCTCCCCAGAAAGCCTCACACAGGCATGGTGTCTGTGAGTTACGTAGATCAGCAGCTTGGGGCTCACCCTGCTGAGAGTAATGATGAGGGAACCCTGAGCTCGGGCTGAGAACAACTTGCAGGCACCTCACTTCTGCGAAGCAAGAAAAGCCTGCAACTTTCCCCTCTAAATCAAATTTAGGAGACGGAGAGCCTGTGGGTTCTTGTATTAACTGCAATGAGTTCTTGTCACTTGAAGTCTCTGTTAAATGAAGAATGTCAAGTTTAATTTCCAGAATTTCAGTTATTTAAACAAATTTGTTAAAAAGAAATAAAATCATGTCTCCTGTTATATTTATCTTTGAAGATCCTAAGCATAAATTTGTTTAGAACACAAAACAGAAAAAAGTATTAACATGCTTATGGAAAATACACTGAAGAGATTGGATTTAGGGACTGTAATTAGCATTGAGAACACGACAAATGGGACATTAAGCACTTTGATCAATGTTAAGTGTAAAGAAAAGCCACCTGTATTTCAAGTGGGTCCTGCTGTTTTTACTGAGAGAGAGAAAAGCTGTAGGGTGATTTGGAGGAGACACGGGAAAGCTTCATTTAAGGTGGAGAAAGTGCTAGGGGAAGCTTGATTTACATGTATTATGGTTGCTTATGGAGGAACTATTCCTTCACTTAAGCTCAGCCATGGTCACATCTAGTTTTCAGTTTTAGTTCTTGATGAGAAGTTAGAAAGCAACAGGAGGTGTATGCTCCCACAGAAAACACAAATCCCCCAAGCTTGGAAACCTAGTTACCCAATTCAAGCTGAATTTCTCCTGCTTTTTGCATGTGTACATTTTGTTTGGTTTCAAGACTGGATCTTGCTATATAGCCCAGGTTGGCCCAGAACTCAAGATCCTCCATCCTTCAGCTCCCAAATACCCAAATCATAGCTGCACACTACGACCGTCGACTCCCAGGGATCTCCTAATATCATCGATGGGGCACATAGCTGGTAGTTTCTCTAAAATTTGTTCAACATATTGGACATCAAGCACTTGTCCCAAATAAATAAATAATTCTGTATGCACAAAAATGTGTAAAATTTTCACAGAAGCTTTTATAGTAACGCAAAACCCTAATAACAGCAAAAATGACCTATTGTAAGTGAAAAATTAAAAAAAAATTAGTGGTACATCCATACCATGAAATGCTATTCATTAACAAAGAGAAACCAAATATTGATCCATGCAAAAAAAACTTGGATATCATCTAGCATGATAAAAAGTGGCTACTAAAATAGATTCTATCTGGTTTCATTCATGTGGCCTTCTCAAAAATGACAGTATCATCCTAGAGATGAAGAACAAACACATTAGCGGTTCTCAAGGATTAGAGACGGAGGGGGAAGAAGGGGTTGGAACATAAAAAAAATAAGACTCTATTTCACACTGTTCAAGTCATTCTTTTGGCATGAATGTATGTATGTATGTGTGTGTGTTTCATGTGTGTAGTGTGCATATGTATGTATATGTAATGTGCATGTATTGTGTGATGTACATGAGAGCACATGTGTGTCCTGTCAGTGTGGAGACCAGAGGTTGACATCATTCTGAACTATCATCATATCCTTGAACAGGCCTGGCCATATCTTATACTCTCTGTTTTCATCAGGCAAATATTCCATTAGTCCACATTCCTAAGCTAAGAACATTTTGGCCAATCCAGGTAGATCAATTTTCAGTTCTTAGCATCATTGCAACAGGACTGACCAAGCCCTTCGTTGTATTTTGAATGTACAGTTGGTATCATGTCTTAAGTATACAGTATAGAAGCCCAACATCACTCTAGACCTCTAAGCCATGAGTCCTTTGAGGACCAAAACTATGTTTTATCTTAAGGCTCAGCAAATGTTTGCTAAGTGAAACACAACGTTATGGCCCTTGGTCAAGTGTCTCTTGTGCAAACTGAAAAGAGTGTGCTTTCACCAGAAAAAGTCTCCAGGGCAAGAATTAATACATTGAAATTCTTATAAAACGTATATTGGGATTAGAGTTTAGCATTTACCAGTGAGCTGGGCAGAGCATCTCAGCCTTGACTCCTCGTCACAGGGTAAGGGGGAGCCTGAGAGCCGGCAGTGTGGCTCAATACGCGGCGGTTGCATTCTGAGGAGGGAAACACCGTAAGAAGCCACAAGGGCGGGCTAAGAAAAACAGGAAGCAAGTCTTTGCCCCAATCCCTGAAGACCCTGCTATCAGGCTTTGCCACCTTCTTCTCGCTATGACAAAAATACCTTACTAACAGAAACCACTTGAGGGATACAGGCAGGTTTTTGGCTCACAGTTTCGAGAGCTCATCAGAGCAGGGAAGAAATGAGAGCAGGAACAGCAGGAGTAGTGGGAAATGCCTAGTCATCCTGAGCAGGCAGAGTTAAAGACTAGATTGGACTCAGGGCTGAACTAAACCCTTCAAAGGCTCACCCCCTACTACCCTACTTTCACCACTGAGACCCCAAAACATGTCATCAACTGAGGATCAAGTGTTGAAACACATGAGCCTATAGGAGCCATTAGACTCAGAGGTCTCCATTATCCACCACAAAGAACAAAGGGAGAGACTGAACCCAGTAATAGTCTACCCTGGGATGACCTCTGACAGCCGCCTTGTAAGATGTCGGTTGGGTTTTGTGTTTGAAGACAGTCCCCGGGCCGAAACCCTGCCTCTAGCATTGTGTCACTTGCATTTACAAGCAACCAAAAGGCAGAGTCGGGGACAGGTGAAGGTGAGCACAGAACACACAGCTAGGAACAGCGAGACTGCTACTGTCCAGTTGCTTGTTCATTCAGAGGGAAGATGTGAGGTAAAAAGAAAGAGACTCTTGCGTCACCCAAGAGGTCTAGGTGGCATCACGAGGCTTCCTATACCAGGAATAAGTGGCAGCGTCTGGCTGCTTCCACTGTTCCACAGCTCCCTAAAAGCAGGAAAATGTACAAATCAACTTCCTGCCAATACCCCACTCTGCAAAACAGGATTCCTCTGTGTGGTTCTGGCCAGGGGGTTGCTCGACACCATTGTTAACGCACACTAGGAGAGAGCTGATGTGAAATTTGTAATTGAAATGTTATGAACAGTTTAGCATATGGATCCTTCACATCCACTTAATTGCCAGTTTAGTAATAATTCTATGTAATGAGGCATTATTAATAATACGTGAAATACTAAATTGACGTAATGCCCTAAAAACGTAATATGACATTTGTCACCAAAAGAATGTTATGATTCCAGGTGCCTTGATCATGGTTTCAAACTGTACAAAGCAGTCCCTAAAGCGCCAAATTAGTCTTTGGGAACAGCTTGGCTGTGATGTGTTTCTAATTCATTCTCCACATGAGTATCGGGTTGTTTTTTTTGTTTTTGTTTTGTTTTGTTATAATTTGTTTTGTCATTGCTGGGCTTTTTGTTGTTTTTGTTTGTTTGTTTTTGTTTTTAACAAAAAGCACAAAACCTCACCTGTATTTGTGGCCTCCCACTTGCCATCTCCTCTTGTATCCTTCTGATTTGCGGGGAGGAGAGTGTAAGGCTGTGAAAAGTCAAAGGTTCATCCAAGCCCAGCACTGAGGAAATTTGAGAAGCAGAGGTCAAATGCTAGAGACAGACACTTCAAACTTCTATTACACAAGGCCTTGGGAGATGGCTCAGAGGTTAAGAGCACTGGCCGATCTTCCAGAGGACGTGGATTCAGTTCCTAGCACCCAACATGGCCACTCACAGCCGTCTCTAATTCCAGTTCCAGGGAAGCCAACGCCATATTTTGGCCTCTTTAGGCACTGCATACCTGTGGTACCCAGAAACATTTAGGCAAACTTATACATGAAACAAAAATAAATACAATTTCAAAAAAAGTCAATTAAAAAAATCTTGTTACATATTAGAATGCCTCCTCTATCTCCTCTTCCCTCCTTCTCCTTCCCCTCTTCCTCTTTCATTTTAAAATCTCTTCCTCTTCTATTTTTATATAACTATTTTATATTTAATATAATGTATAACTATATAATATAATTCTACTTTAATATATTGTAAAACCTTATGACTGGGTGACGCTGTCTTTTGTAAGCCCCGAGGGACCTGGACCAGCGCAGGTGAAGGTTTAAACATTTATGTATTTGCAAGTTATAAAAGAAGTTAACAACTTAAATAAAATGTGATCTTTTTTTCTCCCTTGGCAACAATGCTACAATGAAACAATGGAAATAATATGCCAAAACCTAACCTTTGTATAACTTAAGGTCATATAAAATACAAACATCAAAGACTACTAAATCTAACCATTACTCTGAATATTAGAATATCCCATTGGAGGGCTAGTGATATTTGGCTATTAAACTCATAGAGAATTGATATCTCTTCCTTTCATTACAACTTAATTGCTGAAGATGATAAAATGTTTCAACATAACTTCTGTTCTGTCAATAGCAGAAACGTAAATGATTAAACAATAGAACATAATTGTTTATGGAGTATGAACATCCCAACAGCTTTCAAAACATTTAAATTTGAGTAAAAATAATACTGCTTGCATATTTTTCAAAATGTATTTATCTTCCAAAATTCAAAGGCATTTCTTAAACTTAAAAGGTAGCCCAGGACTGGAGAGACGGCTCAGTGGTTAAGAGCACTGGCTGTTCTTCCAGAGGACCCAGGTTCAATTCCCAGCACCCACATTGCAGCTCACAACTATCTAGTTCCAGGAAATCTGATGCTGTCATACAGACATACATGTAGGCAAAACAGTAATGTACATAAAAATTAAAAACATGTATATTCTTAAAAGGTAGGCTAAATTTTCACAAAATTTAAAATACATATATGTTAAGAATAATATAAATTAGTTCATTCCTCAAATTGTTCCTAACCCAGCTATTGCCATCAACTGCTCACAGATGAGCCTGGGCCAGGCATTTACCTGGAGCAAGAAGAAACAAGAGTGTGCACATCCAGCACCCTTGGGAAACAGGGCTCCACCATACCAAGGCCCTCACCTTCATGACAGGAAGGATTTGACAAGTTGATTAATTTGTCATATCTTTTGCCTGAGTGTTTCAGCCACTAACATTGCCCTTATGTCAAACACAGTGCCCACCTCTAAAGACGAGGCGCCTGGCGCGACCCACTGTGCTCTGAGCACTGGGGTGAAGCCAGGCTGAACACTTCCTGGGGCTTGCCTGGTGTTGGTCACATGAACTGATAAGCTGGGCCTTTGGAATATGCTCTCAGTGCTGAGTACCTGGTCCCAAGTGTTTCTTAGCTGATCTGGCTGTGGGCTCCACAGTAAGGCCACCTTTAGATAGATCTAAACGCATTATACTCAGAAGCATGCTAATAAAGGATCATTTCATAACAGACTCTGAAATAACACACCACACACACAGCAATTTAAACTAGATTACTTGAGCTCAGATCCTTGTGGGAATGTGGAGAGAGTGGCTGTCATCTTTGGAATTTCATATCTCTATCAGGGCTGGTTCAACTGGCTTGCGTAGTACAGCTGTACAGCTGATGAAATATTAAAGAATGTCCATGCCATTTGTTATAGAGCAGCTGCCTTGAGCCCCAGGTTCAGTGACCTCCATGTTTCCTCCTTTCTCGGACCTTCTTCTCACCCAGACAAGATTCTCCTCAAGATGAGACTGTGCCCACAGCTCAACCTCACAGATTTTCCAGTATTGTTACTAGGTTTTATGCTTTGTTTTGCTTTGAGGCAGGCTCACACATAGCCCAGGCTAGCCTCAAACTCACTGTGTAGCTAAGAATAACTGAATTCTCAATCCTCCTGCTTCTGCTGCCCAGCGTGCAGGCATCAGGCATGTGCCACCAACCAGCCTACGGACAGCTTACAGCAGATTGCAGAGAAGCCCTGGGAAGGTCAGCGGGTCCATACTGTGCCAGGTAGATACATCCTAGACAGCATCGCCTCGCAGTGGGACAGCTCTGTGAGGCGCCTGCTCCTCAGACGATAGGAAGGACGCCTTTCGTTGTGACACTGTCACTGAACTCTCAGGGTCAGCTAAGGGTGCTGATTTCCACAGTGACGGATGTTCAGTTCATTTGTCAAATGAGTTGGTGGCCTTTCTCCAGTTCTAAGAGCCCAGATGTCAATGCCACTATGCTAAGCTGATGTGTGAGATGACTAAGGTCCTTTTTGGCCTTTCAGCTTAACCTTTAGGACTGAGTGAGAGAAGAGGTTGAGGCGAGCCCTGCACACAGTATCCTGATGTCTGACCCCATTATCCACCCACTGCAGCTAAACTTAGCATTTACTCTTCCAGAAATATAATCTGCCCCCTTTCCAAAAACTCTGTAAGAAAAATAATTGCTTAAAATGGTGATGTTATTTTCATGTTTTATATTTTCTCTGCTGACTGTTCAGGTTGGTAAACTTTACAGGTTGGTAAAGGTGATGAGAGGAAGAATAGGGTGTTATGTGGGGCATTTCCCAAACCCTGAGTCAGGGCAGCGTCTTCCAGCCCCAGGCTGAGGGCAGCCTAGGCTTTCTTCATGGATCCTAGCTTTGTATATTTCGATAACATCCATGTTCAGATGCGGATTCAGGTTTGATGTTTCCTGACTTTACACAACTTGTAAATCTGCCTTTAAGGCAAAGGATAGAGGTCCTGGGGGTGGAGAGTTTAACTTTGATCGCCAGCCTAAACAGACAAACAGAAAAATGGTAGAATCAGGAAGGAAAGGGAAAAAGAAAGGTGGAGAAAACAGAGACTATTAAATAAAAGTTGGTAGAGATCCAGGCAGGGGTTAGCAGGGCTCCCTCTGATTGAGCAGCACAAAAGCTAAACTTGGCTGGCCCTCAGTGAACTCTGTCTAGATGGCTGTCCTTGGGTGAGAGGCAGCTCTGGGAGGCTGAGATCTTGTTTGTCACTTGTGGGTTATTTTTTGCTGCTACTGAGCCCAGTTTAAGGGAACTGCAAGTTGGGCAAAATCTAGGCTTAGTTGCAGAAGAGAATGGATTTTCTGTCATCTAAAGGAGGTCTGATTAATGAGCCATTCCCATAGATACTCTTGGTCAGAGGTAAGAAGGGTAGACTTTGTGTTGTTTCCTTCAAGTTTAAAAGCAGGATGGCTGGTGTTGACGTTAAAGATGCTCCTCCAGGCCCACCACACAGCGAAAATCCCTGTGCACCATGGGATGGTCTGGGAGCGGAGCAAGGCAGCTCGCTCAATGTGTAAACACATCTCAATTCCCTAGCTGTGGCTGGGAAATGGTTAGCCTAAAAAGTAATGTCTAGAAACATCATAATTTTTTTCTTTGGGTCTAGGTTACGGGAGATGATAGCTTTAAAGAGCAGGAGTAAGAGTCTCAGCCCTCAGTGAGGCCTTGTGACGCCATCTGTCCTGTAAGCCTGGTTTTAGCTCCTGGTTCCTTGACCACAGCTCCTAAGCCCCTCCCACTTTCTTAAACGATTGGGATGTCAGGGGTTTTTGTTGTAGATTAGGTCTTCTAGTCTCTGCCATGGAGCTCCAGAACCCTTTCTGCTTTCCTTCATGATATCAGTTTGTTGCTCCTCCAGTGAGGTGACTCGGTGAGCCCCTAAACCAGCAGCAGTTCTCAACCAGTGGGTCTTGGTGACTTTGGGGGGGGTTCAAATGACCCTTTCACAGGAGTCACATATCAGATGTCCTGCATGTCAGGTATTTACATTATGATTCATAACAGTAGTAAAATTACAGTTATGAAGTAGCAACAACAAAAATAATTTCATGGTTCGGGGTTACCACAACATGAAGAACTGTATAAAAAGGTCACAGCATCAGGGAGGTTGAGAACCACTGACATGGTGACAAGCCAAACAAATGCACAGTCAGAAGACTGAGACCTTCAGTTTCAACCCCATCCTTCCTCTAGGCTGGAGGCTGGGCTAAGGTCAATCTCCCTGTGCCAGGAAGCCTTCAGGGAAAACCCTTTAAAATGGCTCTAGGGAGCTTCTGGAACGGCGGATGTGCTCATGTGCCAGCAGGGAGGCGTACCCTGACTCTGCGGGGGCAGAAGCTGCTGTGCATGGACCTCCCAACCCCCCCCACCCCCCGCCATGTGTTTCTGCCCTTCAGCTTACCCTTTATAATAAACCAAGAAACCCGCTTCTCCGGTTCTGTGAGCCTTGTCAGACAAGTTATGACCGGGGACCTCAGGACCTCTAACCTGTAGCCAACTTAGACAGAAGTGTGGACTGACTTGTAGACCTACTATGTGTGGTTTCCATCTGTGTCGGGGAGGTCTGTGAAATGGAGCCATTAGTGTGAAGACTCCTGGTAGTCGGCGTTCTAACTGCAGGTAGTTCATGTTGGATACCCACCCAGTTGGTATCTGAAGAGTGGGAAAAATTGGTCCGTATGATAAGGACACACACATGTGATCATAGAACTCTTCAATGTTGCAGAGAAAACTTTTCCTTTTTTTAATTTATTTTTTGCAGCTTTTTAAATTTTATTTTATTTTTTAAATATTAGTTACAGTTTATTAACTTTGTATCCCAGCTGTAGCCTGCTCCCTCATTCCCTCCTAACCCCACCCTTCCTCCCTTATCTCCTCCCTGCTCCTTTCCAAGTCCACAGATAGGGGAGGTCTCCTCCCCTTCCATCTGACCCTAGCTTATCAGGTTTCTTCAGGACTGGCTGCAATGTCCACCTCTGTGGCCTAGCAAGGCTGCTCCTCCCTCAGAGTGGGGGTGGGGGGTCTAAGAGCCAGCCATTGAGTTCATGTCAGAAATAGACCTTGTTCCCCTTACTAGGGTACCCACTTGGATACTGAGCTACCATGGGCTACATCTGAGCACGGGTTCTAAGTTATATGGTCCTTGGTTGGAGAAATAGTCTTATAAAAGACTCCTGTGCCCAGATATATTAGGTCCTTGTGGAGCTCCTGTCCTCTCCCTTCTTTCATATGTACTAACTCTTTCTTTCATATGATTCCCTGCACTCTGCCAAAGGTTTGGTCATGAGTCTCAGCATCTGCTTTGATATACTGCTAGGCAGAGTCTTTCAGAGGCCCTCTGTGATAAGCTCCTGTCCTGTTACTTGTTTTCTCCTACTTCCAATGTCCATCCCATTTGTCTTTCTAAGTGAGGATTGATAATCTTAAAACTAAAGTGACAACACATGCTGGAGAGGTTGTGGAGAAAGGAGAACCCTCCTCCATTGCTGGTGGGAATGTAAACTTGTACAACCACTTTGGAAATCAATCTGGCACCTTCTCAGACAATTAGGAATAGCGATTCCTCAAGACCCAGCTATACCACTCCTGGGCATATATCCAAAGATGCTCAAGTACACAACAAGGACATTTGCTCAACCATGTTTGTAGCAGCTTTATTTGTAATAGCCAGAACCTGGAAACAACCCATCAATAGAGGAATGGATACAGAAATTATCGTACTTTTACACAATGGAATACTACTCAGCAATTAGAAACAAGGAAATCATGAAATTTGCAGACAAATGGTGGGATCTAGAAAAGATCATCCTAAGTGAGGTATCCCAGAAGCAGAAAGACACACATGGTATATACTCACTTATAAATGAGTACTAGATATATAAGATAGGATAAACATACTAAAATCTGTACATCTAAAGAAGATAAACAAGAGAAAACTTTTCCTTATAAATTCTGAGAAAGGTGATACATAAAACCACAGTATACACTAGAGTGAGATTAACAGCCAGGCCCCTCACAGCCTGCTCTGCTCCTGGGTAGAGTTAGATTTGGGGTCCTGGTGATCCTTGATTTTTTAAAAGTGAGTTATTAAAATCTTTTTGGAGTTCCCAAAAACTGAACATGTCTCTTAAGTATGCTTTGGTCACGTCTAGCTGTGCCGTGCTGCCTACTCTTTAAATGTGTGGCATCACCATAGCAGACACAGCATCGACTCCTGGAATGTTCATGCCTGCTCAAGAGAATGTGTCCTCTCCATTATGCGTGGTCTCAGATGAAGCTTACTAATTGTGTTAGAACCTTCTAGGCCATCACTGTTTTCTGCCTGACGGACCTACCGACACCAGTGGAAGTAAAGAAAACTCTCCTTTTAGAATGACCAAAGATCTGCACAGATGAGAAGACACAAACAGGAAATAAGCCACCTACTGATTCTCATTAATAACTACAGAAATGTAAATCAAAGCCAAGTGTGGTGTCACATGCCTATAACCACTGATGGGTAGGTGTGAGGCAGGAGGATCACTGTGTGTTATGGGCCAGCCTGGACTATACAGCAACCCCAAAATAAATCAAGACTATAAGTGAGACATCATTTCTTATTTAATACGCAAAACTAAGCAAGCCTAGGAGAGCCAAGTGTTACACAGATAGGGACCAAAAGATTTCTTACACATCACTAGAAAAATAAAAATTACACAGCTACTTTGGAAAGATAATGAGACTTTTTTTTTGTAGCAATAAACATGTATACTCCATTCCTAAAAGCACAGCTAAGAGACACTCCCATAAATGTAAATTTTAAAAAATGTGTAAGAATGAGCTCATTGCAGCATATAGCAAAACCCACAAAAGATTCAAATGCCCATCAACATGAGAATCAGTGAACAATGGAATAGCACACGCTGTGACAAGCAATGAACTGTAACTGGAACAACACAGACAGATAATATGATACATATAGATATCATGTGTATCATACCACATGATACATTTAAAATAAAGCAGGTCCTAGATCTCATCAGCACTTACATAGAAGGTAATTTGTGATGTATGCTTATGAAACTCAAAATAACTAAAATAAATGTTGATAAGCACATCATGTTACACATGCAAGATAAATATATACTTTATGATCATAACTATCTTATGGGAGCAAAGGAACAGGAGAGAGGAAAGGCACACAGGTGAGCATCAATTATTGTCAGTATATAGATTTGAGAGGTGACTGATGGGCATTTGTTGCATTATGAGAAGAAATGAAGAAAAGATAGGGAAACATATGCCAAGAGAACTTATAGTTCTGTTTACATAAAGCTCCATTTAAATATAAAGAAATGGAACTGGTTGGGGGTTCCAAGATGGCAGCGCCCAGAGGACACTCTTTCTGACCAGCAGCACAGCAGGATCTGCACTGTGACCAGCAGACAGAATTCACGGTCCTAAAACACCAGCGACCCATGTCTCCCAGGTGAGAGGACACCCCACAGTGTGGGATTCAGTCAGCTTCAGTTCTCCCAGCTAAATCGCAAAAGAGGTCCAGGTTCCACCAGGAGCTTGGTTGCCAGCCCAGAGCCACACCCCAGCGTGCTCTGATCACTGTTCGGGACTGAACTGTGGGCCCCACAACACGGGAGACTGGGATTTCCAGTCGAGAGAAAACCCCACGGTCCAGGAAACGATCCGGACCAACCTTATGTCACCCAGACAATCCCTGGAAAAAGACCCGGGTCCAGCGGACGCAGATTTGACCTCAGAGCACTCAGCCGACGCCCCCCACCCCACCCCAAAAAAAGTTCTCGGGGGGTGGGGGAGAAAGCTACAGTTTGGGCAGCCGTCCAGGCGCCCAATCGCCAGCAAGGCAGAGGCACACGCTAGCCTGTGCCTGCGGTTTCTACTCACCATCCCAGAAAGAATTGCGGTCCCCAAAACACAGTCCAGGTGTCCCTGCCAGAGGAAACCCCACAGCAGAGGGATCATCAGGTCCATCACTCAGGGCACCCAGCTCCAGAAGACTTTCTGGGTTCACGCAGGCCCCAGGCTCTAGCCTTCTACCGCAGGCACGAGTGCCCTGCTCACCTGAGTGCCACTGATTACTGCTAGGCCACAGGGGCACACATCTGCAACCTCAGACCTA
This sequence comes from Pachyuromys duprasi, assembly GCA_028658305.1. Classification (NCBI taxonomy): domain Eukaryota; kingdom Metazoa; phylum Chordata; class Mammalia; order Rodentia; family Muridae; genus Pachyuromys; species Pachyuromys duprasi. Next base: position 997,776 of record CM053750.1, on the reverse strand, counting down.
CAAAAGCCTGAGAACCATCACAGCAGCCCTCAGATACTGGTCCAAGTTGCAACTGGTTATCCCTAGCTAAACTGACAAAACCATGGGACTCCCTGGTTCTTCAAGAGGGCTGCACCCAGAAAAATACACCTTAAGAACAGCAGCTGCAGCTCACTAAACTCAGAGTGAAAAACCCAGCAACAGGGCAGCCATCTCCAGGA
>CM053750.1:798155-990271 GCA_028658305.1 Pachyuromys duprasi | reverse complement strand
GAAAAAACAGCCCTCCTGCCTCTCTGCCCCCAGCCTCTACTGCTCTTCCACAAATCCTCATATACCAATCATGGTAGCTTCCTCATTCTTCCAGGACACAGAACTCATACCTTCCCTTGCATCCCACTGCCCAGGATGCCCCGATGCAGCCTTCCTGTGGTTTTCTGTCTCTTATCATGTAGGTCTCAGCTTCATCCCCTCCTCCTAAGACAGACTTTCCCTGAACACAGAGTAAATTGATATGTGCCCCCTGGCTGAATCATCCACAGTCCTCACTGCTCTGTCACACTGGCATCATGGCTTTCCCATAGCCCTGTGTTAGCTTTTCCACCTGCTTCTTTATTCAACATCTCCATCACTTATAAGAATGACAACTTTAGGGCTACAGAGGTGGTTCAGCCAGAAAGAGTCTGTGCTGTTCTTGCAGAATTGAATTTGCTTCCTAGAACTTACGTCAGGAAGCTTACATGGCCTGTGATTCACACACACACAATTAAAAATTAGAAAGGGGGCTGGGTAGTGGTGGCACAGGCCTTTAATCCCAGTACTGTGGGAGGCAGAGGCTGGTGCATTTCTGTAAATTCGAGGCCAGCCTTGTCTACAAAGTAAATCCAGGACAGACAGAGAAACTCTGTCTCGGAAAAAAAACAAAAATTCCCCCCAAACTAACCTAGATACAGAATACAAGCATTTCTTTGAAAGTACCTGGTACATGACAACAGGGTAGTGCAGGGACAAAATGGGGATACAGGGGCTGGGAAGGTGACCAATGAAGGGATACCATCAATCCAGCTTTCAAGCAGAACTACATCCTCCAGGAGACAGTGAGAGGAACCTTAACCTTGTGCTGTCTGACGTGGGAGTATTCATCCACCAACTCTGCTTAGGGAGAGGCCTGCTGCAAGCAGATGAACGTTGTAGGGCTTCTGGACCTGTGTGTGTGTGTGTGTGTGTGTGTGTGTGTGTGTGTGTGTGTGTGGTGGAGGAAAGAGGGAGAACGACAAGAACAGGAAATGCCTAACAGAAAGTGTTGGAAGGTCTGAGGACTGCAAGGCAGCGCTGGAGAGCCTGCTCCAGGACAGCTGGCTTCTTCTTTAGAAAGGATGACTGGGCCTCAGCCAAGGCTGACAAAGGTAATGATGAATGATGCAGTATGCAGGTGCAGGCCCAGGACCTTTGCAGCGGTTCTCAACCTATGGGTCATGACCTTTCTGGAGATCAAACTACCCTCTCACAGAGGTGGCCTAAGACCATCGGAAAAAACAGGTATGTACATTGTGATTTATAACAGTAGCAAAATTCCAGTTACACGGTAGCAATGAAAATAATTTTATCATGGGGGGTCACAGTATTAGGAAAATTGAAAACCACTGGTTTACAGCCTCACCTGGCTGAAAAAGCAGGGGGTAGGGAGGATGGGAAAGAGGAAAGATGTTTAGAGGGGCGGCATAGTCTTTGCTGTGAATAGAAGGCTCTTTTGCTAAGAGGCACTTGGCAAGAGCAGAGACTTGAGGGCCTTAACTAGTTAGAGTGTGCGAACAGTAAGGATATGGCCGCTTGAGGTGAGGTAGGAAAGCTATCCTCCACCTTTCGCTTTGTGTGTTAGCTATTTCACATTCAAGATCTCTAAGGTCAGTTCTCTCTAGGATGGGGCTGGCAGAGTGCAAAGAGGGAGGGTGGGAAAGTGGACCACAGAAATGGAGACGTCAGGAGAGAAAGTGCCTATTCTGTCGTAAGTACTTTGCTGGTCTGGTCACAGACCTTGACTTGTAGTAGCCATCTGTGATGTCTTTAAGGACAGCATGGAGTCACATTCATTCTGAGCCCTTAGAGCCTAGGCCTCTTCAGACCTTAGGTTCCCTTAAACATTTCAGCATCGCTGACCTGATGCAGCTGCTTGGAGTAGCCAGGCTGTCCCTTAACTGCCCTCCACAATCAACCTCCTCTGGGTCTGCTCTTCCCACCCTGGTCCAACCATTCCCTGCCCTCTATTCTACTATTCTTCTCACCACACACTGCATTCTGCATCCTTTCAAACTGGCATCTGACAGAAACAGTGCCATCTTGGCACCAAGGCAGTTTGAGTGCTCCTATGATGCCCACAGGTGCCAGAATTTTGGATTGCATGGACAATTTATATTTCAATGGACTTAACTTATGAAATAGTGATTTGTCAACTTGATAAAAACATGGAAACTCGACATCTACTATCACCATCACTTTGTATGAGAAAGGCCCTAGTAGCCACATGACCTCTCCAGACAGGAAGTGCAATGTTTGAGAAGAAAGCTTGGAAGGTGTTTCCAAGAAAGCATGGTTGGAAAATACCTAATTTTTTTTAATTGTGTTGCAGAGTTGGCAACATTTTATCAAAGTTCAGCATTGAGAGCCACTAATCTATGTGGGTAAGAAAAGAAATGTGAGGCCACGAGAGATCGTGGGAAGGGACAGGCGCTGGAGGCTGCAATGAGGTAACACAGATGTCACTCAAATTTCCTACGTTTGGGCAGAGCTGACAGGGAATGAGTGTTCTGAACCCTCCTTTCCTGCCTTTGACCCCAGGGAACCTCCCCTCTTTCACACTGTGACCCAGGCCACCCTCACGAGTTGACTCTAGGCTGTTTTTGTTGTTGTTTTTGTTGTTTGCTTATACTAGGCTACACCACCATTGGCGTTGGGGGAAGTAATTTTCCAATAGTCCGGCAGTATTAACTGTTATAACTGGGACAGCAAATCAAATTAGGGACTCAGGTAACTTGTAACTGAAGGTTTCTAGTTCTTGATCTTCACTTTTGAGGATAAGTATTTTTAAAATACAGTAGTCCGGAAACAATGGGCAGCTCAGTAACAGTGACCAAGCCAGTGCCCAGCCTGTGACTTCTATGGAAGCCTTTCCTAGAGAGGTGGCTGCCTCAGATTCTGTACAGGGGAGCCTGGGAGAGCTTGTCATCAGAGAAAGCAAGAGAGACAATTAAGACTGGGTCAAAGGCACAGGGACCAATGTACAAGGCCACCCTGTTCCAAAATAAAACAATCTGAGTATCAAAAAGAATAACAAGTGTCATGCATTGAAATACATTACCTATATTAAAATTCACAAATGTATAAAGATTAAAGAGATTACTGGTAATTTTGAAAGCTGCTTGACAAATACTCATTAGTCTGGAAATTGGTAAAACTAAAAAGATTCAAACATCTCCTTGGCCTTTTCTCTCCCCAGTAATACTTTAAAGTACCCAAGCAGTTGTTAAAGCAAAGTTCTTCGTAGTTAATGAGTGCGTGCAGAGCGGTAGAGGGGCGCTGTTTGTGACCTCTTAATGAGGTAATAGCTAAAAAAGCTTTCTCTAATGGCTGCTGCAGCCATTAGGTGGGGCCGATAGGAGACTTCCTGCCATGGACCAGACAACACCACCTGAAGCTACTGATTAACTGTGAAATCACAGAAAGAGTCAGAGCCTGGCCCACGTACCCTCCAGATCTGTTGCCACAGGAAGTACCCACGGCATTATGCTCGAGGAAATCCTCTTGCCAAAAGATAAAGCCTAAATCTGATCAAGACTCTAGAAGTTACTACATGGGCACACAGGGAACAAAAGAATGTATTCAGGAAAATCTATAATATTCTATAAGAAACTTAATACGAAAATAATTTCTTCAATGAAAAATAGCAAGAAACTTGAAGCCAGCAGACCTCCAGAGTTTAGAATACCTCAGAGATGCAGCAGCCAGAGGCAGAGCTTGGGTTTGCTTGGATTCTGAATAGGATGAACCAACTGAGAAAGCAGATTACGACATGTCAACACTGACTTTAGGTGTGACTATCATTTTATAGATGTGGAAATGAAACTACAGTGAAGTCAATGAAAAAAGTCCTTATCTTTACAGGAGTGTGTGAAAGTATTGTCAAAAGAAAAAAAAATTTTTTTGGTTTTTCAAGAGTTTCTCTGTGTAGTCCTGGCTATCCTGGGTTCGCTTTGTAGACCAGGCTGACCTCAAATTCAGAGATCTGCTTGCCTCTTCCTCCCAAGTGCTAGGATAAAAGGCGCTACTGTGCTCAGCTTGCCACTGGTCCATTTTAAAACCAACTGCAGCCATAAAATAGTTTCTTTCAGCCGGGAGTGGTGGCACACTCCTTTAATCCCAGCACTCAGAGGCAGAGACAGGCAGAGTTCGAGGCCAAGCTGGTCTACAAAGCAAGTCTAGGGAGTCAGGACTACACAGAGAAACCCTGTCTTGAAAAACAAAGGTGGGGGGGGGGGGCTGGAGAAATGGCTCAGAAGTTAAGAGCACTGGCTGATCTTCCAGAGGTCTTGAGGTCAATTCCCACCAACTACATGAGGGCTCACAACCATCTGTAGTGAGATCTGGTGCCCTCTTCTGGTGTGCAGGTCCCGAACACTGTATATGTAATAAACAAATCTGAAAAAAAAAGGCCAGTGGATGAGGAAATGTGCCCAGGGGCTGAGAAGGGCTCCAACTGCAAGACTTCTTGCTTATGTCTCTGGCACACGTGTGTCTGGTATTCTCCACACTGAAGCAAAACCCCAGCTCTCCAAATGTTTTCAGTATCGCTTTCCGGCCAGAACGCCTGTGCTACCATCATGATCTGAAGGAATAAAACAAGTGAAACAAACAGATCGTCTACCTCGAGCTGTTACTGGGCGGAAGTACACGATAATCCAATTTTAATGCACCCACAAGCGAGAGAATCTACAGCTCTCTTCATGCATTCCTTTTTTTATTTAATAACAAGAAGAATATACGTAACACAATTTAAAAGGTAGAAGTTAAAAAAAAAAAGCCAGTTCATTTTCTAAGCACTATGTAAAAACAAAGGAAAATGAAGCAGTTGAATGTAGGCCTGATGTTTCCCATGGAAACGAGTTATAACAACAGTTGTGTGCTCAACGCTAGTCACTGTGCTAAACACTTACATGCAACACTGTGTCATAGGTACTGTTGTTGCCTGCCACACACACTTAGGAAGAAACTGCAAGCTCAAAGACTAAGTAAGAGCTTGTTTCCAGCCAGGAGCACACCAAGGACATCCCGCAGGCCTTTCGGTGACACGTGATATATAGAGCTCAATTCACTTTAATTCTGACTCCAAGCCTGAGGGCAGCGATTATTACTCCCACTTAACAGCCAAAAAAATTGACGCTTGGAGAACTTGCCCAAATGGCGGAGGCAGCAATGGAAGAGGGTTTCAAGCTGACCTCAAATCCTGCCTCTCTAGCTCAAGTGGTCCTCACCATGTTCCTCTGTCCCATGGGAAGCATTTTCTACTCATTTTATGAAATCAATGTCCCTGTATCAGTCAAGTCACTGAGAGTGGGAATGGTATCTGATTAGCAAATGTCAATCAGGCATCCAATTGGCAGGCCGGAAACTTCCAACAGTGCCTGGTATTTTGGCAGGCCCAGCTCAAAAAGAAGGCCAGAAGCCGGACACCCACATCTTTCTTTGATTCAGCAATCTCCCTGCTAGACGCTAACATTCTAGAGTCATCTGTAGCCTGTTTTAATATTGCTAATAATAATCGTCCAACATGGAAAACAAAAATACATTAGTCTTGACTATTTAACACAAATGAAACAAACTGGAAAGTTCACGCTCCTCCCTTAGTGAAACTGGTGACCTTCATTGTTATCTTTGGTTGTTTAATTTGCTTATTCTCCGTTCAGAAAATGTCTGGCTGAATTCACTTTCTTAGCTTCCACTGCTAACCTCTGGTTCTCATGTTTGACACTAATTCAAATAGCCTTGAAACAATTATCTTCTTCTCTCCCTTCAGAATTGTCTATACTTTAATGAGTTTCCATTTAATCTTGTCTTTGTCAAAGAATATCACTTTGAATAGCTAAGACCTGTAAACCCCCAGGGGGTCCCCAGGCCCCGCTGTGCCCTCTCCATTGCTCTAATGTCCTTTTACGACAAGGTGGGTGAAGCTGCTGTGTGGACCTATTGTGCCTCGTGCAGTCTTTACAAATGACTGGGGTAATCCCGCCCCCGGCCCCCCCCCCTCACAGACAGCCCCTCCTACATACCCCGAAAGGGCAGCGCTTACTGTCTTTATTGACACATGAAATTTGGAAATGTCGGGTTCCATTCTCTTCCCCTTTATCTCTTCAAATGTCTAGTTCCAAACACAGTGGGGGATTCTGAACCGTTCTGAGGCGTAATGCAGTCCTGGGTGTGGCTGTCCCTTCACGGGTAGTAACTCAGAGGACATCATCCTTTGGAGCAAACAAGGGTTTGCTTTGCAAAGACCCCCACCTCCCTGGCACCTCCTACAGAGAATGAGGAGCTGGTTAAAGAAGGGGCTGGAGTCACAGGGAAGTCCTTTCATATATCATATATTCATATATCATATATATATTCATATATATTCATATCTCCTCTCCCTCTCTCTGGATCAAACCAAGGGCCTTCACACACTAGCAAGTGCTATACCAATGAGCTCTGCCTACACCTCCAAGGACACAGCCCATTCTTTTTTTTTAATGTTTGTTTATGTCTTTAATTTTTTGAAGCAGGATATCACCATGTAGTTCAGGCTAGCCTCAAATTCATTCTCTTCCTGTCTTCGCTTCCCAGTGCTCAGAAAGTTGTGGGCCATTGTGTTGAACTTACCAGCTCACCTTTTTGTGGTGAAAAAAAATGTATATTTAGAATTAGTCAGCTGGATTCAGCTTAAATGATCTCAGTTTTGTGGGTGACATGCAAAGCATCTCAGTCAGGAGTGGCGGGGTGTAGGCTTGACAGGGGTGCTGATGATGGCCACAGTAATGTCACAGAGCTTCTTCACACCTTTTGAGCTGATCCTCGTCAGCCACGACATCTGCAAGGAGCACAGTGTGCTGTCTTCTGCCTTCTTCACTGTGACTCAGTGAGCCCAAGTCCTGAGGATCCAGGAGCAAACCTAAATTCCCTTGGGACATTATGAAGCTATACCGCTGCTAGTCCATTCTGGAGAAGAAAAATTGGTCAATTATCTCTTTTTTGTTTGTTTGTTTGTTTGTTTGGTTGGTTGGTTGGTTGGTTGGTTGGTTAGTTGGTTGTTTTCAAGACAGGGTTTTTCTGTGTAACATTCCTGGCTGTCCTGGAGCTCACTTTATAGACCAGGCTGGCCTTGAACTCACAGATATATGCCTGCCTCTGCCTCTCAGTTGCTGGGATTAAAGACACGCACCATCACTGCCCATCTAATTATTTCTTTTAAACTATCTCTAGGAGTCAAAGAATGTAGAATGTCAAATAGTTTTCCATCTAATACCAGACATGTACATCTGTGTGTACCTCCTCTCTCATCACACATCACCGCTATTGGATATAAAACATGATTTTGGGGGGACTTTGCTCTGCCATGAGAGACAGATACCACTGGACAGACCACTGAAAAGTATACATAACTACAGCCCCAAAGTAATGTGCAAAGGAGGCTGTGGAAACCTTCCTCAAGCAGTGCTTGAACTGAAATGGGAGAACCGGATAGGAACTATGGAGTTACCCTGCAGCTGGGAATTGACTGAGCACTCAGGCCACGGCTAACCACATTGGCAACAACATGGGACTTTGGGGTAAATGAAATAATGCCAATGTGATTTGCATTCAGAGAATGAACACGGACAAGGCCACACCATGCATGGACACAGTAAGGATTTCCTTCCTTCCTTCCTTCCTTCCTTCCTTTTTCTGTCTCTCCTCCTCTTTCCTTCTTTTCTTTCTTTCTTTCTTTCTTTCTTTCTTTCTTTCTTTCTTTCTTTCTTTCTTTCTTTCTTTCTTTCTTTCTTTCTTTCTTTCTTTCTTCTTATGAACAATGGGGATCTAATCAGGACCTGAATCAGGAGAATGTTTTGAAAGCAGTCTTGTGCTTTGAAACCTTCTCCCTAGCTGTTAAAATGGGCTAAACAACGTGATGGAGATTTGAGCCGTAAAGCTGTCCATCTCGACCTACCTAACTCGAGCACAGATGGGGCACACAGCTCAGTACACCAAAACTGCTGGCCCACATGTAGCCCGGGCAGCAAGGATGCCGTGCCACGCTGCCTCCTGGACTACAGAAAATGCCCATCTGTCAGTAAGCCTGCTCCATAAAGGCAGAGGAGTTTCTGCCCCTACAGGTAACCCCAATCAATGGGAGATGAGAGAAAAGGAGAGAAGGAGGATCGTATGCTCCAGCCTTCCTGTGCTCTGTGCCCTTGTCCTGAGGCACACCCTCTGTGCCCTTGTCCTGAGGCACACCCTCTGTGCCCTTGTCCTGAGACACACCCTATACATTTGCTCAGAGGCCCACAGTGGCACTGAGCAGCAGCTGCCCACTGTAGTAAACAATTTATTTGCAAGCAGTTATTGGCTTCCTTCCTCTTCACAATTTCACTTTCTCCTCTCTATCTCTCCTGCCTCCTGTGATCACCTCCTTGCTTTAGGACCTGCAGACAAGTCCTTACCTTATGTTTGAGATGGGGAAACAACCAGAAAGCCTAACTGAGGGGACTGCAATATCACGGGATCCATTTATATAGTGAAGAATATATGTGTGTGTGTGTGTGTGTGTGTGTGTGTGTAATCAGACGCTCTGGTTGCTGTTGTCATTATCTAGCCTCCTCTCCAAATCTTGGAATCTCTACCAGACACAACCATCTTGTTACTGTGCCATTGGGCTTTTGTTTGGCCTGATTGCAGACAGTGGTGAAGCTGCTCATGTTTAGGGCTTTCTGACATGATTCTCTAGGTATGTATCAGTGTTGGCTGCTGGTCCTTACCTCTGTTCAGGCTGCCAGCTAAAATGTCTCCACGCTGCCTGCCTCTCTATGTGGCTGAGCTTCCTCAGAGCTTAACGGTTTCTCCAGCAGGCTGTGCTGTGTTTTCTAGCCTAACTCAGAAGCCCCACCGCATGTTTCTTTTGCATTCTGTTTCTCTGAGCGAGTCACTATGGACAGCCCTTCTGAAAGAGGAGGAGAGTGAGATTGCCGCTGGCTGGGGAAATGTCAACGTATTTCATGGGGTACTATGTTTGAGGAAGACTGTGGAAATGGATTTCTTGCCTGTGTTCATTTCCTTTGCCATGTCACTGAAAAGGGAGAGTGCAGCTCTGACGGTATTTGGCAATGCCATGCGAAGGGGCTCGACTGACACGCTGATCAATCTTTCTGCTCTTTCTGAGGGAGGCTCCTGCTTTGACACTGCAGCGGTGAGGCAGAACAGCCGAGGGCCAGAGGCACGAGGAGAGCATCCACTCCCTGAGACAGAGGCACCTTAATCGAGAAAGAGTGCACGGGAAAATATATTAACGACATATTCAAGCCTTTCAAATCGAACTTAGAAACAGCTCGGCTAATGATTTATTTCTCAATATGAGAATTCTCTTTATATTGACTATTTTGCCCTCACAAATGTCAAGTCATTTATTCTATTGCTAAGGTGCCCATATTTTCAATAGAAGTAGCTCCTTTTAAATGTTAGGAGATATCAACCCTGAAATCAATTCATTTTTCTTCTTGTGCTAAAAATTAGAATATCATAGTAGGGCACAGTCTAATTGATGTTAACAGGGATCAGAGAAAAAAATAAAGACCCAAAGTCTTCTATTTGATTTTCCTTTGAAGACTCATGACTGGATAATCGTAGCTATATTTTAGCTCATCTGTGCCCATTGATCCATCATGTCAGAACTCAATCATCAATCAATATGTTCTTTGAACAAAGCCAGGAACTTTGGAACACTCAGTTGAAATCCTAGCACCCTCATTGTGGGGAACCCCCGTCACTTATCCTTAGCTAAAATGCAATTTAGTTTGCCATTAATGCCCTGATGATTTTGCCACATGAAAATCAGTTGGTTTCCAAAGTGTGCCATTTCCTCCTGAAGTCTATAATTCAAAAGCAGTCAACACAGGGACAGTTAGGGTAGCAATCCCTGAGTGTGAACCTTTGAGAACTTAGGCATAATGAAGGCCATTGTGTCATTTCATATTTATTACTTAAGATAATATAAAAATGTTTACATTCTGATTAACTGTACAAAAAAACTACCTCAAACCGACATGACTCAAAACAGTAGTTTGGGAGCCAGGGCATGCTGGGGATTGAACCCATAGCCCTGTACCTGCTAAACATGTGCCAGAACACTGACTTACACCTCCAGCCTTCCAAAGCAATCCCTTGTCAGTCATATTGTATGTATCATGGTTTTTGTCTGCCAGAAATTCAGACAACAAGATGGAGTTGGCTCATCATCTAAGATATGTAGGGCTTCAGCTGGCTCAGCTCAGAAGATGGGAGAGCTGGGACACTGGTATTTCCCTGGGTTCAGTCACTCTCCTTCCTTCCCTCGAGACACACATCTGAATCTGTCGCTCCACTTGGCCTCTTGTGATGCTGGTCTGGAGTTGCTTGCAGCAAGGAAACCCCAGGGTAGGCATGCTTCTTACATGGCCACTGAGGATTCTGGGAGTGTTCTACTGAACAGAAACCAGAAGGCACAAAGAGACCCCAAGTGGCCGAGACTAGGGACCTGCTTGGGTCCCTGAGACAGAAGCCACGTGGTAAGAGGCAGCACAGCCCACCTGTCCGCCGTTCTCAGAGAGCGCAGGTACCTAGTAGCCCTGGATGACCTGCTCCTGGCCTGGGCACAGGGTACCATCACAGTTAGGGCACCTTTACAGTGAAACATTCAAGAAAAGCACTTAGCGGGCCCCTGATACATGATCACCTGTGTCCCTGTCATTTTGCTCAGCCCCTTTGGTCTTCTGTTTCCCCATCATCAAAATGGTGTGATATAATTTGGCCTTCGCCGCAGAGTTCCCCTGAGGAGGAAGGGCCAGCTGTGTGAACTCTGGAGCACTGGAACAGGGGCTGAAGTCTTAGTGGGTGTTGTATTGCTGTGAAGAGGCACCATGAGCATGCAGCTCTTATAAAAGAAAGCATTTAACTAGGGCTGGCTTACAGTTTCAGAGCTTTAGTCCCTTGCCAACATGGCGGGAAGCGTGGCAGCATGCAGACACACATGGTGCTGGAGAAGAGGCTCAGAGTTCGACATCTGGATCCACAGGTGGCAGGAATGTAATTCTGAGGCAATATTTTATATAGGGCACACACAGAGTCAGAGGACAAGGAGAAACAGAACAGATTTTTAGAAAATTATTAACTCATTTCTTTAAGGCCACGCCAGTCATTCCTGGGCTATGAGGATGATAAATGTCTTCTAATCAAAGAATTTACTTTTAGCTACTGCGTCATCAGTGGACCCAGCGTCTCTGGGTTGCAGGGCAGGCAGTTGCAGGGGTGGGTCTGTTCAGCCCATGTCTCCAGCAGCAGACACTGGAGACGCATCTCCATCCTGAACTGCCAGCTCACAGCCCCAGTGCCACGGAGTGCTGGGCTGCAGGAATGAAGCAAAACCTGGAGGTGGCTTCCTTCCCCTCCTGACTTTGTTCTTTGCAGGATAGCTGTCAGTTAATGTCTACACTGTTAACTCCTGAAAACAGGAAGTGGAGGGGAAGACTCGGGGCAGGAGAGAGTACGGAGGGAAGCCACCTGTTAGACAGAAAGGGAGAAAGGGGTCTGGCACTTGAAGGAGAGGGTCACATCCATTTATGCACTCGGCCAAGGACGTAAGAATGTTGGGAAAGAGGCATAACCTCCAGTCCACAGAAGCAAGCAATCTCAGGCTAAGCCCTTTTCTAGAACCTTGATCCTTGAACACACAAAAGGGGTTGATTCTTGCCAGTTCACTTTGGAGAGCACGGTGGAGAGGAGAGGGTCTCACTGGGTAACCCAGATAGTCTTGGAACCTGCCACATGTCCTGATCTGGCATCTACCTCATGACCTTACAGCTTTAGCTTCCCAAGTGCTGTGAAGACAGGCATGTGTCTCTATATAACTTCTAATGGTGGCCGTCTGTCCATATCACCTCTGCCTCTATTCCTCGAGACAAGTTATCTTGTCTAGGGATAGCTCAAAGAAGGCCGCCCTCCAACTCTCCCAGTCTCCAATGCCGTGTTCTCTCTCTCTCTCTCTCTCTCTCTCTCTCTCTCTCTCTCTCTCTCTCGTTCGTGTGTGTGTGTGTGTGTGTGTGTGTGTCTTTGTACCAGGCTGGCCTGGGCTCCCTATCCCTCTACCTTAAACTCTGGAGTGCTAGGATCACAGACATTCATCACCAACGCCAATCTTCTCAATGTTAAACTTTAACTTCCCACAAGACTTATCCACCGTGGATTGGCTGGATGAGGGGTGGGTTCAAGAAGAAAGGTGTGTGGTTAAGGACCATGGTACCCTCCCACCACGCCCGCTCCAGGTGGGCCTTTGCAGTTGGAACCCTCATGCTATCCCAGACATATTTGAGACTACAACTTCCTGCTAAAGGGGATCTCCCCCTAATTGTCATCATCACCTCTTCACAGGATGGTTTGTGTCCCCATCAGCCATTCCATGGAAGGAGAGAGGTCTGAAAGGATTACAAAATGAGAGGAAAGCGGACCACGTAAATGAAGGAGAACAAAAGACTATAAAATCTGAACCCCCAATTTCTTAGTATTTCTTCCCCTAGATTTCCTCAGTGGTGAGGAAGGAATTACCTCTAGAAAAAAAAAACAATGGATATTTCCTTTAAAATTCTCCCTCCAAGGAGGCCCCAAACTATAATGTTTAAGCAAGCACAAGGGGCTTTCTATAATTTGCTAATTTGAAGGAAAAAGCATGCTTTTTTTGCAAAAGCTGTGGGTGAAGGACTTTGAGAAGTGTGCCCCGAGCACAGCCCTGGCTCTCAGTGTCCTATCCGGGCTATGTGGCTTTGCTCTTCTGTCTTTCTAATACAGTGGTTCTCAACTTTCTAAGGCTGTGACCCTTTAATACAGTTCCTCATGTTGTGGTGACACCCCCCCCCAAGTATAACATTATTTTCGTTGTTACTTCTTGACTGTAATTTTGATAGTTTTGAGTCTGAATGTATTATTTGTGTTTTCTGATGGTCTCAGGTGACACCGGTGAAAGGGTTGTTCAGCTTCCAAAGGGCTGTTGACTCCCAGGTTGAAGACCTCTGTTCTAATGCTTCCACTCTGAGCTCTCAGAGGTCAGCTTGATTATTGCCCACTCTCTTCCTTTGTTTCCCGACCATATTCCCGGCATGTTGGCGCAGCTCTGAAAAGCCTCCTCTCTGGTGGGAGCACCACAGAAGGCAAACCCAATGTACCCAACGGAACCTGCATTGCCATCCTTTTCCTGGTATGGAGGAGCCTGGAAGCAGGCAAAGGCCCTGTCACCAAACAAGCCAGACTCACTCCTAGGAACCTACACAGGAAACAAAACACAACACTCAAGTACGTCAGTGGCTGTCTGGAGCTTTCAGTTCTACTCAAGACAGACTTGAGCTAAAATAATTTGTAGTTGAAATTAGAAAAGAAAGAAAGAAAGAAAGAAAGAAAGAAAGAAAGAAAGAAAGAAAGAAAGAAAGAAAGAAAGAAAGAAAGAAAGGAAGGAAGGAAGGAAGGAAGGAAGGAAGGAAGGAAGGAAGGAAGGAAGAAAACCTAACAAGTTGACAAATGGAGCCTTTTCGTGCTTTGACTTAATAAAAAAAATTTTTTTAACTGTTTTTAGACCTACCTGACACCACCTACATGTCTTTCCTATGCCACATCCAACTTCTTCTCAGAGTCATCTCGCATCTCCTCCTCCAGGGTCTATCCCAGTGAGTATTCATGACCCATGCCTTCTTCCTGATGCACTAGATCTAGCTTGAGTCCCATATCCAGCGCTCTGGCCCAGTCTGGCCATCTGATATTTGACAAAAATGCCAAAAACAAGCATCTTCAACAAATGGTGCTGGGGAAGCTAAATGTCCACATGCGGAAGGATGAAATTAAACCAACATCTGCCACCTTGCATAAAAGTAACTCCAGATAGATCAAAGAGCTGAACCGGAAACACCAAAACTGCTAGAAAATGCAGGCAGTCCCTATAGGATACAGGTGCAGGAAAGAACTTTCTAAATAGGACTCTACGTGTCCAGAATTAAGGCCAGCGATTGACACTACTAAAGAAACAATCGGCCAGATGAAGAGGAAGCCAACAGAATGGGAGAGAATCTTTGCCAGCGATATATCTGAAGATTATTAATATTCACAATATATAAATAATTCAAAACAAAAAAAGAGTTAAAAAAATTAACTCATTAGAAGAAAGGGCCTGGGACCTTAATAGAGGGTTCTCAGAAGAAAATTTTAAAATGACTATGAACTACCTCAAAAAATACCTCATCATCCCTAACAATTAGAGAAATTTAAACCAGTACAACTTTGACATTTCATCTTACCCCATTCAGAATGGCAAAGGTCAACTAAACAACTAACAACAAACACTAAAGAGGGTGTTAGGAAAAGGGAACCCTCATTTACTGTTGGTAGAATTGCAAACTGATGCAGCCGCTATGAAAGTCAGTGTGGAGAACTCTCAAAAACCTGAAAATAAATCTACAGAATGACCCAGCTCCACTCCCCGGCATATGCCCGAAGCACTCAACATCATATTGCACAGATGCTTGGTCAACCATGTTCATTGCTGTTCTATTTACAACATCTAGGAAATGGGAACAACCTAAATGTCTTTCAGCTGACGAATGGATCATGAAAATGTGGTACACTGTGTAATGCTATTCAGCTGTAAAGAAAAATAAAATGCTGAAATTTGCATTTCAGCAATGGATGGGAAATGGATGAAACTAGAAAAGATCATTTTGAGTGAGGTAATCCAGACCCAGGAAGACAAACATTACACATTCTCCCTCATCTGAGGCTCCTAGCTCCAAGTCTTCAGATGTGAGTACATATCCTGGAGTAACCACAGAAACCAAGAAAGTGAAAGGGCACCATTGCCAGGGCCACAGCAGTGAGGGAGAGGTAGAGGGGAATAGCAGAGCACAACTGATCTGAGCCAGGAAATTATAACAGGGTCTCTAATTAGGGAACAGGAGGAAGAGAGTTACAGAAAAAGGAGGAAATAACAGCTGTTAAAATAAGTCTGTTGTTGGGGGTTGGTCTGATGCTTGCATTTTGATGCTAATTACTGTCTCCCTAGATCTGATTACTGCCCAGGTACACCTATCCTGGTTGTGTAAATCTGACTAAGACATTATTCCTGATTGGATATTAAAAAAAAAAAAAGTCCTGTCCCTGGGCAGGGCAGAAGGAAGTAGGCGTGGCTAAGGTTCCTGGGCTTTGGGGGCAGGAGAATCATGGGAAGAAGACAAGAGTAGAGTAGAGAGGAGGAAGCCAGAATGAGTTATCATGGAAAAGGAACCACATGGGTAGGGAAAAAGGACTCCAAAAGAAAGGTGAAAATGTCCCATCCAGATAAAGGATAAACAAGTATTTATGGAATTATGGATAGGAGATAGGCCAGATAGGAATGGTTAAAGCAGATGGCATTGGATGGGGCTGGGAGATGGATGGAAGGTTATTGAGATAGCATAGGAGGAAATATCTGCCCACCCCAAGGTGTTATAAAGCAATTATAAAATCTAACAGATGTCTATGTCTTACTGATTGTGAGAGCAGGTTAAATAATACCGCTGTATTAATTATAGGGATAGTAATAAACACATATAGGCTGATACCATTTTATTTTCAACAACAGTCTGGGTATAAATATACACATATATTTTAAATGAAATTTTCTTACCTGGGCTAACATGCTGCTTTCAAGAGTCAAAGACCACCTAACAATCCCCCCAACATCAGGCATGAGAAGCCCTCCTTTGAGTTGTTAGTCAGTGTTGTCCAAGAGACTCCCCAAACAAACAAGCAGTTGCTATTTGCCTTGGTTTCCCCAAGAGTTGAAAAGTAAGTCCCTGTTGCTGAATTTCAGACATAGGCCCAGAGGCCCCTTCAGCTGAAAGCCTTCTTCCTGATCATTAGCTTTCATGGTGCCTGTGGTGGTTTGAATAGGAATGGCCCAACAGACTCATGTGTTTCAATGTTTGGCTCACAGGAAGTGGCACTATTAGGAGTATGGCCTCGTTGGAGAAAGTGTGGAGGTGGGCTTTGAGGCCTCTAAGCGCAAGCTAAACCTCTGAAACTGTACGCCAGCCCCAATTAAATGTTTTCCTTTATAAGAGTTGCCTTGGTCATGGTGTCTCTTAATAGCAATAAAACTCAAACTAAGACAGCGCCAGAAAGTGCCATGTAAACTTACAAAGGAGGGAAGCCACCAACAGTCCTATCCACATGACACATATGAACCGCAACAATGACCACCATGGCAATGACCCTATGGGTATAGTAGTGGCGTGCACACCTTGGCAGTAACCAACAGCTTTCTAATTGGACTTAATACACACATACAAGAGGGAAATTATGTCTGGTACTGGAAACTTAGCCAACTACCCAGGGCTAGTAAAATCATAGACCTTAGAGAAAAACCTACATCCGCCACTTTACTAAACCAGCATAATCCCTAACTATACTCTAAATATTTGTCTTTATGTCCACAGACAAATGTGCTCCTCACCCTTCATCAAGGAAACTTCTCTTTGCCACAGACAGAGGCCATTATAGAAAAATCACACCCAATCAACATGCAGAATTATAGAGCCCAGTCCTGGTGGCTCTACAACACAGCTCCAACAACTAAGGCTCAGGGGATATTGAGGAAAAGGCTCGGAAAGAGGAAAGAGCCAGAAGACCGGGGAATTTGCTGGGAGATTATGTCTTCTAGGAAAGTCAGAAGCTACAACCACGAAGTCTCACCAACAAGACCTGAACAAGGACAGAAAAAATTCATGTGCCAAAGTGGATGAAGAAAAGATCACAAGACTTCAAACTTACTCAGAAACTACAATTAAGAAATACTCAGAGTGGGAGGAACTGTCTCCCCAGGAAATACTAACTGGTCAGCCCTGAAATCATACATGCAAGTAACAAATAATGACTGAACAAGTTCTATTTAGGAACATATGTATAACAACAATAAATGAAAAGAAAACCCATGAATTTAAAAGAAAGTAAGGATGGAAGAGTTTGGAAGGAGGAAGGGAAAACGGGAAATGATATTATAATTTCAAAATTAAAAAATATACCATTTAGTATTATATGTGGTTATAATAAAAGTATTACTTATTGTTACATGTTTGAGTGGCTTACCTACATGTCTTTGTACCATGTGAGCACAGTACCTGTTGAAGCCAGAGAAAGGCGTCTGACCACCTAGGACTGAGACAGCTGTGAACTGCCGCTGGGAATCAGATCCGGGTCCTCTGGAAGAAAAGCCAGTGCCTTAACCGCTGAGCCTTCTCTCCAGTCTCCTGCACTGACATTTAAAGCTCTCTGTCTTCATTCTTATGCCTTCCCCCAGTGGGGAAAACAGGCAGTACCCATTTGAAAGCCAGGCACTATCTCGAGACTGAGTGATGGCTGCTCTCTCTGAAGCCCAAAGGCAGCTGATTTACTGGCGTCCAGCGCCGGCTGCAAAGCCAGACACCAACTTCAAACCCCAAGTCTCCCCCGTTTGCTACTTCTGGGACCCTGGTACAGTTCTTTTACCAGTGCCTCAGTTAGGTCATATATCACAGGTTAATTAATGGTCTAAATCTCATACAGTTATGAGAGTTCAGTAAGCTAGCAGTCGGACCGCACAGAGTGGGTGCTTTTCCACAGTAACAACTACTCCTATTTCTCTGTTAGCTTTCTGCTGCTATGACAGAATGCCAAAAGCTATTGAATTTACAAGGACATTTTTATTTGTTGTCATCCTAAAGGCTAGAAAGCTCAGTGAGAACCAGCAGCTAATGAGGACCTTCATACCAGGATTTTGTCTCACAGCAAAGAATGGAGATGGCAAAAGAAGATTAAAGAAAAAAGGAAAGAGGAACAGAGACAGAACACACAAAGAGCCCATACACAGCCGCTATAAGGAACCTGTAGCTAGTATGATGCCTCATGTCTATGATCCTACTATGTGGGAGTTCAGGGCTAGCCTGGGCTATACAGTGAGTCCTGGGCCAGTTATCTTGTCTGGTGCAGGGATAGAAATGAGAAAAAGGAAAACTAAGGGAATTATTTCTTCATTCATGTAGATGGGAACTCTGTTATACCTGTCGTATCTCAGCAGCTCCCTCTCCTCAACACTTTGTTTTGGGGGACACACATTCAAACTACATGATTGAATTGTACAATGGTGGTAGAGCTGAGTTCTCCAGAACAAGGCCCCCCAGCGTGGAATCAGTCTTCTTGACTGTGGAGAGCTATTTCCAATAGGAAGGCTCTTGGATGAGTCATTCCTTCTGTACAATTGTCTGTCAACTAGGATTACTCATCACAGTCAGAGAACAAAGCAGAAAAAGAGGAAGCAATATAAGGTGATATTTGTCCATCCCTGTTGCTCAAACTTCTCCATTCAAACTGTAGATACAAATGGGAGGGTATGCTAGGCCCAAAGAAGCACAGAAACCGTGACTGCATTGATGACGTAATTGTGCATTGGAGGTTGTGTATGATACCAGCTGTCCCCAAATGAAACCCTCGGGCGATAGTCACATATATTAGCACAGAATTGATTTACAAAACTCAAGGAGGGCACGGAATTCCTATGAACTGTAAATTAGTAAATTGCTTTTTAATCTACCATAAAAGATCAGTGAAAAGTCCTTTTAAAATCAAAGGTCTGCTAATTCAATCATGAACACATTTACTCAATGGTGCTGAAGGCAAGGGAAAACCTGAAAGGCGGTACAATTGCCATTTAAAACATGTAATTTCAGAAATGATTTAAGTTTAATTTTAATATTGAGCACAGGTATATGTTATTCTGAAGAGAGTTTGGCCTTGACATTAATATTTGCTTTAAAAAATGAAGTGGAATTTCCTACATTATATGTTCCTGGTCTTACCTACTTCTGCATAAGAAGAAAAGGCAGCAGTGAAGATAATTTCCTCTGGACAGAGTGTGTGTATCCCCGGAGCTTCAGGCCACAGAGGACAAGAGAGGGGGAGGTCACACCACCTAGTATAAGCAATATAGGTTATACTGTGCATTAGAGACAGAAATCATCTTGTTTAGAGCTGGGGAGATATCTCAGTCAGTGAAGGGCTTGCTGAGCACGCCCAAGAATACCAGTGCGGTCCTCAAAGCCATGTTTAAAAAGAGCCAAGTCTGATGGTGCATGTTTGTAATCCCATTGCTGGGGAGGTGAAGGCAGGCAGGTCCTCAGGGCTCACTAGTCATCTGTCCTAGCATGCTTTGTAAGTTACAGGTCATTGAGACACCCTATCTCAAAAAACAAAGTAGATTCGTCCTAAAGAATAACGTCCAAGATTGACCTCTGACCTATACCTGTACTCAAACTCAGGTACATGCACACTGATCCTCCCACCCACCCACCAACCCATTCTCACAGGAGCATGCACAAAGCCATTTAATCCAATAAAGTGTTCTTTATGTAATGGAATGAAAGCTGGAGACCCAGGAAGGTGACACAGGTCACCTACCTAGACAGAAGCACACACTCAGGACAGAACTCTGTTTTCTTCAATCATGACTCTTTCAAAGCGCACATGAATTTCCTAGGGCTCTTGCTCAATATGAGATATCTACCCTTCCCCAACTATAATTTGGCAGGTCTGGGGTGTAGAGATATTTTCAACAAATTTACACAACACAAATGCAAATAAATCCAGAGGTGACACTTAAGGAAACTCTGCTTTAGGTCAGTGTTTTCCATTTGTTAAGCTATTGGAACCATTGATTTCCCCAACTGAGAATCACACAACACAAATGTTCCTCTAGTGCTTACCTTTCAAAAAGAGTCCCTATCTCTAAAATTTATAGAACCTCTCAAAACAGCACCATGTCTGAGGAGCAAAAGCTCAGCTTTGAGACTTTCGGGTGGCACCTCACATTCAAACCACAACACCACCTAAATTCTTGGGGAAGGGGACACAGACCCCACTTCTGAATGGGAGGAGAGTTAGTGGCTGTCCCTAATCTGTACCAGAGATTATTACTATGTGTGTTTAATGCTAAGGGTTGTGAAACACCGTTAGTCACTCCATGATCCGAGAACCAGACTGCCAGGACAGAATCATTAGTAAAATCTGAGATAAGAAGAAGGGAGATTAGCTGAAAAGGATTTTCACGGGGAGAGACTGGTCTCAGATGGTCCCAGAAGCATGAAGAGGATCCAGATAAGCAGAAAAAAAGGGAAAGGACATTCTAGAGTAATGTCTAGTCCTACCATAATCTGAGCCTCACTTGCTTTCTTGTTACACACACACACACACACACACACACACACACACACACTCTAAATGCTCGTCCACTCCAGATATTATATATCTACTACAACATAAGGAGATCCGTGTTTAATATTGCTATGGTAAATTGGATTTAATTTGCAAAGAAGAATTAGCCTTTCCCACGGAAGTTTCCAACGGCATCTAAAATTTCTCAGAGGTCAACAGTTCTTCCAAACATTGGGAGAAATGGACAACTTTGAACTGTATTAAAGAGAATATTTTCTGAGCCCTACCTCAAGCTCCTAAAGATGGACAATCTAGGTCTTAATTTTCTTCTGATATAGCTGGGAATATTATCAAGTCAATCTGAGGATGACTCTTGGATCCAGAGAAACATCCAGAACTATAGCCACTAATGTGTAGTTTTCTTATGATAATATCTCAAATACATAAAAATAGACATACAAAATATTACAAAAATCAGGAGTGGTGGTGCACGTTTTTAATCCCAGCACTCAGAGGGCAGAGACAGGTGGATCTCTGTGAGTTGGAGGCCAGGACAACCAGGGCTATACACAGGACTTTTCACAAAATGTGTGTTCATGTGTGTGTGTGTATAAACAAGAATATGGGGTACAATGTTAACTGATTATTTTTATTGTAGATTATTATTATTATTTTCAACCCACTAAATCTAATTAGTACTGTGCATGTGCATGCTGTGGCTCTCTCCTAAAGAGAAGTGATTGTCCCTCTCTCAGCATCCACCAACTACCAACAACTAGGAGTGGGCTCTTCTGAATCTCTCCTGAATCCATGCTGGAATTTTTAACTGGCTTGATCTTGAGCAGATCTTGTGTGGGTAACCACAGCTACCGTGACTTTATTGATGCCTGCAACATGTCCTGTCCAGACGGCAGCATTTCGCAGCCCCCTTCCCCATCCTTTGGCTCTTAAATTTTTCCACCCTCTCTTTTTCAATGTTCTCTGAACCCTGGGGACAAGAGTCTTGACAGCCTCACTTAAGGCTGAGGACTCACAGTTGTTCTGAGCACTCTGAGCTGTAACGAGTGTCTGTATTAGCCACTGCCCACTACAATAAGAAGTGTCTATACCACAGGAGAAGCACAAATGACAAGTTTCATGATTTCATTTTTTTAGTTTGTCTATTTTTTTTGTAGACCAGGCTGGCTTTGAATTCATAGAGATCCACTGCTCTCTGTCTCCTAAGTACTGGGATCAAAGGTGTGCGCCATCATGCCCAGCTGGATTATTACTTTAAAAATTGTGATAATATGCCTTATTGTTTCTCTTATTATATCCAGAGTTCAATACATTTTCTACAATGGGTCTATTCTTGCCTCAAAATAAAAATAACAAAGCTGAGCATGGTGGCACATATGTGTATTCCTAGCAGAGATTAAAAAAAAAAAAAGATAAGTTCCAAGCCACCCTGAGCTGCAGAGCAATATCTTGAGGTGGGAAAATAGCACACATAAAATTTAAAGATTGATTTTGTTGGTTGGTTTATTTTCTTGATACCTGAGCCCTCCGTGTGCTAATCAAGTGCTCACCCATTAATTGACAGCCTCAGCTTTAAACTTCTATTTTGATTTTTATTTCAAAGGGGATTTCAATAATGCTCACACAAAGATGAATTCTTCAAAGCACTTTCCAGAAACTCTATTACAAATCCTCCCCAAGACTCGCATGCTCCTGTTTGTCCTGATGAACGCCAGCTCTGGTCTTCAAGATTTACTTCTCAGAAAATCAAGACACACAGAATGAGGTATTTCCAGAGGAAGCCGTCCAGGATTCTGGATATAGATGATGTTTTTTCAGCCTGTTGTCATCCTTCTCCTTGAAACTATTGTTGCCATCTTTCTAGGTTTCTGGCTTGACAGTAGCTGCATGTCTGACTTCATCTCCCTCTCCTCTCTGGTCAAAGCATATAGACTCAGGCTTGTACCAGTCATCCATCAGCACTCAAGACCAAAGAAGGGCTCTCAGTGACTGAGACGCCAGCTGTTTCCCCTGTGGACCTGTGCTCCTGGTCCTCGCAGATGCTGACTATCGCACCTGCCATATCTCTTATAAGCCAGGGACTGCTGACTCTCACCGCCTATCATAAACTAGGCAGCCTAACCCTTCATTGCCTTTCTCACTTCAAACTTGCTCTATTCCTGAAATATTCTGCTGCAGACCTGCCTTTATCAGCATCTAAATCATCACTAGTCTGTGGTCCCAGCTTTTCCAGTACAGAAATCACAGACTCAGCAGCCAGAATGTCATCAGCGCATTCCAGATTACATCATCTCCTTCTGCCAACCTTAATACCACTATGGAAACCATCAGCAGCAATACCTGCAGTTATCTCAGTAGAAATATTGAACAGATGCGACAGCCTTGTCAAACTCCTTTGCTGATGTCCAGCCACGCCGTGATACCGTTTGCAATTCTAAAATCTCTGTAATAGAGACAGCACACACTGACCTCCACGCGGGAACCCGCTCCTATAGCTTTGGTGCTCACATCAAATCCCACCCACAGTGTAGCGCACATCCAATGCCTTACGGTTGCTAAGCACATGGACAGTCCTCTCCATGCCCACCTCACCATAACTGGAACGGCCTCTCTCTTAGTTGAAAGGGCACCAGACTTAATGAAAGAAGTTTGACTTTCTGTGTCTCTTTGGAACTTAAGGGAAGTCACTTTGAGCTTGCCCCTTGCTAGTAAATTACTTTTTCTCACCCAGCTTTAAAAACAAATTTGTACATTGAAAAAAAAGTCAGCTATGGAAAACAGAATTGGTATGCAAACATTTACAACAGCATTGTTCACAAAAGCCAAAATGTTCACCAACAGACAAAGAAATAAATTATTTGTGCTATAGCTGCATGGTGGATTATCATTCATTCACAAAAAGTGCTGAACTGCCTTATGATATGGATAAAACATCCTGAAAACATCCTAAGGGAGAGAAGCCCCACACACGGTCACATATATGATTCCATCTATAAGAATCACCCAGAATGGGCTGTCCATTTAGATAGAAAGCAGACTACTAGCTGACAGGTTAGGAGTATCCAGAATTAGGGAATGACTGCTTAATGAGTAGATGATAGCAGAGACTAAAACATGTTTGGAATGACACAGAGGTAGAGCCTACACAACATGGTGGGTATTCCGAATACTGAGGGATGGTTCTTTTAAAAAATGGTTGATTTTATAGGAAATGAATCACACCTCAGTAGTAAATATATTGCAGGCCACCTGTTTAATCCTAGCACCTGGGAGGTAGAGACAGGAAGATAAAAAGGAAAGGTCCAGCCTTAGTTATGTAAGTGTGTGGGGGTAGAGCTCAATGTTAGAGTGTTAGCGCGTTCAGCCCTCAGCACTGTAGACAAGCAACAACAACAACAACAACAAAAACTTGAAGGCAAAGAAGTAAAGTTAACCAAAATGTCCTTCAGAGACTTCGAGGCTATGAAAGTAATGAAATATCCTCCCAAATGAAATCTTTACATACACGCAAAAAAAAAAAACAAAAACAAAAACAAAAAAAACCTAACAGTTCTAGTCAGTGTACCAGGAATAAGCCAATCACAGAAAGATTGAATAGCTTGTAAAAGGATGAAAATTTTAAGAATAACACCATGTAGAATGAAATAAAAAAAAAAGCCTTAAGCTGAGAGTTCTGGTCTTTTGGTGAACTGTCATTTTAGGTGTGGAAACAGAAGTCTGACTTCCTTGGCTCTTAGCGTTAAGTTGCTGCTCTGACTCCCATGTCCCAGGGCTTCTGCAAGCCACAAATTGCCATTTCTAGACTCATCTCACAGCAACACTAAGGTAGAACTCAAGTCTTCAGGCTGTGAAGTTTCAGGAGAGCTTCTCTACTTATCTTGGCAAGAAGAAGAAGAGGAAGAGAAAGAGGAAGAGGAAGCGGAAGAAGGAAGTTCCTGAGTATAGAGAGTTGAGGGAAACTTTGTTAGGAAATGTGTGGCCAGCAGAAACCCAGGCTGCATTTTCCGGGTGGTTGTCTTCTGGCCTGTGAGTCACAGTTGCCATCCCAGGAGTCACTTCTGAATGTACATCAAGGCATTTGGGGAGCAGTTCAAAGCCACACATTGCTCTGGTATAGACTCTGATGTTAATCCTGCAAAGAGGCCCCAAAATATACATTTTGAAAAGCTTTCCAGGTGATTGTGATGCTCACGTTTGGATGCCATCTGTTTGGCTCAGCCCATGGATCCAGAGCTGTGGCCTCAGTACCCTCAGGACCAGGAAGTTTTCATTTCAGAGAGCTAATTGTTAGAAAGTTCTTTCCAACACACTGAGTCAACACCTGGCCTTGCTGTAATTTACATTGCACATTTACACTGTGGAGCCAGGCAGAATAAGCTGGGTGCTTTGATAGAGACACTGGCTATGTGTCTTCTCCCTAATAATACTCTTTGCCTTAGTGCCCGCTGGTAATAATGAAGCTATCAACCTTCCTCTTCCATTCTTGCTTTTAGCCTTGAGCTGTTTCTTGGAAACATAGACTAAGCAAACTACAACCAGAATTTAGAATTCCAATTTGATAGTCTCTCTCTTTGTTTTTGGGTTTGTTTATCTTCTGTAGTGCTGGAGATTGAACTCAGAGTCCTGTGCATGCTCAGTGAGCATTCTACCACCAAACCACATCTCTCACCCCTAAAATCCCTTCAAACTAGCAGAATTAGGAACAGTGTTTGCTGTGTGTTTGCTATGATTATAATATATTTGAACTTACTGGTACCATCTTTTTTTAATTTTCTTTCTTCGATTTTTTTTCTTTTTGAGACGGGCTTTTGCTATGAAGCCAAGCTGTGGGTTCGACCTGTGACTCCCTTGACTCACGCTCACACTAATGGTTTTTCTTTATCTTCTTTTCTTTTCTTCTTGCTGTCTGTAGCGTTAACTGCACTTTCTTCTTGCATCCATTTCTCCTCCCCTTTGAGTTTGGCAGCTGTATTGATTGATCATGCGTTGGAAATCTAAAAATATTGAATATGAATTCAAGCAAAACCTAGAATGGGATATGGTAATACACACCTGCAGTTCTAGCACCCTGGAGACTGAGGCAAGAGAACCATGAATTTGAGGCCAGACTGGGCCAAATAGACTGGCATAGTCTGGGCCAGACTGGGCCAGACCCTGGCCCACAAAAAAAGGGGGGGAGAGAGACTTTTCAATGTTTGTATGAAAACATTTTCATTTCTCCTTTATTCTTGTATGATCACTAGCTGTGGTCACTGCCCTTTGTAATTTTCTTCTCTAAGCACTTTGAAGGTACTGTTTGCTACGCTGTGGCTTTTACTGTTGCCATAAAGAAGTTAGCAGCGGCCTGAATATAGATCCATTAAAGAGCCTCCCTTCTCTGATGGGTCACATCATTTCCACTTGACTTTAATGTTCTACAGCCTCCCTACTATGTGTCTAAATGCGGATTTTTGAAACATCCCTTTTGAGATCTATTGTTGCTATACAGGTTTTTGGTTTTGCTTTGGGTTGAGGTCTTATTGTATGGTTTTGGCTGTTCTCTATCCATCATCCTCCTGCCTCAGCCTCCAGAGTGCCACCACACCCCACTGTACTACTAAACACCATAATTCTTGAAGTCAACTTTAGAATTCTTCAATGAAAATAGAATCAGGAAACCTAACTCCTAACCAAACTCTTAAAATATTTGATAGTCTCCTTTGAAAGGTCATGCCAAAAATGTGTCCTGTGTGTTCTTAGTAAACATTGTTTAAGCTCCTTTGCTACTGAATTGTGCACGAGCCACCTCCTCTTGTTGTATATATTTTATTTCATTTTTAAAATCAAGCCCAAAGTCTTCTTGCCTCAAAAGCACATTGCACTGCACTGTCTTACTTCAGTCACTTCCCTTACAGACCCAGGAAATATGACCTTTAAAGATGATAAACTACAAAAATCAGCTTCAAGAGTCCATGCTATACAAAAATGATTGAATAAACAAATGAGGGAATAGAGACAAAAAATATCCTCCAAGAAGAGCTCCAAATAATCTACGAAGGCATTCTTCACCCCCCACCCCGAAGAAAGGGACGTCAATTTCTCCACCCTCCTGAATGTGTGCTCCTTCCCAAGAGCAGAGAGTAAGAACCCAGCAAAGCATGACCCAGCCCCCTGGTCAAGGTCAACATCTCCAGAGATGGGTCACAGCCACAGTATGTGCCCTGTGGTATTATGGGATGGATAGGGGGCTTCTCCAAGCTTCAGAGCAGACATGAGAAACACATTGGAAAAATCAAAGTATGAGACAAGAAAAAAAAAACTAACTAGAATTTCTTAAAACTGTCAAGGTCTTAAGAATCTAAGAAAGACAAGAGAGGTCAGGAGAGGAAGCGTGGTGTCTAAACACAATGTGGCATCCTGGGTGGGATCCTAGAACAGTAAAAGTGGAAGA
This sequence comes from Pachyuromys duprasi, assembly GCA_028658305.1. NCBI lineage: Eukaryota > Metazoa > Chordata > Mammalia > Rodentia > Muridae > Pachyuromys > Pachyuromys duprasi. The sequence goes on along the minus strand of CM053750.1, from coordinate 963,591 downwards.
AGCTGGAGGTAAAATCCAAATAAAACCTAGTGTTCGTCAGACGTCATTGCAGTGATGTTGGTTTCCCAGTTCTGCATCCCTGGATATACTAAACTGACATCAGGGAGAGTGGGTAGTGATAGATGAATCTCTCTATACTTTTAGTCCAAAATAAAAGGTTATTTTTTTAAAAGACAGGACCTAGAAGAATCTAAACCAAATACACATGGGTGTTCACAAGTGTAGCATTCCCAATTACCAAAGGTTAGAAACAGTGTTTACCCATCAGTGGGTAATTAATTAACAAGTCATGCAACGGGGTATCATTCAGCCTAATGAGAGTGAAGTCCTGCTACATCTTGTGCCACGCTCAACAGCACTACGCTAAGTAAAAGAAGCCACAAGCACAGGTTACATGATATACAGTTCCCTTTAGATGAAAAATACAGAAGTCAGTCTATAGAAACGGCCAAACTGACGGTTGTCAGCCCCTAAGAATAAGTGTTGGCACTTAGCAGGAACTATGTATCCTTTCTGGTAATGAAATGTTTTGGAATTAGACAGACATGGTAGTTGTGCACAAACACCAAATTGTTACTTTCAAACGACTAATTATATGTTACCTGAATTTCACCTCACTGTGAAGAAAACATAAAACCTACTTGCTAGCCCTGACTAGAGTCCCAGCCAAGAGACAGAACAAGAAGAGTTAGCTGTGGTTAGACAGGATGGTCCTCTAGAACCAAGAGACACCAGTCTCTTGAAGCTGGAGTTAGCAGGCATAAGTCTGCAAACTTGGGATGTCAAAGGCTGTCGTGGTGGAAAAGTAGATCAACAATCTGGAGGCTTTGCTTTTAGGAAATGTTGTGTGCCAAGAGAGAGCACCGGAGCGTCAGGAAGGCTTTGCCCTCATTCTGCATACTCTTCTACTGTCCTTCCAAAGCTAGTGTTCACCACACTCAACTCAACAAGGAGACCCCCAACATATAGGCCTAAGGCCTTTGCATGATGTCTGGGAAGTGGATAAAAATTAGATTTGTGAATTTTGAAAAGTGCAGGATATTCTAATGGCAAAGTTAATGGTAAAAAGACTCTATTTGGTTTAATAATTTACAGTCTTGGAAACAAAGTCTAGACTTTATTATATTTGAAACTATTTTTAATTAATTAAAATGGAAGATAGGATAGACTTAGTGTTATACTGATGTGCTTTTGTTCATCAACACAGACACACAGATACACAGACACACACACACAAATACACAAACTCATTTACCTTGTAGCATAACCCAAAGCACTCAGTTTGGACCTCAATCTCCATCCCTAATGTTTGAATAATATCTGTGGCTTGTCCCATTTACGGAGGTGCTGTGAGATATATTCCTTAAGAGCCTAGCATTCGAGTAATGCAAAATATGATCCTTGATAAACGTGATGACTGCCCTGGCAGGCAGTGCTCGGGACAAGTGGTGATTGGCAGCGTGAAGGATGAGCCAGTGTGGAGCCCAACTTGAGTCTAGGATGAACAGGGAGAGCTGAACAGAGTCAGGCCAAGGCTCCAGGGAGATCTGATGAGAACAAAGCTGTGGGGTTACCTCCCTTCTCCAAGGCCCAGGACAGCCTGAGGTCAATGAAAAGGAACGTAGTTAGAACTGGATGGCTCCCAGCCCACTCTCCTGGCCTGGATTGTCTTCCCTCCTGCTGTGTCTCAGAAGAAAGACTGACTGCAGGGGCCTTTGTTTAGTCTTACAGAAAAGCAAAACACCAACGTTGCACATTAAACCTTTAATATTGAAAACAAGAAAAAAAGCATTGGAGATACAGGGCTTTTTTTCTAAAAATCACACACATGCCAATATTTCAGAACAGTGACTTTTCTTTTTTCAAAACAAACCAAAAGCCCTGCTCATCTGGTGCTGTGCATGGAAAAAAAAAATAGAACCTCTCATTTCCTGCTTTTGCATCTTGCTTTTACTGGGACAAAATGTGAAATAAACTTCCTTAATTCCAAACAGTGTTGCAGCTTAGGATTCCATTAATGTATCCTTTCCCCTCGGCTGTGCAGGGTCCTCGTTTGCAGTCAGTTCATTCTGCACTGATGTATATTTCATTGCCCAAGGCTTAATTTTGATTTATTGTCCATCCATAAATTAGAAAAATATGCTGTGGAATTCCATCCCGCCGAAAAGCTGTACCTGATGTCGGGGGACTGGGTGATATTTAAGATGTCAGAAATACATATTGGATTAGTGTGCTTTGTTTCCCCTCAACAGCAGGTGTTTAATCATAGCTGATGGCTGAAGTTAAATGCATTAGGACAGCAACAGCCAAGAAGATGGAGTTTTTCTAAGCCATACAAACTCCAGGATAAATAACTCAAAACTAATTGTGTGTCCACATCTTAGATACATTTTTATTTACTTAATACATTAAACAATGAAAATAGCCTCTGGCACTTAACTCTGTGTTTAAAAGCCTGTTCAAATATTTTATGCTAGTGAAATGTTGGCTGTTTAAACATAATTACAATTTCCCATACCAGTCCTCTGGCGGCTTTATATAAGATATTTCTTAAAACAGGGAAAAAACAAACAACAACAACAAAAAAAAAACCCTCTCAGCAATTCTGAGGTAAGTAATTTTCAGGCTTGCTTTTGGTTGTGGTTTTTTATTGCAATTAGAATAATTTTTTTCTGTGTAAATGACCATATTATTTAAACAAGGCACCATGTGTCTGTCAGCTAGGGTTTTTTTTTTATTCTGCCTTTCTTTCTTTGTAAAGTACAGTTCCCTTTGCCATCATGTTTATATTAATTAGAGTTCTATGTATATAGAAAAAATGAGCAGGCTTGGTGTGGAGCAATTTAGCTGAGGCTGAAGAGAAGACGCTTAGGAGAGCAAACATTTTCAAGGTGCAACCAGTGACCTGTAACAAGCTGGGGAGATTCATGGCGAGAACCGTATATTTTGACACAACAGTGATTTGATTAAAAGAGAAAGTAATGGATTTAAACAGTCGCTATGAGGATGTAGCCAGACTTCGGCAGCTTTTTTGCAATTTACTTTGCAGACCAGGGATGGAGCAGCAAAGGTCTTTACTGTTGAAAAAGAAAAGATTCGTGCAAAAATATAAACAAAAACTGAGTGATTGAAGCAAGCCTCCCCCTACACACACTCACACATCCTACTTTTAGTGTCTATGAAGGAGTCTGGTTAAAACCAAGTCAAAGCAAGTGTTTAGGTCATTTTGACAATAGGTTTAGAGTAAAATTTAAATTTGGGTATTTTTAAAGGAATTATTTTGCAGGCATGCTCAAATGAATTATTTGTAAAGAAGAAAGTGTAATTGCATTTTGATAGAAACTAAAATTTGTATTAGAGAGCGGATGTACTTAATTTGTTTCATAAAGATAGTTTGATCCTCCAAAGAGTTCTAACATACCTAGATTCAATGCAACATCAAAATTCTTAATAAGAAAAAGAAACAACGAAAAAGAAAAAAACCTTTGACCTTTAAAATGTCATAGACATCTATAAGGTGTGCGACCACATCCGTACTCCGTCCTTCCACCCGTCCCCCACATCACCCGTCACGTCTCCCTCCTAATTTTGTCTCCCATTTCTAATTGTTCATTTGTTTAAAAAATTTTTTTAACTCACTGAGTCCAGTTAGCACTGCCCATATGTACATGAAGGTAGGGTCACCCACTGGGACTTGGGGAACCCACTTGTGGCCACATTACCAAAAAGTGACTCTCCTCCTCCCAGGAGCTACGGACAGCTCCTCCACTAGAGATGGAACCTTGGGAGCACCGCCCTTCCATCCATGCTGACAATCTTGACTGGCTTGATCTTGACGGGATCTTGTATAGGTTACCACAGCTTCTGTGAATTCATGTGGGCAACTGCTACGTCATGTCTAGAGAACATCTAGCACATAGCACCCTCACATTCTCTGGCTTTTACATTCTTTCTCCCCACCGTTCTTCAGTGTTCCTCTGAGCTGTTCAAAGGAGGTTGATACAGACTACCTACAGCTGAGAAGTCGCACTTCATTAAGTATTTGAACATTCTTTTATACTGACTACTGCCCACTGCAATAAGAAGTTTCTCTGACCAAGGTTGAGAACAGCACAAATTTATGGATATAAACATGTATACTTAAAAGATAGTTGGCAATGTTTAGAAAGACAACATGGTAGGTTCTTGCTATCAGTAGGGGTTAACATTTCTTTAGCCATGGGTTTCAATCATGTTTCTAATACCAGACATAAGTTTCCTCCAGTGGAGCATGATTCAGTTCTAATTGAGGGAGCGGTTGGTTTCCCCATTAACAATCTCATTACTACTGCAGCAGTGGGCACATCTTGTCTGGTATGTTAGTATTGTATCAGGCAGGGTCCAGTACTGAGTAAGATCATTGACGTCTTTCTCCCCTAGAAGCCTGACTAGCACCTGCCAGCACTATGAAAGTTAGCCAGCAGGTAGAATGTCCTGGTCATTTCAAAACTGATTTCTCTATGTCCTGCAACTGAATATCAAAGAACTCAAAATACTAAACACCAAGAAAACAAAACAACCCAATTAAAACTGAACAGAGAGTTCTCAACAGAAGCAATACAAATGGCCAGTGAACACTGTAAGAAGTGTTCACTGTCCTTAGCTCTCAGGGAAATGCAGGTTAAAAGTACAGATGATTTCATCTCTCTCCAATCAAAGAGGCCATCAAATATAAGTCTATACCATGGTTGGGAACATCACAGTGAGATCAACAACTAAGAAGGTCATCCTCAACTACATAACAAGTTTAATGCCATTCTGGGCTACATAAACCAGAGCAAGTAGATCGAGAAAGAGAGAGGGACAGACACAGAGACAGAGAGACACACAGAGAAACATAGAGACAGAGAATATGAATGAATATGAGAGTATGGATAACACATGTGTGAATTATACACTACAAACCCAGTCGGTGTTGTATGATCCCATTAATCCAAGAATACTAAAAAAGCAAAATGAAAGACATTCATCCTACATATGTGAATTTTTGAAGGCAAACTGTGAACAGTGTCACTTCTAGGGAAGATTGCAGATCTTCACATGCCTTTGTGTTGCTTGATGTCATTTATAATTATACTATTTGAGAAAATACATACACTAATTTTTAACATAATACAATAAAGTTTTGTTCTTACAGAAAAATCTATTCCATAGATTCATAGATCCTGCCTCAGTAAAGATCAATTGTCATTATTTTTTATTATATCTGTGTTGAATGAAATAACCACTGAACGTTATTATAAGATAAATCAATTTATTGTTTTGTTTTGTTTTGTTTTGTTTTTTGAGACAGGGCTTGTCTGTGTAACACTTCTGGCTGTCCTGGAACACACTTTGTAGACCAGGCTGGCCTCGAACTCACAGGGATCCACCTGCCTCTGGAGTGCTGGGATTACAGGAGTGCACCACTGTGCCCAGCTTAGGAAAAAGGTTTTAAAATAGTCTTGATGAAGTACCCACATGGGGCAAAGTGTTAAAACAGAGCTCTGATGGCTAGTTGGTTTTTGTTTTGTTTTTTTCATTCTTCTAACTGGGGCCTAGTCTTCCAGGTGATTGCCTTAATCACTCTAAGCATCATAATCCCAAGCCATTAACTTCTTTTAAAACAATACCCAAAACACCAAGGTAAAATATCACTCTTTGCCTCAGACTTTGCAGCAATAATATTCTACTTGATAAAAGTTTAGTTTTCATAAATATGATGTTTAAAGTGATATTTTGATGCTTTTTATTTAAAGAAGAATGTTCCAAAATGCATACTTTTATTAAAATAATCTAAATATAATTTAGTCTCTTTTCACGTTTGTGACTGATATTCCAAAGTTCTTACATGAGTATAATAATTTCAGGAAAAATTAGACCTGGACATTTCCTCCCCATAAGCTACCTATAGCATTCCTAATATTTCTGCCTAAGTCATCATAGGTCAGGTTTCCCTGGAAACAGAGGTGAAGATTTCTTGCCGGTTATGGAAGGATGCTTGTCTTAGTCGCTTTTCTATGCTGGGATAAAACACCATGACCAAGGCAAGTTATAAGAGAAAGAGTTTATTTAAGGCATCTGGTTCCAGAGGGTAAGAATTTACCATAGCAGGGAAGTGCGGCCGCAGAGCTGGGAGAAGGCGGCAGGAACAGGAGACTGAGGGTTCAAGTCTTGAACTACTAGTAGGAAGCAGAGAGAGTGGGCTAGGAATGGGAAATCTCAAAGCCCACCCCTAGTGACACAGTTTCTCCAGCGAGGCCACATGACCTAAACTTCCCCAAACACCAACAACAACTGAGGATGGACTGGGAATATGTTGAAGCAGGTAAAATTATGACTTTAAGTGGAAAACCCATGTCTACCACAGAGAGTTTCCAGGCTCATTGTCTGTATACGTATACACAAAGGAAGGAATGGCATCCACTGTGGACTTTCCCAGGGGAAAGTATCTCTTCATCCCAGATACAGCAATACTGACAAACAAAAAAAGTGGCCCTACCCAAGTCCAGCTTGGTGAGCCCATGAGTTTGTTGTTACCATGGGAACAAGAGCTGCATCACTAGAGTCCCATCTTCAGCTAACCTTCTACTTCCTGCACATTTCAGCATCTCCCATGACCTTATGCACCTGGAAGGTAGGATGAAGAAGTGGGTAGAATCTCAGGTGAGGATCTGACGTGTCCACTCCTCCTTCTGTAGGAAATAGCGACAGCTCTCCGTTTACAAGTGCAGGCCTAGATGGAGCATGTTGTTTTTCTGCTTCACTTCCGTGACTGCACCGCCAAGTGGTGAGCCACCTCTGCTCTAGCAGAAACAGCTGTGTGATGACTCCAAGGCACTTCCTGCAAGCAAGTCTCAGAGTAGGAGAGTAAAAACCATTCCATTGTTGCCAAGAGTGAAGTCATTCGAAGGGGTGGCTTGGAGGAAAACTTGGAAAGTTTTGTTTGATTCTCTCATATTGCAAAGCTACTATTTTGGCTTTTTGTTGTTGTTGTTTTTGTTGTTGTTTTGAATACTAGAATGACTAAGCAATACACACTAGGAAGGAGTCCAGAGACCACTCAGAACTGTCTATCATGCATACACTAGTGAGGCTCAGAAAATGCACTGCGTGGCAATAGTTGATTTTGATCCATAAAGACAAGAAGGGAGCGCATTCGTCATCATTGTTTCCCAGTTTTCTGTCCCGAAGAAATCTCACTCCAAGAAGGGACGGTGCAGATAAAGTGAATTTGCGGAGAAATGGGGGCTAGAGCTTCACCAGGTCCTCAGGGGTCCACAGGGACGCCTGCTGGGTAGGAAGCGTGTGAGCCCGGTTCCACGGCAGTGTGGCAACACCAGCCATTAAGATTTGTTTAGGACTGTGAGCCCAAGAATACACAAATGCTTGACAGAGCTTGTTATAGGGATGCTTACTCAAATGTGAGAAGATAAGAAATAGGAGCAAACGGGAACAAAGAAGGGAATGATAAAAATAAAAATATAAATAAATATTTATTTAAAAAATAATTAATGAAAAAAATTAAACTATAGTGAAGCCATTAAGTGTCACATCCTAATAATTTCTGGTAGCCGAAGGCGTTGGCGCCATCTTCAGCTCTGTTTCTATGAGGAAGCTCATTGCAGGAACTGAGTCTTTTTCTTGCTCTGGAGGGCAGAACTCTGTCTGGTAGCTAGAATAAAAATTCAGTGGGGACCTTTATCTTGTTCAGGGTTGTATTGTTGAGGATCAGCTGATCAGGGCCCAGGATGTCACTGCATACCTGTACAGTGACAGCAACGTTTAGAAAAGAGAAGACTTAGCCATGCTACAGATTGTGATATTTGTGTTTGCAGGGGCTACACACTAAATACGGCCCTTGTTAGTCATGTCGTGGGTTCAAACCTCCGGGGGCAGGGGATCAGACTAGGGATGCAGTTATCCTCAAAAAGATCTTGGCCAATTATTTTCATTTCAGAAACAAAACCATTTAGAATCAGTAAAACTCAATAGTCTTTATATTCACTTGCATTACCAAGATCAGGTATCGGCCTCCTTGTATAATGAATGGGCCAGCAATAAGGCTCAGCTGGTAAACGGATCTGCTGGCCAGCCTGATGACTTGAGCTAGATCCCTGGGAACCATGTGGGGGAAGGAAATAAGTGACCCTCCCGAGTTATCCGCTGACTTCCACATAAGTGCCATGCATGCTTACATGTGTACACACACACACTCACATCATAAAAATAAAATGTAGTGAGAATAATTTAAAGGGTTTGCCATACAATCTGGGCTTGAGAGTTCAAATCCCAGAACCGGTGTATAAAGCCAGCTATGATGGTGCACACTTGAATCCCAGTGCAGGGGAGGGAGAGACAGGCCCACTGTTGGTCAGCCATCCTAGCCTAGTCTTCAAGTTCCAGGCCAGTGAATGACCCTGTCCCAGAAAACAACATGGATGCCTCCTAAGGAACAACACCCTAGCCGACATGGGCCTATACACATGAGGGCAAACATGTTCTCTCCCTCTCTCACTCTCTCTTTCACACACACACACAATTTAAAATTAAAAAAAAAAAAAAAAAAAAAAACCTTAAGGGAAGAGAGACAATAGCATTACAGTTTCTGGTTCCAAGCAATGCATGCCTTACTCTGTCTTACAAAGAATTGTTACTAATGCTAAAGAACCATTAAGTATGTGTTTTATCAAGCATGGACACAACCGCAGCTTGTGGGATCCACTCCAGCAGCAGATGTATAGTCGCTTACCCCCTGGTGACCAAAGTCTGTGTGATGACGTATTTGTTGGTCCTCCTCCCAAGGGCCCAGGCTGCACGTGAGAGGACAGGGGGCCCAGGCAGAGGCATGCAGTCATCACACAGACACCGGGAGTCAGTGAACGCAAACCGAGGGCGAGCAGATGTTCATTCCTGGAAGAGAGAGCATATTACATAGCTTTGGGTAACCAGTCAGGCTCTCCACACCATCCCCAAGCCTGCCATTGGTTGTTGGTCTCCGGGCAGGCTCCCCAAGTCAGGCCACGCACTCTCGGCCTGACTACCCCTGCAGTTATGGCAGCCATGAGCCCTGCTGGGTTTTTGCTGGGATGCCCGCGTATATGTTTTGAATTTGACATTTTATTTGATGAGAAATGTGTCAGGCCTGTCTCTGAAGCCATCTTGCTTTAGGGTCATTCCTTCTTTTGCAAACTTTCCAAGTCTTTGCCCTTCCCTTCTTACAGGAATATCCTGTGCTCTGTTTAAAGAGAAGTCAAGGGACAGTCACACCTTTTTCAGTTGTTGAAAAGCCCTGGGTCTCTCTGATCACCTTCCCCTGACTTCCAAAGTGAGAGATAAATCTTGGGATCTTAGAGTGTTGTTTTATAGTGCTCATATATATGTTCTTAAATAGACATAATATCATACAATGAAATTACCTTGGATATGGGAGTAAGCCAGTCACTGTTCTGGGCAAGACACTTAAACTCTGATGATTTCCTACCTCTAAAGGAGAGACGTTCTATTTCATAAGGTTGTTGTGAAATATAAAGACACTTGGCACAGGCTGTAAAGGGCAGTCTTCTAAAGGGTCTGCTCCCAGTGAGACATCCTACAGAACAGCCAGCATACGAGGAGAGAAGGCAGTTTTTAAATCAGACATTAGCCCAAATTCAGGACAGGAGTCACTGAATAAAACTGGGCTGGCCTTGGCAAGCAGCTCAGAGCCTATTGGTCCTCACACTTCTCACTGTACAAATGTCTCATGGTGTGTAAGTGAGATGCTAAGTTGCTGTTACCGTCTTCCCTCACAACAGGTTTGTAAGGCCTGCAAATATGCTAGCTTCCGCCACTTCCTAAAGGCTGTGCCAAGGCCCTTTGTTGCCCATTTTAATTCAGTTGTATGTATCTAGAGTAAACCTAAGCTAGTATCTCATCATACTAGAGATCGAGAAAGAGAAATTTAAAAATTACCTCACGACTCTGAATCTAGCATTAAATCTGTGCCAAGTAAAATATCCACAGATGTTGCATATTAATTATAAATATGAAAAGATATTTTTGAAGGAAACAGAAAAAAAATAAGCTAACGGTGGGGAAAAAAAGCCTGAATAAAAACTAGAAGCCATTGAAATGAACACAGAAAAAACCAAAAGCGATTTTGTTAGAATAATAGGGTTGCAGAAAATTTCTGTCTCTTAAAAATTATCTTACTTGAGGAATAATCTTTTTTGGTTGTTAATCCTTAGGATTAACAAAATGCCAGCGCTAAGAGCAGATAGCACCGGTCCTCCCGAAGACTCAAAACAAACGACAAACATAAAAAATTAACCCCATAAGATTTTCAGGACCGCTGCCTCATTCTTTTAGCTCTAATGTTTGGTGCCAGGATGGCCATGGAGCTGTGATGGTTCCTGCTAGTCAATGGACTCATAATGTTACAACTAGCAAAAGAAAACATGTAGCTTTCCTGTACTTGATTTGTAATGTTTTAAATAAGACACACTGATATTCTGATGTGGAGATGGCCTGTCTTGGAAAGGTAAGCTAAGAAATTCAAAAGTAGACTCAGTATCTAAAATGTCTAGACAGTCCAGCAAAAAGAGTCAGCTCTGAGCTGAGTGTGGTGGCACATGCCGTTAATCCCAGCACTCAGAGAGGCAGAGGTGGAAAGATCTCTGTGAGTAAAAGGCCATCCTGGTGCACAAAGCGAATTCCAGGACAGCCAGGACTACACAGAGAAACCCTGTCTTAAAACAACACCCCCCCCCCAAATAGGATCAGCTCCAGCAAGGCCCTTGTCTTAGTTAGGGTTTTATTGCTATAAAGAGACACCATGACCACAGCAACTTTTACAAAGTAAAGCATTTAATCGGGGCTGGTTTACAGCTTCAGAGGTTTAGTCCATTGTCTTCATGGCAGGAGGCATGGTGAAACACAGGTAGACATGGTACTGGAGAGGTAGCTGAGAGTTCCACATCTGGGGCAGTTGCCTGGCCTGAGCTCCTGAAACCTCAAGGTCCACCCCCAGTGACATACTTCCTCCAATAAGGCCACACCTTCTGATAGTGTGAGGCCCATTTCATCTCAGCCACCATGGCTTTACCCTTGGATAGAAAAATACGTGAAGAGATATCAACAGCCTAAGCTCTGGAGTGAGACCTCGCCCAGCAGAGTAGGACTAGGCTATCACTGACATAGCTTCAGGATAAGTGGACAGTGTGTGAACTGCCAAATTATTTCAATTCCACTTGGGGACTGAACAAGGTAACTAACGGTGACCTCCCTTGAGCATAATATTCATAACTCAGAGGAGACATGGCTCCAGGGAGGCCTTCACAGAAGGGTGAGTGGCAGCTACGAGGGAGTACCTCCAGTCCCATTTCCACTGTGACCAGAATTCATAAACTGGAGCACATGGATTCTGTGCAGCATCCGAGAATGGCCTTCAAAGGACCTACAGACCCTCTAACTGTAAAACAGGTAGTTTTCCCCAGGAACTTTCACAAATATCAATGGTCAGGGATGGAGAGGTGGCTCAATGGCTAAGAGCAGACACAGGATCGAGTCCCCACACCATGTGTAGGCTCACCACCGCCTCCAATTCTACTCGCACAGATTCCAACACCCTCTTCTGTTATCCACAGGTACTTCCTGTAAGGAGTACACGGACACACATACATACTGGCAAAAGTCCCATATGCATAAAATAAAATAAACATCTAAAACCTCAATGTTCTGGGCCACCAAGTGTCAAAGAAGGTCGCCAGTCTCAAAGACACAATGTGTCAGCGCTCAAACAATTGTCTGGGCCACAGGGTGCTTTTGACTTTCCTCACAGGCATTTACTTAGCTAAAGGGGGCCTTTTATATAACATAAAGCAAAAAGTACTTTTATACACCTTTTACATATTTTTATTTGTTATTATTTTTTATTTTATATACTTTTAATACACAAAATTTTCCAGGAATACCACCATTGCACACCTTGGAATTTTACTGAGAGTTGTTCTCCATTTTGGAAAAGCATGTCATTGTCAACAAACCTATTTCTCTCCTGGGATTTGAAGATGTTCACCTTACTCTTGAAACAATTCTGCCGATTCTGCGTGAACGCAAAGCTGTCACGCTCTACATATTTGAGTAAACATAATCCTTGGTTGAAAAACCAATTCTGAAGAAAGAGCATCAACTACAGACAACTGGATGGTTTTCCCAGGAATTAAAATTTCCTTGTAAGCTGGTGCAGCATTTGGATAGTCCTCGGTAGTCACGTGTCCATTAGAAGTCATAACAGTGTTCTCCTTTATAAATAGACTACTTTTAATGCTTTGGTTCTCTTTCTCTTTTTCTTTTCCTCCCTCCCTTTTTCTTCTTTTTTAAGTTATGTGTTTGGGCTGGAGGAACGGCTTAAGCTCTTTACTTCTGAGTGGCGTGGGAGAGGTGTTACAGGATGTTCATTTTGATTAGAGCGATGCTCACACTGCTGAGAACCTCTGGGGGCGAAGGGTGCTTAAAGTCTCCCTAGAGTCAGGATCAGCGTTCGTGCCCAGTGGTCTGAGCACCTCAGACACCACCATAAACGCAGCCTCACAAGCCACTGCGTCCTCTTCTGGGAGAACAGTAGCTCCCCCAAGACCAAGGACAGCAGCCCTTTCCAGGCTCAGCTGTCCCTTGCTCCAGTCCTCCCAGGGCACTGGCCACTATGGCCAGTCACCAGTTGCCCTGGGTCCCCAGCCCAGCCACAGACACCCTATCCGGACAGCTGTGGTCCCCAGCATCCGGGCTGCAGTGGTCTCTGACTTTCTCTTATTAATGTTTTTTTTTTAATTGTAAATCATTACTCTGCTCAACTCAGTCACCAGACACACTATGTTTAATAAATTAGCTTAATCTACCCTGCAAGTGGTTTGTGAGTGCCCTGCTTCCTCTGGTTAAGGAAAGCATTTGTACCTGCCCTGCGCTGGGCTGGGAGCAGCTGCCCAGGGCCTCACGCATAGAGCTGCAGCTTGCGGCCTGCGGCGCTTTGTGGCCCCGGGTGGCCTCTTTGTCCCCGGCAGGCACTGTGAGCCACCAGCTTCCAGGCCGCCCAAGCCCAGCACATTCCACTCTTCCAAAGGGGCCTCTTTAATGGCTCCCCATGAAATAATAACTCATTATGTCACCAGGAAGGAAGAAAGGGAGTTAAGTGTCTTGATGGGATTAGAGGAAACCCCCGCAGAGATGATTTAGGGGCCGTGATAATTCATTTAATAGGGGCCTGGGGCAAATTGCTAGACAGGGAAATGGAACTGAAGCAGCTAGAAAGGGCGCCTGGCAGGCTTTGTGAGAGAGCTGGCTTCATTAGCAATATTTAAGAGATTTCATTTAGGACAGAGTCATAAACTGCCGTACCATTTTATCCACCTGGTTTGGTGGTCTTTAGCTTTCCTCGGCATGAATATTAAATTTGAAATGGCCCTACAGCAACACATTGTGGAAAGTGCTCTTTGGGCTGTTATTTGTATGGTTGGTTTAGTTTCTCGTTTGTTAACCTTTTAAAATGAATATCATTGAAAATGGATGGCTGTGCAACCAGAACTTGCAGAGATTAGGGGAAGAACAATGCATTGGGATAGGTTGTTACTAAACCAGTAGAAGATTGAAGTTTTTATTGATGGAGATACAAAAGGCACAGAGAGTGAGTTAGTAAATGGCAAATGACTTTGACAAGCCCCAATTTTCATGCAGCTTTTGTAAAGCTGTCCAGTTCAAAAAGCCACTCTCCCAGGCTGGGGGAACCCACAGAGCACAGACAGTACCTGCTGCCCTGCGGACAGTGAGGGGTCGCACACCTCACTGTCAGGAAGTGTTGCCTGGACAGAATGTCCCACTTTCAGAGAGGTGAACATAATTGCCATTGGACTGGTAGCCACTTCCTTCAAATGTGCGCTTCTTATGAAAGGGGCAGCCCGGCCTTCATAAAGCCCCTATGTTTAGAATTGTTTTCATGACAACTAAAGCGCAAACAGCAAAATCTGATCACTCTTGATGTGTGCCCTCTGCTTGATGTGGATGGTGACTGCCTCACATATCACCTGCCACCATTACGGAAAGTCCTTCTGGAAAATGTTCTGGTGACGACACAGCCTTCCCTCCGTGTCCCGAACACTTGCCGGCCCTGACATTCATCCAAAACCCTTATATTTAAATTAGATATTATCTCTGATTTCCTTTTCTTTTGAAAAGAAAAACTATCCCAGGTAGGATGGATTTGTGTCTTTTTTTTTTTTAATTTAATCACAGCTGCACCCTGTTCACCACAACTGGCTAGTCTATCCACACAGCTGTGTCAGCCACCGAGAATACATAAAATGCATAATTAATATGTTCTTTACACAACTTCCTTAATCAAAAAAGACAGTAACTATATGTAAAATTATTCACTTACAGATATTAGTTTGTGCAATTTTTCGCAATGACAATGAAGTTGGTAGCTAAATGTATTTTTCTACTGTAGCAAAACTTAGCAGCTGTCTTTTATAAGGCACACAGCAATATTCGTGTTGGTATTCCTATTTATCTTTCACTATATCTAGGAAAGATATGATATTTTATAGAGTTGTAAACTACTTTGAAATGTGGAAAAATCTACTTCAAATCAAATAAAAAACTATTAATGCTCTGTGTAATTAGTTTCTGGACAAGATCAGACATTACAATGGGCTGGCTTGTTCCCATCAGGGCCACTGTCCAGTCCCAGGTCCTCAATCTTTTCTTGGGACTTGCCTTGGAGTGGTGGGAAGCAACCCGAATTGGTCATTAACAGCCTGGCCACTTTCTGAGCAATGGTCACCTTGCATGAAAAAAACTTTGATTCTCTGCTTCTCCCTGTCAAAGGAACCCTAAACCAGCCAAGGGAACCCAAGGAGAGAGGCCTGTTAGCACTTCCTGCTTTTGCTCTGAAGAAATGGTATTTCATTGCCAATGCAAAAGCCAGAAACTAAAGATCCCAGAACCAACACCTAAGATGGTCAAAGCCACACACTGGCCAGCAAAAAGTTTCATCGGACAGCAGCCTCCAACCCTCGGTTTCACCTTAGAGTAAGAGAGGGTCTAGCCTTCCCTCTTCTCTCCTTCACCCAATTTCCAAAGCTCACAGACTCACACTGAGAAGTCTTAACTAACTCTTAACAGATACTGTGGATTTAAACCATTGTAAGTGCAGTAAATAGAATGTTATTAATCAACCAGAGCCCAGCGTGTGTGAAATGCATGAACAAGGAGAAACCACAAAGCAGGGACTAAGAAAAGGACTTCTCCTGCCTTGAGAGAACCCTGCTTCAGCAAAACCATCAAGAGACCCACATCCTTGATCAGTGCAAGAGATAGGAATGTAATATAACGTGCCTGATGAACTGTATCAGAGGGGGGAAGACGGTTAGTAAAGTGGAGATGTGCTTTAACAGAGGTCCGTTGGCATTACCAAAAAGAGAGTGTATGAAAGTGAAGAAGATACGAGGGGGTGGTCCGAGTTCTCTCTTTTTCTCTCAGTTAATAACAATGTTTGAAATACTGCATGCCACTTCTGAATAGCTCATCATTTAAAAAGAACAGACCCCTCATGTCGATCAACCAGAAAACAAAACAAAAAACCTCAGGATTGCAAACAAGCGCGCCTGTACCCTTTCACTTGTTTGAAACTTGGTACAACTGTACTGCTTCCATAATGTAACTGAAATACATCACGTCATCTTAAAATATGCTCACACTCTAAGTTGGTCTCAGCTTTGTGGAAAGGGCTTTGGCAACATATAGCTGAAGTGGTCAATCATTGAATTCAGGAAGTTCATCTTCGGGACCAGCTCCTGGAGAGACTAACCAAAATGCAAAGACTTAAGAAGAATGTAAACAAGAAATGACACAAATATCCAACTAATGGGAAACAGTGGTTATGACATCATGATGGAGTTTTACAAGCCTATGTTTAACTTTGTACAGTATTTACGTGATTATCTGAGTAATGAATTATTGTTTGCCCACATTTTGTTAAGTTTTCTATAATGAGGATGTATTATTATTATCAGTAAAAAGATGTATTTGTATATTTTGCATTATATATCAGCATGTTATATATTATAATAGTATTGCTACATACACTAAATATATTAATTTTTTAAAATATTTATAATAGAATAAGCTGGCAGGCAAGCCAGGAATCTCAGTATCAAAATAAAGCTTAAATCAGATAATGCTTCCTTTAAATGTCTGCATGAAATGAATTGCCATATGTTTCTTCATTCTTGGCAAGCATCGCCTAGCTTCTTAGCTCTTCCAGACAATGGTAAACATCATATTTTGTATAATGGTACCTTTCTTTTGTGAACCTCCATACTTGAAAATGCCATGTGCTTGGTTAGAAACTCCTGCGCCAGGTGAAGAGTCTATATCCCATATTGGTAGTCTACACACTTGACACAGAAGCCTACATATTTATTTTACTGACCTGACTATACTCTCATGAAAGCACATATGTATGAAATCCAGCGCTGTATGGAGTCACAGCCAACTCATCTTCCTTCTATGATCTGGGCCATGGCATTATCTGTACAATCCTGTTTGTAGCAATAGACTATGCATAAATTCCACCCGTTAATTCTTTTTCTTTAAAAGCTAGGTCAAATGGCCGTCCCTGAAGCACCATCAGAATATTCAATAAAAATCAAGAATATCTTGTGTTTGAAACATACATTATAAATAGATGTATAGACAGCAGATATTGAGAAAGGAAATGGTAAGGATTATGAATATTAAGATTTATATTAATCTGTAAGCCTATTAAAGTACAGTAAAACCTGTCCTTCAGACCACCTTTTTAAAGATATCACCTCCCTGATGGGACCACTAAATTTCGGGCCAAATTATTTTCCCATAAAGAACAATGAAAAGAAAATGATTATATTAAGACTTGTTCTACAATGGTTTCTTTTCATTGTTCCGCCAAAAATGATTCCAAACAGTAAAATAACATTGATTTTGACCTTGTTAATGAACCTGAAGAACTTCGTGGAATACTCAAACACTGATTTCCAATTTTAACAGGAAAAGAGACGGACCCTCTGCCTCCGCTTTTGAAAATAGAGCTGCAGGTGGGAATGGCTTCATTGCTATTCTGCGGATGTGCTCATCCTGATATTGCTAATGTTTCGTAAGGCTTGTCCTGTGGGTTTTCCTTTGTGCTAAGAGCTGGAGATGATTATGTGATTTGTAAAGTACCAGAGAAGCCTTCAAGCCGAGAAACTGATTGCATTTCTCTTTGGTTACAAAGATTCTCATATTCAATATTACTGGGGCGATTTTCAGTTTTCCAAAATGCCATTCTCTCCAAGGGAACAACTCTCTCTCCTTTGGCCTTTTGAGGGTTTCCTGTGGCTTTGCCTGGTTTTCCTCCCAAACAAAACTAGCATGTGACCCTACTCCTGCTCCTCCTTGAAGTAGTCCTTACCTTCCTAGTGAGGTTCTTTCAGCTTATTCATTTCAATCAGAAATAGCACAAGTGTTATACCTTCACCCTACCTCCGAGGCAGGTCCAGGGCATGTCCTTAAAGTCTCGCTACCACTGCAGCCTCCCAAGAACACAACGCAATGGTTTATTCCACACACACCCACCCCGGTGCCATCCATTTGATTTTAGAATTCAGCCTCTGCATGCCTTCCATGCCAGAGCTGCCCATTCAGTATGGCTATTAGAACAGGACTTTCTTTCTCCCAGATCATAGAAGGAAGATGAGTTGGCTGTGACTCTCTTGAAGTTGCTCCAACAACAAGGAGCATACTCCAGAAAGCACCAATAGCACCCATATGAGCACTAAATGCTTATTCAGACCCTGCAGGAGAAAAGCCTTGTGTTCAGTACACTTCAGAATTACATGTTTGTGTGCCCAGACCTTGGCCCAGTGACTGCCAGGTGCTGGTCCTGCCACACTGTTGCTCTAGCTGTTTCAGGTCACTTGCTTGTAGTCACTGGCTGCTGGAGCTAAGGGAGTCTTGCAGCTCAGGTCCAGGCCACCTCTTTCATCTTAGAGGTCTGGAGAGTGGCCCAGGTAGAGTCAACACACACAGACATCAACCTTATGCGTGAAAATCGTGAATGTTATTCCTGTTCCTACAAAGAGGCTCATTAAATAAAAGAGGTACATTGTAGCCTAGGATAGGTGATAGTAAGCAGCTCAGTTATGATCTGAGCCCAAAGGTAAACAATAAACATTCACAACGCAGTCCTTCGAACACTGGAGTGTCGGACACAAAATTCCTTTGTAAGCAGGAGATACGTTTCAGTTTGAGATACAGATGGCAGGGCTCAGAGGGCAGGAAGTGAGACATGCATCTAGTACCCAGTCTGAATTTCAGTTCCACAGTTTTCTAGCTAGTGACCTTCAGGGAGCCCCTTATCCTCTCTGGACCCCAAGTTTCCTCCTGTGTAAAATGGGGCTCATAATGCCAATGGCTTCCCTGAGCTACCTAAGAGCAAAGGTGTTACCACTGTGTGCCAGTTTGCTACATTGGACAGAAATAAATCACCTACTGAAAGTGAATTCCACAGTGATGAGCATCTCTGTGGGTGAGAACACAGGTGAGAAGGACAGGGGGTGGGGCCCAGAACAGAAGGCGGGGCCGGGGGTGGGGGGAGGAGAGGAGCCGAGGAGGGGGACGGAGGACGAGGACGAGGACGGGGAGGAGGGAAGGGGGAGAGGTGTTTTAGTGCAGAGGCCTCGGTGACTGTGTTGTGAGATGCGTGACGACACGCAGATATCTGTGTACACTCCAGCCAGAGCCACGGGGTGCCACCAACTCCTTCCTTCCCCACAGTCGCTTCACGACTTCCCCCACTTTCTTCCGTCCGTGGGCGTGGGGTCGCAGGACCAGCTTTGCTCTTCTCTCCCTAGCCATCCTCTAGCTCTCTGCATGAGACACTCGGGAAGCTTATGTCTGAAAACCCCCACGAGTCTGAATGCTAAGAACAGAATGTGCCTTCACTGATAATTATTGTCACTTTCAGACCTGCCATTGCCAGACTGCTGAGGCTCTTCCTTCAGAGACCTTCTAGTCCCTCCTTCTGAGATTCATTTTTCTGCAGATTTGTAGACCACACTTCCTTGGAGCTTAATGTCTGTTCTATTGTTGTTTATGTTTCGGTCTGTTTGCTTTAAAGATGTCTTTATTTTCATTGTGTATATATGTATGTATACACACACACACACACACACACACATATGTACCAGTAGGTTTTTTTCTTCTGCAAGTATGTGTGTGCATACCTGAAGCCTGTGGAGAGTGTCAGGTTTCCTGGAACCGTGGTTACAGGCAGTTGTGAGGTACTGTATGGAAGCTGGGAACTGAACCCTGGTCCTCTGCAAGAGTCACCAATGCTCTTCGCCTCTGAACCATCTCTCCAGCCTGTGTTCCTACTTCTGTCAACTTTGTTTCCTTTTCCCCCACAAGCTGCAAGTCAAACAGCTTCCCTTTCCGCGGAGAGAAGGGAAGGGACAGCAGTATTACCGCAGCCCACGCCTGCTGTTTCTGAATGTTACCGTTACCACTAAGACAGACAATGCCAGGCTGTAAAGGGCTCCTGTGCTGGCTCTTTCTCTGACACTTAAAGACATTTCATCTTTATATATTTACTCACCAAACATTTATTGAGGGGCTATCATGTGCTAATCACTATGCCAGGTGTTAAGAAGTGAGTGGGCTAGCTCAGTTGGTAAACTGCTTGCCTTGCAAATACGAGGTTCCCAAAGCCAGGCATGGGGTGATTCATGTCTGTAGCCCCTTCATTGGGGAGATGGAGACCGATGGTCCCCTGGAGCTTGCTGGGGCCTAGCCTACTTGGTGAGTTCCAGGCTGATGAAACACAGGAGTGGACATCACCTGAGGAATGACACCTGAGATTGTATCATGCCCTCCGCCCCAAAATATTCCCCCCACAAAATATCTACACACAAAACATACTCTACCCCTTGCACAGGGGAAGCCTGCGTCTCTGAGGACATCATATTTTGCATTTACCTAACCCTAATGGTGGCCAAAAGGGCTTTCCTTCTCTAAGCAAGTGCTGCCTCACTGCTGAGCGTGGCTCCAGTGGCTCAAGAAAGAAGTGAGAATGCAAATCTTAGATACTCTGAATGGACAAGACCATCACATCTAATCTTCCTGTTGGACCAACCAGGAAATGGAGACTTGGAGAAGCGGACAGCCTGAAGCCACCCAGAGTGGACAGTCACATCTGTGTCGAGTGTCCTTTCTGGATTGGATATTGGAAGCATATCAGAAGAAGGCGGTGACCTGCCAGCTAGTCCTCTGGAGAGTTTGCAGTCTGGGGCCACAGGAATGGCTGACGCAGTGTTTGCCTGAGCCATTGCTACCAGCACCACACTCACTCGTGGCTTTGTTAAGTGCTTTGGGAGTTCCCAGGTATAAAAGGTGCTGAATAAAATCAATCACGGGAGCTCTGCAGCTGGCAGCCGGAGCAGCTACAGTAAGCCAGAGTCCACTCAATCAATAGCCCCTCAGTGCGAGGGGAAAGAATACCATTAGAAAGACAAGCTCTTAGAAAAACTTCCCATAGGTCAGGGAGGATCCCGACTTCAAAGAAGACACAGAATGCTCCCAATGTACTACCTCTCTCCACCCAGTGTTGATTAGAAATATTTTAAGAACTCAAATTGATATTCAGTGTGTCTGGTGCATATTTCTCTCCAAGCTTCCTGCAAAACAACAAACAAACAAACAAACAAAAACTTGGATTTTAAAATCCAGTCATAAAGGAAAATGAAATTAGGTCTATGTCACTGGGGTAGAAAAAAAGTTATTTCTACAAATTTCTGGCCAAACAAAAATGTGCATATTGGGGATACAGTCTACCTTACATGCCTTTAATTATGGTTAAGTATAAGAATCTATGTAGACACACATCTTATCTGATGCCAATGAACAGGGTCCTTGCTTACTCCTACAGGCATTTTTATTTGAAATATCTTTGGTTTTCATCTTATTTCAGAAGTTGAGAATGTAATAAATTAATAAAACCACCTTACTTTTTTTATTAATTTATTTTTTGTTATCAATCACAGGTTAGGTACTTTGCATCCCAAGCATAGCCCCCTCCCTCATTCCCTCCCACCCTCCCCAACCCTCCCTCAATCCTCCCCGCCCCCTCCAAGTCCACCAACAGGGGAGGACCTCCTCCCCTTCCATCCAACCCCAGCTCATCCTGACCCCTCAGGGCTGGCTGCAATGTCCTCCCCTGGGATCTAGCCAGTCTGTCACTCCCCGGCATGTATGGGGGAGGGTCAAAGAGTCAGCCATCAAGTTCAAGACTGAAACAGTCCCTGTTTCCCTCACTAGGGTCTTCGGTTCGACACCGAGCTATCATGGGCCCCATCTGAGCAGGGGTTCCAGGCCACATCCACATGAAAACCACCTTACTTTATATGTGAACTGCTGATATTTCTTAGAAACACAACATAGCAATTTAAACAAGTAAGCTGGGAGGGATGGGGCATGCTACAGCATCTTTAATTCATAAACCATTTCTGTTAATTACAGAAAGCTGACATGGGTTTGTGGAGGTGAAGACAGACAATGTCTGTCGCTGCAGTTCATCAGCAGAATGGATCATTTGAGAAGGAAGTCCTTGAACAGTTTGCTTAACAAAGTATCTGATAGAATGAAGGGATATTTTAGATCAGTCACCGCTAGCTCCTCAAGTCTTTCCTACAATCTCTAATGTTAAGACTTCAAATTGCGCAGGACACGGTGGTGTACACCTTTAATTCCACAACTAGGGAGGCAGAGGCAGGTCGATCTCTGTGAGTTTAAGGCCAGCCTGGTCTACAGATCCAGGACAGCCAGGGCTACACAGGGAGCCTGTATTAAGCAAACAAACAAACAAAAGAGTTCAAATAGATAAAGCATAAATAATTACAAAATTCACATTTATACCAAAATGCATGGGTCCTTCCACTCATGTTTCCAAGTCTAGAGCCCGCTGGGACCCAATGAGAGGCTGCTGGATACTGACCTCGTGAGTCATGAACATCTTCTTCAGGGTTGTGCACACTGTCCCTTGGTTGCCTCGAGGGCGTTTGATTGTGTCTTGCTCAAGGTCACCCCAGAAGGTGGTCTCAGTGGCCCAGCCACACCCTGAGTGTCCCTGCGACCCTGTCACAGCCATCCCTTCCACGCCACACCGTGTGTCTCTCCACAATGGTCATGGTTGCCATCAATGTGCCCACCAATGTGTCCACCAAATATGCCCACTTCAGTTCCCCTCATGGAGACCATTCTAGAGTGCTCACCTCCTCTTTCTTGTGTCCACTCCTTTTTGTGTTGACATTTCTACTTATGAAATTGGGGTCTGCTTTTTTCTTTCTTTCTTTCTTTCTTTTTTTTTTTTTTTGCCTGAAACTGCCCTGCTAGTTCGATAACTGTGAAACCCTCAAGAACTTGGTATGGAGTAGAGAAAAGAGAATGGAACTGTCCATGTACACTGTAGCTCAGAATACAGACGCCCAAGGCCTGAGGAACCCAAATTTGGATTTAGAAATTTCCTTGGAATAACTATCCTTTCCAAGGCTACCAACCCACCAAAGGGTGGCCAGGAATTTCAGCTTAGGTATGGTTCAGACAGTCACACCCAAGATTCTGGGAGAGAGTGGGGGTCACCAATTGTTTTTTAGACTAACTTAATTAATTTCAGTTCACTTACCTATGCCAATAGGCAAATATCTACTAATTTAAGCATATCATTAAAGGTGCACCCTAAACACAGACATGAGAATGCCAAGAGTGATTCCTATATAGATAATTCGTATGCAGAATTCTTCAAAAACCTATCAAATATTATTTTTCTTCTACAAATCATATTTCGAGCCAGGGAGAAGTATGACAATCAAATTCCATCCTATCTGGTAATTCTGTCCTACTTTCTCCATGAACTATCTTATTGAGCAATGATAGAATCCACTTCTCTGAGCCTGATTTCCTCCATGCTCAATCTAAAGGTAACAAGCTAACCTAGCAGAGAAGATAAAGGAATGATGAGTCCAACTTCCAGCCGTCAACATGCCAATACTTTCAAAGTCTAAAACTTGAAATTTAGTTCTTTTTTGCAACTTCTAGATATAGAACTTAAAAATAACACCCTCGTATTATGTCTTTGAGTGATAACTAAAAAGTCAGATTTTGGTTGGGACCTGACTTGGAGGCAGATTGCTTGCTCAGCATGTTCAAGGTCATGGGTTTGATCCCCAACACCAATAAGTAAATCAATAGGGTTTTGTGACAAGGTTTGTTCAATGCTGTAGGTCATATCCAGGACCTTGAGCGCACTAGACACGAGTTCTGCCCCTGAGCTGCACCCCAATGCATGTGCCAGGAAAACCTTTAATGCTTATAAATGTTTATAATAATTAATATTATATTTATATTAAATATTTATAATAATTAATATTAACATTGACAAGATATAGCCACATAAAACCCACATGTTTTTTCTTGTGTAGTTTTAATAATTATAATCTGATTGAGAAAACTGTGTGTGTGCCTCAGTTTCTCCATCTGTAAGTAGGACTGTGGAGGGAGCTTGGCACTTCCTATATTTCCTCCAAGTTTTAGACGTTCACAAAGTACCATCTACAAATTATAACAGAATTAACAAAATGTTTCTGGCCTGAATTCTATTCTTTGCCATAACAACATTAGTTTTCCAGAAAAACAACATCTGCAATCCACATGTGACATTTTTTTAAGTATTGTTCTCACGTGGAACCTTAACTCAAACTGGATGTTCCAGTCTGCAGCTTGGATGAGCTTAGAATTTGACATCTTGAATCTAGCATGTCCTTAGTAATGTACTGAGAATTCCCTTCCTTCGGGGCCAGCTGCATAAAGAATGCTACCCATCCACCCATACTGAAGGCATTGCATGGGCTTTCTGTGGCCACTAATTAAAATTCTCAATACTGAAATTTATTTCATTCTGTTATTCAAATACCTAGAATACCATGTTATGAAAATACATTAAATGGAGTAGCACAGAAGTCTAAATGTGGCAAAATAGGTGGGGGAGTGGGCAATTTGGGGCAATTCAAGGTTATAGCCAGATCACAACTCTTTTCTAGCTTCACCAAAAAGTGCTCATTCCTTAAAAGAAAATGCTTTCAGGGATCTGAGAGAAATAAGTGGCTTCTGTGGCCAACATTACAGTCTGATACACAAAACACCCATCGTGTGTGTATATGTATGTGTGTGTGAGTATGAAAATCATGACCGCCAAGCTTTAGAGAGAGTTGTGCAATTGACAATCAAATGGAGCTTAAAGGGAATTACGAGGTTTTCAACTAAAGTCCTGAAATAAAGAAAGTAATATTTTACTACCAAAAAATTCACAAATGTCAAGTTTAAATCATACCACTTTGCACCATTGAGCTTCTAGCTAGTTGTATAGACTTCCTCAGTCCTTAACATGGAGAAAGACCAACTTTCATGCTCAATAAAACTTAAGAACTTTAGAAATACATTTAGGAACATAACTCATGTATTTGTGACTTTCACCCTCCTCTGTGGCTAGTTGTAGGGAAAAATGAACGTGCACAAGAACTTCTTGGCTTCTTCCTGCATTTTCTTGCTTATGAGTCTCTGTGGGCTTTGGTTTTGTTTGTTTGTTTCTTGTTTGTTTACTTTGGGTTTTGGGTTTTTTTGCTTTTTTTTTTTTTAATAGGGCTGACACGAATTTGCTCATTACAAAATCAAAGAACACCTTGGAAATATGGGGTTCTGCCTTCCCACTTGCATTCAGATGTCAGGCAGTACTAGCTGGGCTTTGGGAAGCCCTGGGGCAAAGGAGCCTACCAAGCAGCCACCAACCAACAACCCCCACCAAAAGCTGGAACCCAGCTGCCCAGTTCAGTCGCTCCTGTCCAAAGCCAGACAGGTGGCAACCCAGATTGGATCTGTTGTTGTGGGAATGATTTGATTCACAAACAGGGTTATTAAATTTTATATGGAGACAGGCGAAAGTCACAAGATCCTGGAGAGAAAGACCTGATTCACATAAATTTATCTTAATAGCTGTGAATTCGGGAGCATAAAGCAGAAAAAAAAATTAATGGAAAGGCATTTCACCTCCTCCGTCTGCCTGCTCTCCTCCTCTCCCCTGCACATAATATGCCTGCACACACACATAGATCAACACCCGCCGCACCATCCGCCCTATGCGGGAGGAAGCCGACACATTGATCCCAGCCCGTTTTGACATATAAACTCCAATTTGGCCCCAAGTCACTGCGAGTGGACACTGCCACCAACGGCTCTGACACTAGGTTATTTGTTGTTGCTGTTCACTGTCCCTGTTTGCACATTAATCCAGTGACAATTAGGTGTCAGCGAGCGTTGTTTCTGCTTAGCTGATAGCCTTGGGCTCTGCGCTTGAAACCCTAATCAGGAGTGTAAACTCTGCTATATTTCAATTTGGAGAAGCGCTCTTCCGCTAAGAGGCCCCTGGCACCGCGATAAATAAAACGCCTATTTACTCTATTGCCACACTTAGACATCTAATGCACTTACTACCAGCCCCCTAATCATAGCCTACAGTTAAAACCGCCTATAAATCACTCTGTTCTCATCCTGCGCATTAGTGAAGCCATTTTCCCCAAACCCCACAATGAGCACTGTTTCCTTTTCTTGTTAGTCAAAAGCTAGATGATTTTTATTAGGTTAAAGACGAGTTCACAGATGGTAAATCGCGTGGAGAGAAATGAGCTGGAGAGTTACTCTGCGCCCAGGCGGGGCGTGGGTGGGAGGCGGTCCCCGAACCCAGGACCGAAGGACTCCAGGACTCCTCGGAATTCGGCCCGGCACCCCAGGGTCCCCGAGCCCGGCCTTCCCCTCCGGCACTGCCGACACGCCCTTAGCCAGCAAACCCGGCCGAACCCCCGGGTTCTGGCCTTGCAGCTCTCCCACCAACGCCCGCCCGCTGGGGAAGGGCTAGGAAGGCGAGGGGCCCCTGTGCGGCCCGGCGCTGTGACATCCCCGGAGACCCGGCGCAACAAAAGCCGGGCCCGCAGCTCCTGCTCCTGGCCTTCCTTTTCAATTCTCCCCCGATCTCAGGTGGAATTAAGAGGATTAAAGAGGCGAGTAAATGAGGCGAGTGTGCAAAATGACTCCTTTCTGAACCAAACGGCATGCTCCGTGCTGGGGAAATGAGATGCACATTTAAATCTCATCCATCCACCGCCTGCGGCCACCGCCATGTACCTGCCTACTTAGCCCAAGGGTTAATTAATTGAGGCTTCAATGCACTATTGCAAGAGCATTATTGCATTTGATACTCTACATCTGTGATTTAAAACTCTTTCAGTCCCTTGTCAGCAAGGGAGGGTTTTTAACTAGGAAATTAGCATTCAGATAAGGGAACGCTCTATTTGCTTCTGAAAGGAAGGAAATATTAAGGATGCTGGTGCACAAACCAGGCTGTCATATCCTGTCCCATCCTGGAGGGAGCGCGAGGGTCCAGCCCCCAGGGGAATCGCGGGCGACTAGGGCCCAGCTTCGAGCAGCCTCCGCCCCGCACAGTGGGAGGGCGGGCGGGGGACCCGCAGCTTCCAGGACTCCACTCCTCCAAACCTCCTCCACGCTGCTGGGGCGTGTTTGCCTCTGCGAAGCCCCCACTTCTTAGGAGCCGATTCTCCTTAAAATGCATTGCCACGTTACTTCAAACGTTGGCTTCCTGACTCCCCTGCAGGGTCCAGATGAGGAAGTAACCCAGTTTACTAAGGAAAGAGGAGAGGTAAACATTGCAACAGAATTCTAATGATGCTGCAAGGAAATAAGGACAAAGACTGCTATGCATCTTATTCCAGCGTTGCCTTGAAGTGGCAACCACCGGAAAACACACAAAGACCCTGAAAAACTAATGGTGGTTAGTTTTGGATCTATACTCCAAAACCAGTTAGACTCCTACAACCTAATCATACCATAATGTCAGCTGCAGACAGTTTTCATGCAAAACCCCAAACAGGAGCAGATTCTGAACTCTCCAGCCAAAGCCTTAAGAGCAACGACAGTTAAACCTCTCCTTTCCTGAGCCTCTTTGTGGCCAGTGGAATTTGGAAGACTCAGGTCATTCAATACCAAAACACCCTGCTAAGCGCAAGGAGTTAGGATTTCTTATCTACTGAAGCTACGCTGTCACCCAATTAGGTGGAATTGCATCACCTTCTGTGTGGAGAGAAGGAAGCTGGAGTTGTGGAGTGAACCATTTTTTGCTTCTGTAAGAATGTTCTGGCACAATGGAGAAAGATCTGTTTCTTTCCTTCACCCTATGAAATGAGGCCATCACAGGTTCTATGATTGCGAACCAGAGAGAAACAGCCAGCTGGGTGTGGGAGGGGGTAAGGACTGAGATGCAAATAAGAGGCATCCTCCTCGCTTTGATTCTGCGCAGCCTCTGCGGGGTCAGTGCCATTCCCTCACGGAGGGAACTTTTGCTGGGTACCATTTCCTAGGATGAATGTCATGGGCATCTTCTGTTTTATTATATTTTCGACAGAACTTGCTTCCTGGCACACAGCAGCTAGCTCCACCCCCAGAAAAGATGCCCAAATTATGTGCATTGTAACCAAGCTGTTTGGAATGTAGCTCCATATTTCTTTGGCTTGGCCTCTGAGAGACTTCAAATGTGCAGCCCTCTCCTCATATTAGGAAGTCTATAATCTCAGAAGATTGGCGACACTGAATGTCTCCAAAGCCTTGCTGCCAAGTATATAGATTCACAATTTCACCATTTCATTTCATCAATTTTCAGAGCTTATTGAGTTACATGTGCATTTCTTCTCTTGCATAGTGCTGTGTGTTCTTCCTGTGGTTCCTCTGTTGAAGCACGCCGCCCAGCACTCCCGGGAAAAAGGCTTGCTGCAATGACCCAGGGTGAGCAATGTAGGAAAAAATAGGCTTTAAAGCACACGAAAAACCAATTTATAATTTTCCTACTTTCAAACAATTTTATCAAACAGGTTCAAAATAATGGGAAGTCTCCAGTCTCACCGCTTGTGGCCACAGGAAAGTGACCACCACCGACGAAGCAATGCTGTACAGCTTGGGCATGTCATGAGATACTTGAAACACTATCCATGTAACAGGGTTAGGCTACTCGGTTCTTAAACAACATGGACCAAGCAACTCATCAACTGGCACTGTGGCTCAAGGTTTAAATGAAATAGCCAAGTAATCCAAAGGCTGGCACATAGTCCAGCCTTCACTTATTCTTGTCAACTTTTCTGAGTTCCTTGTCTTTTTAATGCTGGTAAGAAGAGACAGCAAGGACCCCATGATCAAGGTACAATTAGGGGCATGTGCAGAGACTCATCAGAAACTAAATTACCTAAAGACAACTGACATCAAGCACACACATGTTCTCATATGCCCATCAAAGCCAGTTCCCACTCGTAGGTTTGATTAATGGAAACTGCAAAGACATTTTTACCCCAATCTGACTGTTGGCTTGGGTAAAACCCCACCTAACTGAGTGAAGGCCTCGTGACTCCACAGCTTCAGTAGACAAGAAATCCCAGACTTCTTGCACTTAGCACTGGCCACAAAGAGGCTCAGGAAAGGAGAGGTTTAACTGTCGTTGCTCTTAAGGCTTTGGCTGGAGAGTTCAGAATCTGCTCCTGTTTGGGTTTTGCATGAAAACTGTCTGCAGCTGACATTACAGGGTGATAAGGTTGTAGGAGTCCCATCTTCCTCCCAGTTGAGGAAAGGACAAATTGTTCACTTCAAAAACAAAATGGAAGCCCGGCAGAGTGTCTCACACCTGTAACCTTAGCTATGGAGTGAGACTGCGCTTTACAAAAATAAAATCAAACAGACCTAAAAAATAAAATAAAATAGGGAAACAAGAGAAGGGGATGTGTGGCTCAGCAGTAGGTAGTGCAGTTGCCTAATATGGTCTTGGGTTTAATCTCCAGCAACACACACACACACACGTCTAAAACAATGCCCTCCCCTTCCACCACCCCCAAAAAACTAAGCAAAATAACAACAAGACCCAGAGGAAAGAGATGTTAGATTTGGGGGGGAGAAGAGAAAAGCTGTGCTTCTATGAACAGTTTTCACTTTCTTAGTGAAAGGAAAAACAAAGGCAAGGGGCTGGAGGTCTGCAGTCCCTCTCCCTCCTCGTGCCAGAAGGGGCCAAGGTAAAGCAGCAGCCATCTTGGGCATTCCAGATTCCCAAGCTGGAAGATGATTTCATTAGGCACACCCCCAAACTTGGTTCTGTTAGCAAGTGTAATGGGACTTTTTTCAGTTTCATAAAATACCTTGATAACTGGAAAGTGCCAGTTAATGGCTACCTGTTCCAACTATGAATTTCACAAAGATTAATATACCCCGTTAGGTTTCTTAAGATTCTATCAGGAGGCTTCCCCGAGTCTTGGGTGTTTTACAGTCTCTGTGGGCAGAAGCCCAACTGAAACTACCGTTCAACAGCTTAACTGTCATCTTCATCTTCTTCTGGCATAAAAATACATATTTTTCCCATAATAAAGATTTTTTATAATAGCAATAAAATAACTCCAGAGAACATGGTTGTCTTGAGATAGCTTAGCTGTGCCTGGTGTCTCATAACACCCTGGGGATACAGCAGGCCCATAATACTCCCTTTAGCTGCCATGTCTTAGCTTAATTAAGGAATAAAGCCAAAAGGTCATGCTGGAGGAAAATGTAAATCTTCAAAACTTTTCATTCTTGACCCAAACTCTGTGTCGTAAAAATATCAGTTTTCTCTGGAACAAGCAGTCTGCCCACTAAGATGACTGGGAGATGCTGGAACATGTCACTTCTCTAAAATATGTCTTTGACACCATGCAGATGAAGCCCAGCTTCACCTCTGGACTTGGCACTATGATTCCGCCTTCTTTGACAGGGCCCTGCTGAGCCGAGGGAATGGAAAGCTGGGAGAGGAGAAGTCAGCTCCTTCAACAAGCACCATTTTCCCACAGTATTTAGGTGTCAGCGCGCTGATTCCCACATTGAGCGAGGTCTCCATGCCAGTCTAGGGGAGAAAAAATGAATATGTATATTCCTCTCTATGGCTTATTTGCTATTCAGTTGCTTCTGGGCATGCAGACTACTAGTTTTGGCCTCAGTCATTTCATGAAGTCACTGATTACCGTCTATCAAAATGAGTGAGTTGGTTTGGACATAGGTTTCATTTACTGGTACTTCAATCACTTGCGGTGGAGGTTCACAGGCTGTTGATAGGCACCATGCTCAAAACACGTACTTCTGACCCATAACACTCACTTTAAACAGGAGATTTCCCGTCCCTAAGTTGATTAGATAGTGCTGGCACAGGGCAATAATAAATATTGTCTTCAAGAAATAGGTCCTTCTCACATTTGTGGCTGTGCTCATTGGGGGAAAAGAGTTATTGCATTGTGGAACTAATTATATGTCATCTGCTTCTCTCTCCAATGAATAAATAGACAGACAGATGTTATTGGTCAATTGATGTTGTGATAGATCAGTCAATTGATTTGGACCTAGGTAATACGGATTTATGGGAGACACAGAATGAGATATTTATTTATTTTTCTAGCAAATAAGAGGATCCATGTGACTTCCATAAATGGGAGTGGATGATGGTGGGTCAGGAGTTGCTAGTGGAGTCTTGCTGCAAAAAAAGGAAGTTCATTTTTCTCTCACTTTCATATTCAGCAGACATTATGGCTCAAAAAAATGAGATGTTTACATATTTGATAAGCATGGGAAGAGCAATGCAGTGCTAACATGCCAGAGTGGTCCAGCCGTTCTCCTGGAGATATAAATTTGCCTGCGTACAAATAGACAGTTCTATAATTCCAGCCTTACAATCACCTCTGTCTTTTTCTCCTTTCCCAGCAGCTGGGTTCTTGTTGGATGAGCCCCGCATTGTGCAAACCATCAACTTCACTAAGCTAAATACATCTCACCCTGTGCCCAGACATTTGAAGTCTTCTCTTAGCTATTATCCAGCAGAAGCAACAGGAATCAAGGGGTGTACTGAATGCCCCTTAATGACACACTTCTTAGACACAATCTGAAACACAAACACTCATTTGCAACATGGAAGCCTCCTCAAGGTGGTCTACATTCTGCAGAAAACACTAGCCCTACCGTGTTGGTCTCGGTACAGTTGTGGAAGTCCCCCTTCCCAACATGGAATCTCAGCTGAGCAGAAGATATCAAAGAGAAAGGGGCACGGCTGGCCCCTAGGTTACCACATCCTAGCATTGGATCTAGACGGACAGTGGACTTCAAGGACAGAGTACAAAAGTGAAAGAACAATCTAATCACCATTTCCCCTCACTCCCTTTCGAGATGCTGAGTCTGTACACTGCTGTTGCTTCTAAAACCTACAAAAGGCAAATGGGAGTCATAAAGTGGAAGAAAGGATGTGCTTCGTCAAGATGGTCTCCCTGCCAATGGCTTTTTGTTAAATGATGGAGAGCAGGATAATAACAAGGATTGCGCTGTGAGATTCACTCTGCAAAGACGTCACAGGAGAGGTTTGTGTTTAGAGTTATTAAATAGATAAATACACTCGCTGATGATGCTGGCTTGATGCCCTGCACCAGACAAAATGTTCTACCAAAGAAATTGATTGTGATATAAACAGGAAACACTCTGTCTAGATTAGTTTGGGGTACCTAGGCTCTTAGCATTAAACCAAACATAGCTGCCTAGTGTCCACCCTCTGGCTGAGCAAGGTCAGCAGGACTAGTCAGTGAAGGATGAGAGGAAATAGGATGGGGAATGTGCATCTCTTTAATAGAGCATCTTGAATGATTCTTACACTTACGGCTGCAGACCCAGGGCACGGGGCCTCTCATTGAGATCTGTGTTCCAGTTTCTATTTACTCCTTACTGTATCCGGTTCTGATGGCTGCTGTAACGTGATGCAGAACAAAGTATGGTCAAACAGCTCTAGGGGTCAGATATCAGAAACGTGTGCCAGGTGGTGTCAGCTTAGCGGTCCTTTCGGAGGGACTCCGCTGCAGGCCTTTCCTGCATCGATAACTACATTCCTTGCATTGCCTAGCCATCTCCTTCCTCCATCAAGTACAGTCCTATTATCTTCCCTCTGATTCTGCTTCTGTCACATGACCCCCTTCCCCTCTGTGTCAAAGCTCTCTCTACATCCGTCTCCTCAGGACACTTGTGATTGAACTGATAGCCCACTAGGATCACCCAAGATCTCTCAGGATTCTTAACGTAAAATGCGACTTTTCTAGCACGTCAACCAAATGTCAACCAAACTATGCCTCCAGTAGCCTTTTGTTTCTGGCTTCGTTTACTTCCCAGAATGTTTTTGAGACTCATCTATAAATGAAAATGTTCTAAACTTAGCATTACATTTAAGCATTAAAACTTAGAAAGATATTTTCTTTACAGGAAAACATTTCTGTTTTTATTGAGTACATGGTAAGTTGTTTCTAGAACGCATGCAGCGGTTCCTGAAGCAGCCGGTACCAGCCAGCTTTGAGAAAGTTCCAGGTTTCATCCTCAACGCTTGCTACAATGTTGCTTTTTAATTTTCACAATCTTGATGAGTGGGTGGTGAGACATCCTTACGGCTTTAATTTGCATTTCCCTGAGACTCGTGGTCTTGAATATCTTTTCATGATCTAATGCAGCAGGTCTCACCCTTCCCAATGCTATCACCCTTTAATACAGCTTCTCACATTGCGCAGAGCTCCAACCATAAAATTATTTTTGTTGCTACTTCATAACTGTAATTTGTGTTACCGTTGTGAATCATATATAAATATTTGTGTTTTCTGGTGGTCTTAAGTGACACCTGTGAAAGGGTCATTCAACTCCCAAAGGGGTCAGGACCCACAAGTTCAGAATCTAATGGGTATTTCTTTGACATGTCATTTTTAAAAACATTTTTCCTGATTTTTCATTAGTTTGTTAGTCTTATTTAGATTGCCTGAGTCTTTTTACTGCACTTATTATTTTTACTTATGTATAAGTTTTATGTTTAGGTGCCTGCAGAGGTCAGAGGACATCAGATTCCTCGGAACCGAGATGAGTTGCTGCAAACCAAAGCCAGGTCCCTTTCCAGAGCAATCAAGCAGAGTCAGTTCCGTGTGCAGCCTGGACTGTCGGAGCGCTTTACACACTCACCATCCTTTATAACTTCTGCTTATTACTACCAATTATCTTGCAAAGTCGGGCACTACAATTTCTTCATCGCACTCTTTTAATATGCTCCTCCAACAAGCTTTAGAAAGGCAAGTGTTTAAGAAGTAAAACAGAATTAGCAGGCATGTAGTTTTAGAGTCTGATTCTGAACTTGAAATTAATTATTTCAGAATGAAAGTCATTTGGCTCCTGGATTCCTGGACTCTTGATTTTTAACTTCCCAGTCTTTGACTGAAATTTTCCATTTTCTTTGTAATTTTCACAAGTCCAAACAGGCTTGCTCCTGCAGCTTTGTGACATGTTAATCCTGCTGCAGAGCCCACATTCCTGGGTGAGGCATTTTGCACCTTCTGGGGCGTACATGTTGAAGTTGCTTATTTTTGTTTAAAAAGCAGACAAATAACTTCACCTCCATTTGAGACTCAGAAAAAGTATCAATGTTTGTCAAAAGGAAAAACACAAACTTGGTAGAAGGCAACAAAACTGTATCCTCAAGCTTCAAAACAGTTTGAGTGAGGGACAGGAGAGATGGAGAATCTACTCTTGACTAGAACGCTTCCTCAAAAGGCTTCCTGTTTCCGTGCCCTAATCCTGCTTCTTAAATGTTCCAGCCTGAAGATTGTTCCGGGCAAACTCCTCTTCCCAGCAGGGGGTTGCCTTCTCCATGAGTGGCCACTGCTGGAGAAATACCTTTGCCTTGAGAGCCGGGTGAATACTGAAAACTAGGGTGTACCCGTGGTTTGTGAATACTGAAAACTAGGGTGTACCCGTGGTTTGTCTGAGGAGGCTTTTACAATGCAGACCTCATCTTAACACCCTGAGTCTTAGCCTCCTGGGAAAGAAGTGTGCAATGATGGCTGACAACCACACTCCGTGTCCCTTGGGTCAAAGCACCCATGCCAACATCAGAGTCCGCTGTCCTGACTTAGTGTGGAAAGCAGGGGACCAATGTCCTTCCCTGGGCACTTGCCCCAACACGGTTGCCATGGCCCCCGCCCCCAGGGAAATGTTATCAAACCATCTAATTCTGCCCCTTGTCAGCCTGACAGGGACTGTGAAGGCACAATTGGCCCACAGCTGATTACCTTCAGGTGCGGTTAGGGCAAGTTAAAAATTCCATTAGCAACACACAGGCATTGGGAACGAGGTTTCTCAGGGGTGGGCTTTTTCTAGTTAACAGAGAAGAAATGGTTTCTCATACTCCCAGGGCAGGACTCTACAGGAAAGAAGGGAGAAAGTCTAAAGAGGTGCCTACCTGCAAGAGGAGAAACACAGTGCTCCCACAGCGGGGCCGGAGCCCAGAGCCACTCTGCATCGGGGCTACCAAACCACTTACACACGTCATCCTCGGGTGATTCCCCACCTAATTGCCATTTTATCATCATAACCCTCCTCCCTTACCCCAAGCCCAACACTGAACACCACCCCTATTCACGAGTCTCCAAAGCGGTCAACAAAGGTGAGCGCTGTTTTCTATTCTGCCTCATGCTTTCCATTTTATTCTAGAAGGGAATCAATTAGACTGGTATTGCCCATCTTCCTTCTTTGAGGCTTTTGGGCTTAAGTAGCTCATAGAAGTACATCCTCAATATTTTAATAAATGCCTGATTGTTGTGTTTTTAAAAGGGGGAGACACACAGAAGCAACTTTGGAACAAAACTAGGTCTTTGAAAAGACTCTTCAGGTTGAGCTGTTTTTCTACTCAGGGGATGCTGCCCTAAGAGCAAGGCTGGCACTCTTCCCTTTTCTCTTTGCGTGCACACTTCTGCCCATTAGCTGAGAAACGGGCCATCCTAACAGAGTGAGTGACTCACAGATGGCTGCTGGAGCCATACAACACATCTTTCTTTGAGCTCATCCCGGGTCCCTCCATGGCCAGCCCTAGTTTAAATTCAGGGTGAGAGCTGGAAACAGAGCCCGTGGACATTTTGTGGTGTAGATGGAGAAAATGAACCCCACAAAAGTACTGAGCACAAAAAATCATTTTGTGGCTTTCCTCCCAGCCACTCTGGGACTCAACTGATCTGTCATATATGGCCATGATGGTTTGTCACTTGGCTGTGACACTGGTCAAGAGGTGGCAGACTCCCTATAAAGTATGTGCACTGTCAGGGTAAAAGGCGGAGAGTCTCCTGCTCCAAGTGATCTCCAGAGAAGCCCAGAGATGAATTTCAAAAGACCAGTAGAGTCCCTTCAGCCTTGGGCTGACCACTTCCAACACATCAACAGATAAAAGCCTGTTCTTAGTTTGACATTTTTCTTTGTTTTATTTTTGCACTAAAGTGTGGGCCCTTAAGATCAGGGGCCTCACATCACGATCCCTGCACATCTCTAGGCTGGATACAACTGGGTTGAGAAAGTATCTAGTGTCCACTGCAAGGAAAACCCAAGCAGCAGGAATACTGGAGGCAAATGCTTCAGCGGCAAGGGAACATATTTGAGGGTGCTTAGCCACCTATGAGCGTAAAGACTGCTCTGTTCCCATTGAGCCCACAAAGGCCAGCAGAGGTTGTTCCAGGTCTATGAGGAGGGGAGCAGCAGGGAAAGAAAGCGAGGTTCAGCCACGTCTGAAAATCTGCCTTCAGGTTTATTCCCAGTCCTTAAGATGGTCCTCATGGAAGAGACTGAAGATGGTGCCTGGCCTTGCCCCTCTGCCAGCCCCAAGCATGGCCATGCTTATCTGGGCAGTAGTTGCCCCTTTTCATTTGGGGCAAGCTGAAGAATCTCTATATCCTCTAAGACAAGGCATTTCAGGTAACTTCAGCCAATGAGTAAAGAAGCCGGTGCCTGTGTTTCTCCTGCTCCGTGCTGTTCCCTAATTAATGACAATCTCTTGTTGCCCTCCTGTGCTTGGATCTAACAGTGCCTAAATGAGATGGAGGTCTGAAGGCATTAGTTGCATGTATGTGTGTATGTATATATGTATTGTGAGACAGGGTCTCATGTGTCTCAGGCTGACCCACTATGTAGCCAAGGTTAACCCCAAACTTCTGATCCTCCTGCTTTCATCTCCCAAGTACTGATTACAGGGATGCACCATCGCACCCAGCTGCTATGCAGCAATGAGGATCAAACCCAGAGGGCATCACCCATGCTACGTAAGCATTGTCGAGAACAACAGCCCCTGAGGAAGGCTTTTGTTTTCACTGTCTTCCTATTTGGGGGCTGTCCACTGAAACACAGGCATGAAAAGTGCCACACACTCCATGGGATAACATTCTACTGAACACCTTTCCACTCCATATCTATTTCCAGGCCCCCACCCGCCTCCCATCAGCCAATGCGCTCCTCTGCCACCACAAGCTCTGTGCAATTGCAGTCACAGACAATCAGATTAAATGTCCTATCACCCAACATTGATCAGATTAGCAACCTTGTGACTATTCATTAATTGCATTTTCTCTCAGCGCGCTATTCAACTCAATACCAAGCGCATTGTTTGTAGCATTAAAAAAAGTAAATACAAATTCAATGCCTGCTGCATTTTGAAATGAACCATCTACTACCCTTTTGAAGCAGAGTATAAAAGGATAGGTAGGTTAATGAAATGCTAATTTTCTTGGGGCCAAACAATTAAACTAGGCAATTTCCCAGGAGACATACGATTTCTGTGAAGGCCTTTCGGGATTCTGGCTCCCTCTGAGTGCCTGGGAAGCCCACGATACCTCTGGAAATGTGGCCTGCCCCCATCTCCAGCCTCCCTTTTGTGTGACAGAAGTAGAAACCAGGCACAAAACGCTAAGATGCAGAGGCAAGGTGACTGCAGTATTTGTGATGTGACTTGAAAAATCTCAAGGATTATTGAACAGGGCTCCTGCGGCACAGGAAGGGAAGAGTTGACAGACATAGAGCGAGGGCTTCCCCAGCATGGCTGCTCAGGGTGTGGGCAAGCAGGCTCCCTGAGAGTGTGAAAGA
This sequence comes from Pachyuromys duprasi, assembly GCA_028658305.1. Taxonomy (NCBI): domain Eukaryota; kingdom Metazoa; phylum Chordata; class Mammalia; order Rodentia; family Muridae; genus Pachyuromys; species Pachyuromys duprasi. The sequence continues at coordinate 926,448 of CM053750.1, read as the reverse complement.
CAGTGACACCCCGCCAGAGGAGGAGGGATGCTGTGGGAGCCCCCCTCTTGACCTCACTTCTGCCCACCGTTTCTCTGCTCTCCCATGTGTCGTTGGGAGAGAGTTGGGGTGGATGCCCCTCCCTGGGCAGATGGGCCAGTGAATGGCAGCCCTCCCTCCAATGTCATGGAAGCCATCCGAAGTTGTATGGGGCCCCACTCAGGACACAGTGACCAGGGAGGTTACTCACTGTCCAGGTAAGGTCCCTGACAGTGAGGTCTGCTGATGATGGAGTTGACCTTCTGCACGCTGGGCTTTACACAAAGGACTTGCCAGACAGGGGACAGGGGGGATATTTTGGAAAGAGCTGTAAATGGGGCCATGTCCTGTTTTGGGAGGTGTCTTCTTTTTTATAATGCACTTACATAACTTTCCTCCTTTCCTAACCTCTAAGTGAGAATCCCTACTACCTAGATTTGTTTATATAAAACACCAGCAACAGTCTTTAAAGAGTGCCAGGCACTGGGCTAGGCACTTTATCTCAAGTAGTAAATTTTCATTTCCCCTCATCCTGAATTGTTTTTAAAGGGGTTAGAGAAAGAAGAGAGGAATTTCCTTTTTAAGTATTTTCTTTATTCATTTAGAGACAGGGTCTCGCTATAGAGCCCTGGCTTGCCTGGAACTCTCAGTGTAGACCAAGCTGGCTTCAAACTCAGAGATCCTCCTTTCTGAATGCTAGGATTAAAGGCATACACCACCACTCCCAACACATGGAAGAAATTCTTACTTGGCATGGGACCCGGGCGGATCCTGGTCTGGCCTGGTCACTCCCAGCAGCTGGCTGCCTTGAAAGCAGCATGGCTTCTCAGAGGACAGGCTCTCTCGTTTCCTCATCTGGAAAAGGTGAATAGAGACAGCCACTTCCAGTTCTTGCTGTTATACAAGCCTAGAAGGAAAGAAATATATAATTTAAAAATAATTAGACCAAGACCAAGTAGAATAAGCCTTCCATCTATGGAAGGTATCATTAAAACAATAAGGATAATCAGTGTGAATTTACTATCCTTCTTCCCCACTTTGCTGTTTTCCTTACATCTTTAGTTCTTAAAGCCTGAGACCCACATATGCACAATTCCTCTTCAGAGTAGATTTAATTGAGTTAAAAAGGCAGTAATCACTCAAAAAAGAAATGCTTGTGGCCACATAAATGTCAGTTAGCATTTCACTGACAGGAATGTTCCAGTGTTTTTATTCCATGAAAATCTGCCCAATTGATAAGGGACAATGGCATTCCAAGGGTTAAGTTAAATTCATCTTTCAAGAGATTGTATGTACAATCATGTATGTGTGTGTGTGTGTGTGTGTGTGTGTGTGTATGTGTGCTGTGGCACATGTGTGTAGATCAACGGACAACTTTCAGGACCCCATCAGTCTAGTGTCCAGGGATGCCTTGAGTCATCAGTCTTGAGGGCAGGTGCCATGGAGCCATCTTACTAGTCATCTCTTGGGAAATTGAGTTTAGCATGTAACAGTTATCTCTCCTGGCTGTGATGAAAAAAATCCAGCTGAAGCAACTTCCAGGATCAAGGGTTTGTTTTGGCTCATGGTTCAAGAGGCCCATGAAGGCATGGTGGTCAGAGCTTGCAGGATTGTCTCTCCCTCACATCTCAGCTGCCCAGAAAGCTGAGCCTGCCTAGATCCCATCAGCCTGTGTCTACCTGAGAGGACCTGTATCTTAGTTACTTTTCTATTGCTGTGAAGAGATACCATGCCCAAAACAATTTCTAAAAGAAAACATTTAACTGGGGGGCTTTCTGACAGTTCAGGCAGACAGGGTTCTGGCACAGTGGCTGAGAGCTTTCATCTGATCCAAAAGTTGGAGGCAGAGAGAGCTAGAGACTGGGGCTGGGGTGTGCTCTAACCCAGCCCTGTAGCACACTTTCTTCAACAAGGCCACACCTCCTAATCCTTTTCAAAACAAGTCCACCAACTGAGGACCAAGCTTTCAATTCTAGGAGCCTATGGGGGCCATTCTCATTCCAACCACCTATGTCCCATGTCCCAAAGGGTTCTACAACTTCTCAAAGTAGGGCCATTAGCCAGAGACCAAGTGTTGAAAAATGTGAGTCTGGGGCACATGGGGTAGGAGAGGGTGGTACATTTCACATTTAGCCCACAACCTAGGGTCTCTTCCGTTGGAATCCGAGGCTCTCCAAAGCTGAGAAACAGCATAGAAACAACTGAAAAGTTCACCTCACAGAGGACCTGGGGCCCGCGTGTGTTCTGCTTCATGGTTCCAACACCGAAGCACACTGAGCGTTAGCTTAGAATGTGGATATATAACCAACAGTTATGGGAATCATCAAAAATCAAGCACGATGAAGAGGGCCACTATTTACGGCACTTTAAAGCCTCGCCCATTACTGCTTAGTGTTCCCCTCGCTTGTTTAACTGCAATCAGTTCCACCTTCTCAGTGTGATTTTTATACATCTGAGTTAAAAATAATGCAGCCTGCAAGTAAAAACTTAAAGACCAGGAGAAGGCCTATTAGAACAGCACTACACTGCTTTATTCCCTGCACTCGCTTTGTCAATTTCTAATTATTTCTCTTTTCCTATGCAACAAAATAGAAGCCATAAAACCTTCGATTTAATGAAAACTTCTTTACCAAGTAGATCCTCCAATTCTGCTGAGGTAATTTATCTACTTCAGTAGGCAATGACCTTTTGTGAGTCGTGAGTCATTCCTCACTCCTAAGGAGGTGTACCCAGATGCCAGCCCACCTCTGCACAGCCCCCTCCCCGCCGCAGGAGGCTGGGCCACTCCTGAGCCTGGCCTGCCAACTGTCTAAGGCTGTGCCTAGGTCCCCACAGTAAACCCACCTGGGAGGGCATCTACTCCCTTCCCCTGAGTTTTGTTCTTTTTCTCTAACTGGCCCAGAGGGAAACGGAGCCGCAGGTGGGAGATGCTAACGGAATTCTCATTACGGTCTGAGAAGAACACATTTCCTGGTGTTTTGACAAAGTGGTCTCTCGGTTATGGGAAAAATAAGCAGGATCTCCACCCACTGTCTTGGGCTCTGCGTCTTAACAGTGAGAGCAGCATCCTCTGGGGCCTGTGGTCTCCAGTGAAGCTCAGAGTGGAGAGTAGGCTGCACAGCTGCTTTTGGATGTGATGTATAGTACTGACTGAGTATTTAACCTGAATTATGACTTATAGTGTATTACTAATTACATACATGACTCACTAGTTACACTTGAATATTTATGGCTGTTCTCTACCAATATATTAGCTGCATACAAAGTATAGCTGAGAAGCATAAGATAAACAGTAAAATGACTAGCGGCCTCTGTATTTTCTTCCTGTTCACATATGAATGTGTTTATAAATTTTCCTGATTTCGGGGGCTCCAGAGAGAAGAATGGCTCATCCTTGTTTTGGTCCAGAGGTGGTCCCCATGAGGCCTGGAGGAATAGCAGTGGAATCTGAGGCCATGTGCCCTCCACTGAGCTCCTGCCAGCATATGGGCAGGAGGAGATAGGAACCTTCTTGTCCCCTCCCACTTCATCTGAGCCTTGCAACATTTTTTCCATGCTGCAGTTCCCATCCATAAGTAGATACTGCAGGGGGAGTGAAAATATTCGCAGATGGACAGCTATGGAATTCCTTCCAGAATGTTCTATGAGTCTACTTTCAAACAATGTGGCAATGATGGGACATTTAAGCTATGACTACACCCGGTGCAGAGCTGGGGGACTGAACGAAGGCATGTGACTTTGATTTGTGTCTACCCCACTGGGGACAGCCTGTGACCCACACAGAGGAGAGCTTGTCCTTTGCCACCAAATGTCAGAAAGGAACGGAAGGTGGTGCTCCATGCTGCCTGACCCAGAGGGACATTCCCTGGGAATGCAGGGCAAGAAGCTTGCAAACATAGGAAAAAACAATGACAGGCCATGAAGTAGCACCATGCTAGTCTGACTGATTGCCTTTTTTTTTTTTTTTTGGAGGCAGGGTTTCTCTGTGTAGCCTTGGCTGTCCTGGACTTCTCTGTAGACCAGGCTGGCCTCCAACTGACAGTGATCCACCCACCTCTACCTCCTGAGATTAAAGGTGTGTGCCGCCGCACCCGCCCTGATTGCTTCTTACATCAAGTCTGGACAGCAGATGAAATAGTGGGAAACGATATAGCAAATCCAGATTTTGAATATTTACTTGAGTTCTTTTAGTGTGTGCATTCGTGCTAATTAAATGATAATGCTTTAAATGAAGTTTGGGTTCATGCAGCCATCTGGAATAAATTCTAACCTTATAGATAAAACTACAGTTTTTAGGAAGTTAGAAGAAGAAACCCAATTCTTTTCAACAAGATATGTCCTCATAGACTTTGATAATTCCACTAAAACCAAGCAAGAGGAACGATTGTGTGGGGCTTCCAACGTGTTGTATTTAATTAATAAAATTCCTGGATGACTTTTTGTTTTTGACATCAGCAACCTATCCAGAATGCTAAGGTCTGAAAGGGCATTTTTTGAAAAATCATCCTGAATAAAATAAAGAAGTGATGGCAGCATAGACATTCAGCTTCCTCCGAGGTCAACAGTTCTGTTCTATTTGCATGTCTGGGTGAGGCTGGTGACTGACTTGCCAAGGGAAGCCACTGTATTTGACACATTCAGTATCAGCTGTGGAAGATTTCTGCCTTAAATCTGTCAGGATGGCCCTGTGGCCACTTCTGCAAAAACCCTTGGGGACAAAATTTATTGTTATACCTCAATAGCTTTTTGTTCACCTCCAAAACAGAGGTCCTGGGTCATGCTAATGACTGCAGAGAGAAAAAAACACTCTATATTTTATTAAACGGGCTCCTTAATAATTAATCAAATGTGAAATTTGTTTTCCATCACTGGCACTAGCTCTAAAGTGTTGGTCCCCCCCTTCTTTTTCCCCAGTCCTTTTTTCTTTTAAATCACCCTCTGTGGATTCCCCTGCTGCAAAGCAAGTGAGGGGGGGGGGGGAGCCCGATTTATGACTTGACTTTTTAAACTGTAATCACACCTCTGGGCTTCTTCCAGAGAAAGGATGGGGTCTCTGTCACATAAACATGTGAGGATCTGTTCTCAGGCTCTTTGGATACACTTGGTGGGGTGGGGGTGGAAAGCTGGAATGAGACCACTCATTCCTAACCTTTCCAGGAAGGCCATACCTCAGCATGGTGCCTCTGACGGCTTCATTGCAGCACAAAGCGCAAAGGAGAAAAGAGCGAAGAGTGACTTTCTTCCTTCTCACTAGCCTAAGGGGGGGCCGAGACCTCAGCCCCGAGGTCCGAGGTCCGTTTCCAGGCAGTCAGCAACAGAGTCGCACTGCGGCGCCAGGTCAGCTTAGACGACCCACCCGTGCCGTCTAAGGGGTGACAGCTGATGGCACCGACAGATTAGCGCTAGGGAGGAACATGACGACAGATTAACCCAGAGAGGGACACTGCCGAAATGCAGCGAGCAGTTCTGCTGTCCTGTCCTTACTGAAAGGTCAGAGAGAATGGAGGTTGCTCTCACTGCCGCTTTCGAGCCCATTCTCCTCAGTGTGTGAGCCTTGCAGGACAAGACTGCGTAGGATGTGCATGGAGGCGGGCCACCGAGGCGCTTCTGAGGTGTACCGGAGGAAGGTGGGGTAAACAGCGCAGAGTACAAAACCAGGGCGTGTGAAAGCCAAGTGGGCAGCCTGGAAATGCACGGAAGAGCAGAAACTGCTGGCAGCATCAATATTCCCCCTCTGAGCACTAATTACATTAGTAGGCAAACACAGCAACACAGGGTCTGAGGGACAGAAACATGGATTCGGGATCCAGCCGTCCTCTACTTGGTTGTAAACAACTGTGTGTGAAGCAGGGCTCTTTCCAACCAAGTTTGCTACTGGATACTTTACTTAACTTCCTCTATGCTTCAGAAGAGGAACTGCTATATTCTGTGCAAGCCAGGCTACAGGAGTCCCCCAGCTATTCTGAGAAAAGGACTGTGAACCTTCCTGGTGGATTCAGGACTGGAGGCACTTGGGTTTCAAAAGTGGCAACTTGCTTTTTTTTTGGCTGCAAAGAGCATGCATTTGCTAATTAGACCTTTGCAAGACACTAGAACCCAAATCTCCTTTGATCTCCCTAAATCCAGTCCAAAGAGGTGGGTGTAAACACAGGATTGGAAGAAACCAGGAACAACATGGAAAGGATTTGTATGCCATGGTAATAAATCTGTTAAAAAAAAAAAGTCTGAGTAGCTCACAGAGGGAAATCTGCAGCAGGCTGAGCCAGCCGGGTGAATGGCAGAGAGAATAGAGGCTATTTGAATACTGATGTGGTCCTCACTTTCTTCCATTTCCATTAATGACATGCTCATCAAGGGCAAACAATGGGACCGGCTGCCGGCGCCTGTCACAGTGTGTGGGTGCGGGGTGCCAGGCTGTCATCCCAGGGCTCCTTTGGAGACCTGCGCACTAATAAGAAGTGCTCTCTGCCGTCAATGCAGACAGGTGCTTCCTCGACTGGGCCATGCTCCATTCCCTCCCCCCCCCCCAAGCCCTCTTCCCCCAACCCCCCTGACACACACCATGAAATGCACAAATTAGCAACCCCATCATGTTGGGCTGCTGCTGCCTGCGGTGAAAGCAGAAAATCAAGTTGTCACCCAGGGTGCATTGATAAAGCCACTGCCTCATTTCTCCCTTGCTGCCCTATAATAGCAAGTGCCAGACAGCTGGCGGGATGGGAGGCTTTAGATTAAGGCCTCAGTGCACTCTGGCCAGAGAAATAGTAGCTGCTGCTTCCATGTGGATATTCTGGAGCAAACATCTGGAGGGAGCAAGAGTTTCCCAGAGCAGAAATCTCCTTTGAGTCTTCCAGACAGGAAGGAGAGAGACAGGTCAGAGTGGCGCTTCTATTCAAAACCAGCAGCAGAAAGAACTCCCTAAGTTTCCTCCTTGAACCTGCTTAGAACTTTACTATGGACTTGGATGGTGATGGTTAGCAAGAAAACCAAGGGGCCAGACACCTGCTCCTCAGTGCACAGAAGCCCCAGGTCCTCAGGCTCCAGTTTCTTGCGGTGCAGGTCTTCCTCCTGAATTAAAGGAGGGTAAAATGAATGTTGGTACCTGGAGGCCACTGCCGAAGGTGTCCCTGCCAACCCTAGCCGGTCTGCTCTGCACCGTACCACTGTACAGATCTAAGCTATTTCTCACCAAACAACAGATTCCAACAGCCTCAGCCTCCAGGCTCCACAGCTACTGGCTCTAGGTGTGTGGTGGCCCACGCTGGACTGGGCTGACATTTGTCCTGGTCAAGTGTGCAGAAAGACATGGGGTCCCCCGAGCCCTTCAGACTCCAAGGAGTTTAATGACATAATGGCCTGAGAACTTCAACATAAAACAGGAAGAGCAACTAACGAAACTTACAACATAAAACCCCTCCTGTCATTTTTATAGAATCAGTAAAACCCTCTATTGAATTTATGAGTTACATAATGACTGTGGAGACTGTACCTGGAATTAGAACCAACTCAGAAGTCTCAACTATAAACTCTTTTCTATCATTACCCCATCCCTCCAGCTTTTCTGTCATCTCCCTTGAACCCAGGGGCATTGCCCTCTTCAAACTCAGGCCAGAGGTAGAGTTTGCAACTTGCTAGCGAATCCTCCACGATTGTTAGACTTCTTAGACTTCCTCCAGGGCACCAAGGCTGACAGGCCTCCAGGGGTAGGGTCGGTCCATTCCAGAGCTGCAGATGCCTTTTGGAAAACAAACCTGTAAGTCTTTTCTTTGCATAAAGCCTGTCAAACAGAGAGATCTCCAAGGACACACATTATCTGTAACTCCAAGTCATAATGCCCTTTCCAAAGTGGAGACTAGACCCCCCTTAGAAGTTTGTGAAATGCGCGCGCAGCCATGTAGACAGCATGGAGAGTGGGGTCTGGTCAGGCTCCTAATGGGGAGGAGGTGGGATGCCCACCCTGGCCCTGAGCATCACGCTCCTCTGTTTTCTGTTTCCACCTCACTCCTTAAGTTTCTGCTCCCCAAGGATTTTTTGGAAGGGGTAATAAAATAAAATGGGTGGAACAAAGCCACAAGCCAGTTAAGTCTGAAAGACATGTCATCTCATCTAAAAGGAAGAAACGGGCCATTTCCACGCCTAAGGCTGACAGCATCGCCTGAGCTGGCAACAGCGCTATTCCGCTTGATTTATAGAATAATGGGGTGACAAATGATGACAAAAATAAACTTTTACTGCACTGAACTGCTCCTTTATTTATGAAATTTGGCCAAGTAGTGAAATCTTTTATCTGCAAGTTGTAACGCAGAGTGGGAACAAGCGATTATGGGGCGGACGGTAGCCCTGTGATGGAGGCTGAGTCAGTTGGAAATGGATTGGGGTAAAATAACCACCGCGCCATGATAAATGTGGACAGCTCTTTGCTGACAGCTGATCTAACAGGTGTTCATAACAACTATATAAGAGGATTTATTTATGACCAGCCACAGCCGCGGCTCTGGAAATCAACTCCAACAGCTGCACTCCGCTGAAACCCAGTCCCTGATGGGGGAACAGAGCGAAGGCCCAAAGAACACAATTCACTCCAGAATCTTAATCACCAAATAACATTTTTTTAGGTAATTACACGGCCACAGAGAAATCATGATTACTTTCAATTAAAAATCTGAGCCATCCATAACTTTGTTTAGAAAGTATTTGTATTTAGGCTGTATAGTCTCGATGAAGCCTGGACCAAGACTGAAGACGCTGGGGTCAAGGGAAGAGCACCCGGGAGAGTGATGGTGATTTTGTGTGACACCACTAAGAGGCCCTTTAGAAAGCTCAAAACCCAGACAGAAGCTGGGAGGATATTGGGGTTTTCTCACACTCTGCAGCAGTCCACCCCATCCCTGGCAGCGCCGTCTCCTGGAGACCACCCCTTGTAGCAGATACAGCTCATAACAAAGATAAAGATGCACAAGAAAATAAACTCACCAGAAGTGGGATACAGTAGACTAAGGGGTCTATCTTCATTCACACTTTCTTCACTGCTCTATCATAGGCAGAATTTAACATTTTCATGTAGGTCACATCTTTTAAATTAATGTATATGGTTTTTTTTTTTTTCAGGACATAGAGATACTACCTAAAAAACACAATTTTATTTATTTTACAGTTCCACATATGCATCAAGTTGATGTCTAGTCATTTTGTTTTGTGACCCACTGAATTTAACCAGGGCCATCTGTATGAACACGGGTTTAAAATGATCCACTGGGGGCTGGTGGGCTCAGCAGAGGGCTATACTTAAAGACAGTGGTAGTTCCTTCTAGCTGGGACTCACACAGTAGCCAATAGTTCTTATGTAAAGGGTAGGCCTCTGTGAGGCCTTCCTGCTTCCTTGACTGTGTGTTGACAGGGCTGGTCTTGTGTGGGTCCAGTGAGTGACTACAGTTGAGGTGAGTTAATGGTTGCAGTACCTTTATCACGCCTAGGGCTGGCGTTTCATAGCCCTCCTCCCATCTTCTGGCTCTCACACACTTCCTGCCTCCTCTTCCACAATGCTCCCGGAGCCTTCGAGGGGTGGTACAAGTGACTTGGTTAGGCTGTGCCCAGTCTTTGCTTCTGTAGTTACTGTCCTTGTAACAATTCTTGTCTAGTGTCCATGGGGATGATGGATCGTACCATAGGACAAGAGTCCTCACTCAAAAACAAGTCATCATAATGCTCTGAAAAAGAGTAGGGCGGGAAGCTGCTGTCTAGTGGGCAAAGTTAGATACATTGGGAGGAAGCTCATCTCCTCTTCCTGTTACGCTTTCTCTCCATCCATTACTCAGTTGGGATGAATGACATGGTCTCTCCAAGCACCTATGTGTCAGGCCGGACATATATGAGCCTATTGGGAGCTTTATGCATGGTCAGCAAACAGGATTTTCTGCATTTATTTACTTATTTAATTTTTTCAAGACAGGGCTTTTCTGTGCAGCCTGGACTCCCTTTATTGACCAGTCTGGCCTCGAACTCACAAGAGATTTTACTGCCTCTGCATCCCCAAGTGCTGGGATTACAGTATGCCACACTGCCCCTGGCTGGCTTTTGTGTTTAAATCTAGATCTTTGATATATCTGGTTCCCAAAGTTGTAAAAGACTAATTTGATTTTTTTTTTTCTTTTTTAGTGCTGGCAACTGAACTTGTGGTCTTCCCTCAGCTAAGCAAGTGCTCTACCACTGAGCTGTACTCTCAGCTGAGGGTCTAGGCTCTTTAGTGCATACACAAACACACTGACTACATCAACTAGTCATCAGACGTTCCAAGGGACTACACAGACAAAATGACTCAGAAAACAACATGGCAAAGGAAGTCTGTGTAACTGATCTATAGTAGACAGTCAGAACTTGAAGGCATGCTTTTCCCAATCTCCAAGTCGGCGGTTTCGGACTTCAGCTTTTGTCTTCCACTGTTAGCAGAGACTCACATTCTGGCGTAGATGGTAACCCCCATGCCTCGGCTAAACTTCTACAGGCTGCTGGGGACCGGTTGGAGGGGGGGCGAAGGGGCCTATTTCCCGGCATGTTGATCAACAAAGCCTTCTGTCTGAAGGCTTTTAAAATCTTTGAAGACACAGCCTAGGCAAATAACGTTAGATTCTTATTCCGTTCCCGGAAACTCTCCTCTCCTAAACCCCATGCTTCTTTTAGGGCCTAGACCATTGCCTCAGTTGAGACCTCCAGTGACCTCAGCCACTCCATCATACAGTGACAGAAGGGAAAAAACAAAAACTATTGTCGGTAGTGAACACTGTTTGCCGCTTTGTCAAGGCGCAGAAAAGGGTCCTCTGGTCCACACAAGGGCAGGCTTTTGTTAGTTACCATCTCTTCCTTCTCAGTTTATAACTAAACTATTGTGTGACAAACTCACTTTCCTTCCAAATCCGGAAAATAGAGGGACAATGGGGACTTTCTCTGCAGTGACAGTAAAGATGGAAGGCAGAGAGAAGGGGGAGAGGGTTCAGAGATGAGCAGATATGGAAGTCACTGATAACAGCCTGCCACCACAGGCCCGGACTGTGTAACCCAGGGCCAGCAAGCTTGTGTGCAGATAAAGGTGTCTTAGCTTCAGCATGGAAGAAATTATATTTGCAAACTAGGGCTCATCAGCTTGGGGAAGGCCCTCAGTGCCATTTCTCGGCATAACAGTATAGTTTTGTGTTTTTTTTTAAAGGAATTTATTTTTATGTGCATTAGTGTTTTTGCTGCACACATGCGTATGAGGATGTGGAATCCTCTGAACAGGTCCTCCAGACTGCTGGGAGCTGCCACGTGGGTCCTGGGAACTGAACCTGGCTCCTTTGGAAGAACAGCTAGTATTCTTACCGGCTCAGCCATCTCTCCAGCCTATCTTTTTCTTAGTTGTTATGTATTTATTTATGTGGGTGTGTACACAGGCATGCACTTTGTGCAGGTCTGAGAAACCAGACAGTTGGGTCTCTCTCTCTGAGCCATCCTGCCAGACCAAGTATAGGTTTCCTGAAGAGGTGTGTATGTGAGTGTGCATGTATGTGTGTTCAGAGCTTTACCGTATGTCTTTAGACAGACAAGGCTGCTGGTTTTGCGCCAAGTCACAAGGCTCCCACTTTCTTTGTGCAGAGCATTTTCTCCTCTGTGAGATCAGACGGCAAAGAGCTGATGCAGCATTTTTTCCTAACACCCCCACCCTGCGCCCTATTACTCAGCCTTCTCCATTCTTAGCTTCTCTGGAACATACCCCGTATACTCTCACCAATGAAAGCACAGGCTGTCCAGGCAAACACAATATTTACCTAGTTATGTTTGCAGATGACTGGGGGAAAGGGTGGCTTGACACCAAATATGAGACAGTATGAATTATACTCTGAGGGCCATCCTTCAAGATGGGTGAACATAAAATATCCCTTTAAGTGAACATTAGAATGAAAAAGGAAAACACAGCCAGAACTAATAATTCAGCATTGACTAGCCAGGCTCAATGAACAGTTTAAAAATAACCACAATTATAACCAAGTTAAAGGAGCAATGTGGCAAGGACTCAGAACACTGTCACAAAGAAAAAAAGCTTGAAGCATGGGGCACCTGTCAGTTCCTGATTTTTCACGTGAAAACTATCCTAATAACATTAACCTATGAATGGCAAGATGATTTCAGCTGGGTTGACACTATAAACAGCGTGTTATTACCAACTGGTTCATACTATTTATTGATTTAACATATATTTAAAAAACTTTGTATTTTCTATGCTGTGATGAAACACTGACCAAAAAGCAACTCCAGAAGGTAAGACTTAATGTGGTGGGTATGTCCTTATCGCAGTCTATGACAGAGGGAGGGCAGGAACTTGGAGGCAGGAGCTGAAGCAGAGACACGGAAGAACAGTGCTTCCTGGCTTGTGTCAATTCAGGGCCACCTGCCTAGGGTGGTACTGGGCACACCAGCCGAGACTCACCCCAGGTATGTGCCCCCAGGCCAACCCAAAGAAGGCAAATCCTCTGCTGAGGTTTCACTTCTTCCCAGGTGACTCCAGTCTGTGTCAAATTGACATACACATTGTGTGTGTGTATCAGACATCACTGGGTAAACCGAGTCAAGGCGTAGGCCAGCAACTGGCTGGTCATCCAACAGACCTTTCCTGAGGGCAACTTTTCAGGCTGGAACTGACAGTCACCAACAGTGGCTTCCACTGATAATGGCAAACTAAGGGGCCAGAATTAAATTGCTGGCAGCGGGTCAGTTGCTGGTAGCTTCCTGAAGTGGGCTTAAACCTATTAAGGCTATGAGATCTACTGGGGGGGGGGAGGCTGTCACATCTACTGGGGGCTTTCAAATGGCTGTGGCAAAGCACCTAAAAAGGAAAGAAAAAGGGGAAAGTCCACACACACACACACACACACACACTTGAAGACAGATTCTAGCACATAGCTTCTTTTTCTTTAACTTGTCTTCATTTAGCTTCTCTTACAGGCTTTTTGTACTTTACACACACACACACAAGACATACATGCCTGCGTACACAGTCACATGTTGGGTAGATGGAGCAAACTCCGCAGATCGAGCTCCAACTCAACCCTACACACAAATAGAGACACATACACACATCTTGGTGGATGGAACAAACTCCAAAGAGCAAGTTTCCAACCACAGTTTTATTCTTTTTCCCCCAGCTTAGCTTATCTATCCCAGCAAGATCTTTCAAACAGTACAAAAATGACAGTGTGGTTACATTCTATTTTTTCTTTAAGTAAACGATTACAATGAGTATATGTAAGAAAAACATATTCCCGAATACCTTCAACATGATCAAATGTTTTACATATTATGGGTGAAAAACAAATATGAAAAACAAGTTACTCCCAAGAACCCATACACATTTGTAACTAAGCAACTTGTTTATATTATTAACAGAGTATGTGCAAGCAAGGGAATTTCTCAGCCAGCTTTTTCTTTACTGGCAGGCTGTGATTTGCAGTTACAAGGAAAGAAGCAATTATCTTAAAAAATATTAAAAGAATCACAAATCTAAACTTTTATATAAAAATAATCAGCCATTTCAACTTTAATTATTAAAGATGCACATCTACTCATTAATAATTCTTATTAAATCGAAATACAGGCGAAAAACAAGTACAAGGAAATTGTTACCTCAGTCACTGGCCCAGCTTCAAAGTGTCAGGTCAGCTAGCGCTACCCTGGGCTATTGTCAACCTTAAGAAGTCCCTGGGTTTACTATTGAGTGTAATTTTCTAAACTTCCGGTTGTTCTCTAAGATTTTTCTACATCAGAGCCACTAGCAAAAACCTCTCTACCTATCCTTGCCAAACACTCCATTTTCCCAAATTCTTTCTAAGGGTAGTGGCCACTGCAAGCCACCTCCACCTCGAGGTTCTTGTCAGGGGTGGCTGAATCGTTAGCCTGCTCCAGCAGCAACGCCTGAATGAGAACAAGCATTCTTTGTGAGTGCCAGTGATGCTGCCCAGCGAGGGGCTGGAAGGCCCTTAGAGTTCTCATACAACTATGTACTGTGAGGGATGCAGTGACCACAAGGGCAACAGCAGAGCGATGCAGCACAACGTCCTCGGGACTCGCAGGCCTCGGGGTCTGCCGCTTTCCTCCAGTGAGCCCCTCCCGTGAGCCCCAGAGCCGGTGTGCTGTTCCTCCTGCAGGACTCCAGACGTGTGCGTGTGTGTCGCATATACCAGGGCAGTGAACATGTGGAGCTGGGTTTTGCCAGCCACCTTGTTCCTGCCTCCTCTAGCTAGCTGGCCTGCAGGTTTCGGGTGACTGCCCCGTCCTCACCTCCCGCTTCAGCACACGGGAGTGCTGGGGTAGAGCTGCGTGCTGCTCAACTCTTATCCAGGAATTGGAACCCAGGCTGCCAGGCTTGGGAGGGGTCATCGCCCAAGGAGCCAGTGCTTCTCAACCCTCCTAATGCTGCGACCCTTTAATGCAGCTCCTCATGTGGTGGTAACCCCCAGCCATAAACTCATTTTCATTGCTACTTTGGAACTCTAATTTTGCTACTTTTATGAATTGTAATGTAAGTATCTATGTTTTCTGATGGTCCTAGGAAATCCCTGGGCAAAGGAGTCAAACCCACAGGTTGAGAAACACTCCAAGCTATTCCCCAGCTCTAACAGACTTAAAATACGGAAGCTGGCAGCTAAAAGTAACTTATTAAAAAATAAAGCCTCACAGAAATTTTTAGTTAAAAAATTATAAATATATGATTCTTTTTCAAAGATGTGACCCCTAAGAAAAATAAGAGACTTTCTATATTGTAACATGTACTTTTCCCTCTGACTGATGACAGTAATCTCCCCTCCAGAAAAACAGCCTGATAATATCTTATAATATTACTAAATAGCTAAGGTTCTGAAGCCAGAGCAATGGGGTGCCCAATGGGAATGCCGATGGACTGCAGGCCATTCAGGGGGTTCTGGGAGTCAGGATTGACACATCCATCACACAAGGTCCCAGAGTAAAGAGAACATGGGCTTCCAGGGCAACATGATAAGGTGTTGCTTAGCAACAGAGATGTGTTCTGAAAAATGCTGTATCATTGTGCAAACACAGTGTGTTCTTCCACAAAATAATATGGGATGATGTCACTGGGTGGCAAAATCTTACAGGACCTCTGTTACATGTGACCATTCTCTTTACTCTGAGTTATTGTTCTATTTTGGGAGCAGAAATTCCTGTTTTTGTTTTTTGGCCTGGAACTTACTGCGATCTTCTTGCCTCCACTTTGCTGAGATTACAGGTGTATTCTGACTAAGAATAGAAAGCCTAATCACCTTGTTTACTTTCCTCATTATAGAAGATTAAATATGTAGCTTCCCTGCACCCTGTTTGTTCTTCTTACTATGATTCAAGAGTAGTTAGATTGGACTTTAAGTGCTCATGCATACTCCATGTTTCAATGTCCCCCCCAACACAATTTCTTTCAAAAATCATTCTTGTTATGCTAGAGCTCAGCAGTGAAGAACACATATGGTTCTTCAAAGGACCTAAGTTCAATCCCCAGCACCCTCATCAGGTGGCTCTAGAGGGATCGCATACCTCTGGCCTCTGGGGACAAAATATAGCCCCCCCCACATAAATACCACATAATCAAAGTAATAAAAATCAATTAAAAACGATTGTTGACAGGCTTGGAGTCTGACGTGGGAGGTGACTGGAGGCGGGAGCAGCGAGCCCGCCAGTGTCAGACACGGCGAGAGCACGTTTAGTGCTGAAGGGAACTCTGAAGTCATCGCGATGGCACGCCTGAGTCAGAAGGCCACTACAATACTTCAACTATGTAGTCCTGGCTGTCCTGGAGCATGTTATATAGACCAGGCTGGTCCCGACCTCACAGATACACCTGCATCTGCCTCCTAAGTGCTGAATTAAATTGTGCACCAACCAGGCATGCTGCTACACATCTGCAAGGCCAGTGCTTGGACGGTGAAGGCAGGAGGATCATAGGAAGCTGGAGGCAGGCTTGGTCCACAAGGTCAGTTCCAGGCCAGTAGGGGTCACCTCAACAACAGCAACAACAAAAATATAAAAGCATCAGAAAGGTTTTCTGATTTATATAGAACAATTTTAGTGAGGATGGTTACTTGCCTATATTAGCAAATAACCTATATAATTTTAAATAGCACATAATCAACTGTCAACTAGTTAGTTTTACCAAAAACTAAAAACATTCTTGAGCACCAAGAGTTTTAAAAGGAACACGAATCTCTGGCTTTACTTGCAGGTGTAGGCCGGTAGTCAGCTCTCCCCTGAGGTTAAGACTCCACAGAGGCGCCTCCCTTTCTGAACAGAGCCTGCTCTGTCACTGAGGCAGGCCTTGGCCACCGCGCATCGCAATTACAGCGCTGCCCAGCTCAGAGAGCAGAGGCTGCTACTTGCCTGCCATCCCAGCACTGAGATGCTGAGGCAGGGGGATTTCAAGTTTAAGGCCAGTGCAGGCTGCGCAGTGAAACTTATCTCAGAGACTCAAAAAAAAAAAGCAAAATTCAACAAGACTCTTTACCTTGTTGGGAGTAGTTTCTCTCTCATTAATGAAGTCCCGTGATTCCCCACAGTTGTGGGGAATAAAGACGTTCAGCCAGTGAGGGAAGCAAATGCTGTTCGTATGCTAGTTTATTTATCTTATTATTCAGGGGCAATTTTATGATGACAATTGTCAATAACCAATTACAATACCAGGAAGTTCAAAGAAGTGGATTTTTTGCAAGACCATTTTTTTTGCATTTATATAAAAAAGTATGCTATTTCCCTTTCATGTACGAAGCTGAGAGGCCATTTAGATGATTTCCTCACTAACTTTTGCTTACTGCTGTAGGCAGGATGACTCTCAGTGCACTTTCAGTATCTGATTCACGTCCATCATTCTCAAAAACCAGAAGGAAAATGAGGCCAAAGGTAGTCAGAGGACAGAGGAAATGCCACATGGACTCAGGAGTTGAGAAAACTGACAGTAAAATATATGTTCTTTGGTTAGCAAAGCGAAGAGGGAAAGGACGGCATTCATGATGGATACACACCAGCGTTCTAAAGCAGAAGACAAGAATGTCAAGAGTGTGCTCTTCCCCACGCCAGATGGAAGGGCTATTATTGTAAATGAAAGGCAGCGGTACTGGATGCCAGGCACTTTTGTTGTGTGCCAGATTCTAAAGTCCAGATGTAAGCAGGTTACCCCTGGGACAGGACAGGCTTCAGCTCCCGCAGCAGAACAGAGCCAATCACGGTTTTCTCGGTGTTTATGATAAGCTGGGCTGTGGAGCCTTCCTTCAGTTCCACAGTGACTAGCATCAATGACCCACTGTGAACAGTTTTAGCTGCAAACCTGCAAGAAAAAAAAAAAAGAGAGACTTTTTATCCTGAGGGGAAGAGGAGGAGACCACATCTGTTCAAACAGGCTTAAGGCAACTCTTTTTTTGTAAATGAAATTCAAAGGTTCCTTATTGCTCCACACCCAAAGCAAGCATTCTTAGAAAAAAACAAACAAACAAACAAAAAACTGCCCAGCCCATGTTTAGCACACACAGGCCACCTTAGTGCACTTTACAAACAGAAGGAGAAAAGGAAGCCTGTTTTACTTACTAGTTTGAATGGCAGATGCATGTTGGTATTCTCCATCATGATATAGTTAGGAAACACCCATTTGCTTGTGAGCTAACATTTTACCATGTATAGGGCTATTTCAAATATGCTGACATATTTTTATTTTTAAAACACATTAAGAAAAGGTATCTTTCTCAAAGAGCTTGGAATTTTAATTCCTCATATCTGAAAATGATTACGCAAGAAATTAGATAATTTTATGTCCATTATAAAATTCTTAAGTCTCAGAGCAGTCATTCATATAAAAATACTAAGATTCAATCTCTACTGCTAACAGTAACATGAAGAAAAGTCACATGACAGCCAAGTTCCACCCCATACCCCATTTAACACTTAGGACATTAGATCCTTCTTTTTGCTTTACGATATAATAAAGGGAACTTGAGGTCTAATGTGTTATTACTAAATTCCAAGACATGAAGAACCTGCTAATAACATGGGACTAAAAGCAAAGCCTTTGAACACCGCAATCGACTGCGGCGCTGACAGCGACACAGTGAGCCTCTGTCGGTCCTGCTGCTCGGTTCTG
Organism: Pachyuromys duprasi; assembly: GCA_028658305.1. Taxonomy (NCBI): domain Eukaryota; kingdom Metazoa; phylum Chordata; class Mammalia; order Rodentia; family Muridae; genus Pachyuromys; species Pachyuromys duprasi. Next base: position 908,276 of record CM053750.1, on the reverse strand, counting down.
CGTGCGCAGGAGAGCTCAAGACGAGGGGGAGGCCGCGGCCCTCACGCTTCTCCCCCTCATGGACAGCTCTGTGCGTTTTGGGGGGGAGGGAGGCTGCCTGCAGGGTGACTGGAGAAAAACAAAGTTGCTGCACATGAGCTTTGAAGACACTGACAAGTGCGAGCAGGTCTGCGACCTGCTGTGACCCCACTTTGCAGGGCCAACCCCCTGTCCCCTCTCTGGGCGGCGCGTGTCTGAATCTGAGCCATCTGCCTCAATTTGCGCAACATCTTCAGCCACAATGGCACCCAGTTAGCCCTGACAACAGCTCACAATACATAAAAATAAAACTGCCGAGCTGACAGCGTGCTGCGGGCTACTCAAGAGCAAACCAACTGGCCAGTGTCTCATGTCTGACAATTAGCATGGGCCTCGAACAGAGCCCACAGTGTCCTCAGGGATCTGCTTAATTACCATCAACATAAAAGAAGGAGTTTATCAGGAGACACTCAGAAAAACTTCACTCCCAACTTAATTAAAATATTAGCCACTTAAGCAGGAAGCAGATTCTCTTTAACTGAAAAGTAATTTCTTTGAGTTTTAAAAAATGACATCAAGATCTTATCTAACACATTAGATTCTTCTTTTTAAAATTCTAACACGCCAAGTTTGGCCTAAATAGAATAATGAAAATCAGTTCTTCAACAATTAGAACAATCCAACAAAAACAAAACAACTATACTCATCTTACTTGGCTGAAAATACTGACAGCACTTTGACAACACATAGTAAAACGTTAGCTAATGGCTCATTAGCAAAGCGCACCAGCCATCTTTCTAACTATTTTCTACATGTCTTCAAATATGCTGGGAACTTGCAGGAATTGGAAAGACAGTTCCTACAGAGAGGTGAACCAAATTAGGAGTGTAAAGCACAGCCCTGTTCCTAAGGAGGTGGTTATAGGCTTTACATACATCTGTCTGCTTTTTGCATAAATACACAAGAGGTTCAGCACTCTAAGCACCTCAGTGTCCCTCATCACTCCGTGCAGATTCATGCACTTCTTCTGTCTAAATTAAAAAACAACTTTATGTACATGTGTTTGTGTAGGTGTATGTAAATGTGTGTGTATGTACATGTGTGTGGGCCCACAGAATGCAGAAGGGGGTGGGGGTCCCTGTAGTTGAAGACAGTCAGCTGTGAGTCACCCAACGTAGATACTGGGAGCTGGAACACAGGACCCCTGAAGATCAGTGATTACGCTCAACTACTGAGCCAGCTCCCCAGTTTCCTTGTCTAAGATTTAAAGGCTGCTTAGCTTTACAGGAGAAAGATATTTCTACAGTTTGCTAAAATAGTTACAAGAATACAATGGGTCTATATTCCCATTCATCTACTCAACCTTCCCTCGGTCGAAGTAGACTCGGTCATCATACTTGTAATTCATTTAACAAATATTTCAACAGTGGTCTCTATTTCTGACAGGACTATAGTTATATGAGCAACAGTCTTCTTAGTCCTTTATTTACTTAACACTTGTACCTTGGGACCTCAGAGAAGATTATGCCTGAATGGGAACACAAAGCATCTTTTGAGTTTCAGGGCTACATAGCCCCAAGGCACATTTTATTTCTCTTCCATTAAAATCTTAAAGAGCTAATGTCACAATACCACAACTAGGCAAAGACAAATGTCAGTGTGTTTACAGAGATTAAAATTAGTATCTTGGGACTGTTTTTCAAATCCTGTTACAGAAGTCCCAGTGCCTGAAAGACCAGGAACGCAAAAGCAGAGGCGTCTGCTTAGGCTGCAGTGGCGGAACAAGCACCTTAGCAACCGAGCGCACGCGGCTGTCCCTGACGCAGGCTGCTGTGTCCAGGCAGCACACAGGCTGCAAGTTATGCTTTAAAGCAGAAACCAGGAAATCAGATGTTCCGACACAGCCACTTCTCAGTTCAAAACGAATGGATTTAATTGGAATGGAACACGGCATGATTACTCCCCAAAGTTACTAATTATTTAACTTCTCAACAGACTATGTTTTAGATATATTTATAGTTATGGAAACAATACTAGCCAATAAGCAATAGCTGGAAACCCTGATTGTAAATATATGCTAAATTTGATGGGTGACACATCAGGTCCTCAGTACTTGGTCACACACAAAGTCCTACTGTGACATATTTTTGCAGGAGGCAGAAGTTCTGACCACTACACAATAGCTACTGTTTGTACCATGTGACTAGAGGTAGCTAAGTACTTATTCATACAATTTTATCTGATCCACCGAGGCAGGGGACTGACAGAGATGAGGGCCGAGGCCCATAGATCTGGGGCCATATATGTGGGACACAGGGCCAGTACATGGCACAACATGAGATCAAACCAAAACACTGTGAATCCAGGTCACATACTGTCTATCAACAGATGCAAAAACACACTCAGTATTTGTTTTTTTATCAGTCAGCAGATTATTTTTTCAATTTACTGAGCATGTGTATAACCTATCATTATGCCAGAAACATTAAGATTTTGTCTATTCAAAATTACATGCTTTTACTTTGTATATTCTGTAAATCAAAGCATCCTTACTTAATTCTGTCATATTTTTGATCTTTGCTCTAAGAGATTAAAAAATTATCCTCTACCTATTCCTTCCAAAGTCACCAGTAATGAAAATGTAAGATCTTTCTGAGTGGCGCTGTAACAGGGAGGGGTACCGGGAGAGCGAGCCAGCCTGGGAGCCACAAATGAGGACAAGTGTGACAACAGGCAGAGCTGCGCGCCTGGGCACGACGGCCCCTGAGTAAAAGGACAGCATCTAGCTGTTTTTCATCTCATCCGAACACCAAGCACTCATTGTTTATAATCACTGGCTGAGAAGCAAAACTGTTGGGATGTATCTGCATGCCATTCTACTAAAAGTCTTATTTGTTATCTCTAGCAATTCACATTTAATCTTTGCTGAATCCTTAAGAAAAAGGCCAAATAAGCTCTTGTGACCTAAATGAGAAAAAAAAAAAAGGAGTTTTACCCTTTTAAAAAGTTATTTTGTAACTACTGTTGGAAAAACTGGTCACATAACAATAAATTCTGAATAAATATACTGTCTATAATTTGTTTCAGTTTGTGAAACACTGGCTCTGGACCATAGATATCCTCCCCCACCCTCACCCAAAGAAAGGAAGCACCACAGCTGAACTGTTCTAAGGAGTAAATGCAAACAGCACAGCATGAGTGCAAGTCTCTCTGCCAGGCCGTGCCCGCCTCAGCGCCCCCACAAGCGGCAGAGGCTGACTGGCTGACTAACAACAGCCTGACAACATGCTTTTTCTTCTCTTGGACAGTCTTCCTGCTCTCTGATTTTTCTATTCTAAGTTCAATTTTCTTCTGCTTTCTGTTCTACTGGTTATCACAAAGTGTGACAATGGCCCACTCAGGCTAAAACTTTTTTTTCCCCCGACTCTGTACATGAAGCCTTCAATTACTGCCTGCTGAAGCAGACAGAATCCTATTAGTAAGAAAGACGACCACACGATGCACTGCCCTGCCCTAGCTGTATAAAAATAATTAGTCCAAAGTTGACAAATGTGTAATGAAGTCGCGCAATCATTATATGTAAGGAAGGCTGGCTTGAATGAGGTCTTAAACATCAATACGAAAGCGTGGTGATTTGGAATATTATCTTCCAAAGGATTCAAAATTGTAAATCCTTACTGCCTTGGCTTAATATAGTAGGACATTTTAAACAGATGGAGATTCTATATGTTGCAAAGAATTCTATTTCATGACTATAAAATTGTATTTCAAGTTCAGTCTACTATATTACTAATGGGAAGAAAACATTCACAAGAGATTAAAAAACTCAGAGTATTTATCCAAGACAAGTGCTTTAAAAACTGACCTGGAACACTGGGGATGCCCGTCTCAACACACAGGTGAGAAGCGTGAGAAGAAACGGGCTTCCGTGACAACTCAGATTCCTAGTCCAACCACGAGAGGTGTGTAAAAACAACCCAACCTGCCAGCTCGGGGATGCGTTCTGCATACAGAAAAGCTAAAACTTATGTGCCTTTCCAAAGAAAACGCAATGGCCCATCCTTCCACAGCCTTTCTGGTTTGCTGGGCAAGACAGCATTAACGAGAGAAACCAAGAGTAAAGCCCATTCTTCCACCCTTCTCACTGATCCCTGACAAGACTGTCAGCCCAATGAGAAATACTTTTTTCTCATTGTTATTTTTAATATGAAAACATCTATTTATTCTTAATAAACTGCAGCATTATTAAGGTATTACCTTAATTGTATTACCTTACAAATGGAGAAATGAAACAAAAGTTAAATACAGATTGTTTTAAAGGAAAGATAGGCTACGCATTCTGGATATGCCTGAATTATTTACACTGGCTTTCTGTGTAAAATTAAGGGAGGTCTGCATTTGCTTTCAAATGAGACTCTGCTCTGGGAGCCATAGGGTTCGAAAGCTTATTCAAAAGCAGTGCTGCCCTCTAGTGGACAGCAGAAGCGGCATCAGTCACTAATGTTTTCCTAACTCTCAGTTCTGAGGACTGGAGAAAAGACTCAGTCATCTATCATTACATCAATAAGTGTTTATATAAACCCCTTTTTCAGGACAGATTAAATAGGGATTGGCAGTAGTCTCAGAACTTCTGAAATGTGTTCATAGAGACAGTATCACAGGCTAAGCAAAATTTCCTTCCGTTATGATCCTCAAAGAAGAGGAATTTAAATCTCCTAAAGATTCTATGAGAAAAAAAAATCAATAAACAAAAACAGTATCCTGGTGTCGGACATGGTGGCTTACACCTATAATCTCAGCATTTGGGAGGCTGAGGCAAGTTCCAGGCCAATCCAGGCTACAGGCAAGGCTGTACTGCAAAACAAAACAAAAAACCACATCACACCATACCAAGCAAAAAAACCCAAACAACAAGCAAACAGAACAAACCCCCACAAACCCATGCACACTATCCCAAGTGTAATCAACCTAAGGATGAAAGAAAGGCAATTATTGGGCCCTTCACCGAAGTGACTGTCCATTTGAGAGACTCATGAGGATCTCATGGTAATAGGACTTACTGGGATGAGCTGAAGGCTAGAAATTTCAAAACAAGTGATTTGCACCCATACTTTAGAAAGATTTATTCTTAAGCCTGAACTAAACTACATTAATATGTATTGATAGATCAGTGACCAAGAATGTCATGGATATACTATTCACTTTAGAACACCTGGCTTTCTTAGTAATTAGCTACAAGAGTAAGAATAGTGAACCACTTATCCCAAGATCGGTACTATCTACAAGGTGTATGTGTCAACAAATTTAAAATTAAAGCAGTGTAGACGGAAGATGAGCCCTAACCAACACATATGGGGAAAGGAACAAAAGCACTGAGTGTGAGCTAATAACGACAGAGGGTCTACAACAACCTAGCTAGGCAGCTCAGCACCGATGACTCATGCTGGCACCCAGGTCTGCCTGCATCCAAATACTCATATTTCCCTTTTATGGCCACTGGATAAACCTGCTGTCCATGACAAGAAAAGACCTAGTAATATATAATACTGATGCAAATGTTGCAACTGTGAACATGGTGGCAATGCCGAAGACTGCTTTACAGGCCTGGCTGCAGCTAACGGAAGTCTCACCAAAGAGCCTGTAGAATTTCCCAGCTGGGCCCGAAGGGCAGCTTCAGTGGCAGAGCACAGCTTGATATTGACAGCATGTGTGGGTCCTGGATTCCGTGTGCACCCTTCACCCTCTAGTATCCCGTACTAATAGATCTGGCTTTGAAAAGAATCATAAACAGTGGAAAATATAATAGTTTTAACTCATGTCATGTAGCTCTCCTTAACTAGGTAATCCAGGGCCACCCCAAGCTGTGGACTTGGGAATATACATGCAGATTCAAGGCTGGTCCCTGCCATGCTGTGCTCTCACACAAGTTCCAGGTGTCTGAGCGCCCGTCACACAATCTCCCAGCTAGTTCTTTTCAGAGAAAATGTTTAGAGATTTGGGGATTACAGATGGACATTTAGTGTCTGGGTTTGGGTACATTATCACTGATCTGCAGTCCAACTGAGCAATGGCACCTCAGGCCTAACATTGCCCACAGGAGCCTTCCTTACAAACACTGGATGCGTGTAATACTGCCTCACACAGACATGGACTACCTTTGTAGTTCTGACTTAAGACTCCCACAATGCACAGCATATCTCATATATTTTACAGGAGGAAAGAAAGCTCTCTCACTACATTTTTAGTAGATGTTTCGGGGTGTTAGCAGAACCTCTCGTTCCGAGCTGTCCGTTCCTAAGTATAATTGTGGCCTGGACAGCAGAGGCTGGAGCACTGGCTGGCCGCTCACTGACATGGCTGAGAAGGCTCTTCTCCCAGCACCTTTCCGAATAGCAGTGAGGAAGACAGAGCAGTCAGATGGCCAATGGCTTCCTGATTCTACCAGTTGTTCAGGAAAATCACGTTTAAATACCACACATCTGAAGGTGGGTACACTTCCTCAGTTATCTTTAAAAGTATTAACTACTTAGGAGATGTCTTTGAAGTGAGTTCTGTAAAACCCATACAACTTAACTTGTCCCTTCCCCCTCTGTGTCCTTTCCTCACGGGAATGGAGACTGAGCCCTGGGCAGCATGAATCCCCAGCAAGCGCTCTGCCTCAGCTGCACTCCCAGCCTGTGTTTCACTTTCTATCTAGAGTCAGTCTTACACTAGGCTGTCCAGGCCGACCTTGAACTCACTCATAAGCCAAAGCAGGCCTTGAACTTCCTAGCCCCTAGTCTCAGCCCCCGAGTAGCTGAGGTCAAGTCTACATTGGCAGGGTCAGCTACCCCTTCTTAGTGAGGGTGTCACGGTGGAAATGACAGGCGCTCGCTCAACGAAATCTCCCGCTTCGCACTCTTGCACACTCATGAAGGTTTACTCGTCTTAGCAACTCTTACACATTTTAAAAATTGGTACTTAACACAAAAATATTCAAATTTGGGGGAGCTGTAGGAATAGACTATTTCAAAGCAAGGTAATGAGAATTTTATTCATTGATTGGTTAGGAAGATACAATGACATTGTTTAAAATCCTGTAAGAAAGAAACGATATTGAAAATTAAGGAGAACATATGCCATTTTGTTATATAACAAAATTTACTATCTTCAGTACTAACAGTCAAATGCTTTTCCATTTATTATTTTAAATATAATAAATTATTGTTTAGAAATGTTAGTGTGTGATTGGCCTGGGTCTTTCATAAACTCAAAAAAGCTCTTGGAGAAAAGTATGGGAGTCACTGAAAGCCTTGGACTTCAGTGGCATCAGCAGATGATGTCTAGGCTTGGAGGAAAGAACAACATCCCATGGGTATAACAAACACTACAGTCTTGACAAGACACAGCTTAAAAACTAGTAAACTGTCAATTTATGTTATTAAAGTGCAATCAGCAACTGTTACTTCTTTTAAGGGAAATTAAGAAAAGCATTGGTATAGGTTTTATAAACCACTGAAAGAACAGCAGTGTTAGAGGACTAGCAAAATAAATTCAATCAATTTGATTGGAAAAGAATACAATGATGAGGTGCTATGGCAAGAAAGGCTTAAAAATATTTAGGGCATTATATAACTTTGTTGTTGTTGCAACACAAGAAACATTTTTAGGTGTAACAGACCTAAGAGACAAGTTAGGACAGCACAGTCTATTAAGTCTACACAGACATTTTCTTCCCTTTGACTCTCCTCCCCCAGGTTGCAGAGCCCAAAGCCAGGCTATTAATGATGCAGCGAAACAGAAAAGCACCATGAGATCCTGGTACATGAGGTTGGAGCACATTAAGGCTGAGTGCTGTGTCTACACTGAAGTCGCATGTAAGCCGGCTCTGATCATCTGTCTCCTTTGCATTAGCAATCACAATGGAGCCTGACCGTGGTTTCTAATTAAAGTCACTTGACCAGGCAGGACGCTGCAAACCTTCAGGGCAGGTTCAGGAAATGTCTGATAATCAGAATTATAAAGCTGGCTTTTGGATCTCAGACCTGTTCTGGCTCTCCAGTCCACTTCCATTCCTAGGCATGACTTTTTCTTCTGTAATAAACTGTCTATTTCTGTCAGTAGTGAAAAACAAACAAACAAAAACAAAAAACCTTTGTTGTTCTTCCATCTTAGATAAGTAATATACCTTTCATATTATTTGGCTTAATTTAAGAAGGTAATTTTAATTCTTTACATCTCAGAAATAAAAATCTACAGATCAACTCTTGTTTTCCAAAGAGCAAGAAGCACAGCCTAACAAGCCAAGCACAGAAAGTAAAGCAGAGGTCGGGCATGAGCGACAACCGTCCTGTCTCCTACTCAAACAGGGGGCGCTGAAGCCCGCAGAGCGCCGCGGCTCTCAAGTGGACAGAACACGCCCCAGTGAGCTAGAAGGTAAACCCGGCAATGCACTGTTGAGTTTTCGTGTTTCCAGGAGGTTACAAATATTAGAGAAAGCCCACGGGAAAGCACAAGGAGGTGGTCGGGCCGAGATCGCGCAGTGGGGAGAGCCTGCTTGTACAAGAGGGAACAGGGAACCAGACAGGAAAGCTCAGAGCCAACGCCCCCTTTCCGGAAAAGGACACTTTCTCTCCCGTCCAACATTACTTGACAGTGGAGTTTGCACTCTGGTGCCAGAGTGATGACTTCTCTCCCACTTGCTTACTTTAGTCCCCACCCTCCCTGAGATGGACACAGTTTCTTACAAATTAAGCCTGTAAACCTCAATGTTCCTGATCGACTTACCTAACATTCCATCCCCTTGAATTGTTGTAAACAAACATAAAAATAAAGCGCATGTGTTTTCTGAATAGCACACACACTGGATTCTGTCCCACAGAGCAAAGCAAGCAGGCAGCTGTGAACACTGGCCTCTCAGCTCTGCTGAAGAGCAGGCCTGCATTCTTCTGTAGCTGTCATGGGATTTTAGCTCAGCTTTCTCCCCATTTCCGAGTAAGTGGCAAAGGTAAGCCCATAAGGAGAACACATAACCTGCCTCAGACAGCAGGTCTAAACACCCAAACCACCTATGGCCTGCTTCACATAGAGCCTCTTCTGCTTCTGCACCACTACAGAAGACAAGCAAAACACAGCAGGCCTGATGGGCTGCCTTTTGAGCCCAGATTACTTCTGTAACTGTTGACTATGAGAAAGAACAGAGCAAATACAGCGTGCCGATATCTGCATGGCCAAAGTGTGCCATGATGCAGCTTGTGATCGCTCATTTGAACTCACAAAGTCCTCCTGAACAACTGTGTGGATAAGTGGCGATTCTTCCTTTCTTTCACTTGAAGGTGCAGGTATCATCAGGATAGAGTGTAAGCACAAGCCATACTTGCCACTGCCTCCCAGGACATGGGACCTGGATGCTGGGCTTCGTGGGGTAGGGAGGTGCCTGGGGTGAGTACAGAAGCTGCACATGGACTGCTGGCTGCCCAGCAGCCCTTCATAAACCAGAAGTAGCCTGAAGGGAGTGCCTACAGGGAAGGCTGAATCTGTAGAGCCTAGTGCCCCAATCTACTGTTAGAGCAGAGTCTCCCTAGAAATCCAAATCTAGAAAGATAGGGTGAATTCTCAACCTCTTCTAAAAGGCATCTTAAGAAATGTTATTGTAAATCACAGCTGTTGTTGGAGCATCCTTCAGAAGCAGCCATGCTAGTATCAGGAGGATGCTGTGAGAAGGGATGTGGCTTTGACTCAAACCCACAATCAAGCAGACCACCAAAACATGTGGTTATTACTGCTAAAGTTCACAATGGGTTAAAAGTTATGCTTGTGAATACATGAGTTCTCCCCACATCACAGATCAGTAAGCTCACCTGTATATGTTATCTTGGCCGGAAGGCACTGCGCCGACATTGGCAACATTTACAACCTTCTGGAGAATCATGGAGGGGGTGAAGTTCTGTGGCGCTGCGATGACCGTAGCCGAAGTCTCATTCATCCCAGTGAGCATCCCTGTGACAGCAAAGGAAGGCTCCACTCAGCTGGCCTTGATCTGAATAGCTCGAAGCTCACAAACTTTAACATTTTTCAATGAAAGGGATAGATACTACTTTGGAATTTAGTGTATAAAGTACATAAAATTAGAACGATACCAGGGTGTCGAAGATAACAAATCTTTACTATGTAGGAAAATACCTAAGAAGCTGAAAAAACAAACAAACAAACAAACAGAGCATTCTTCATGAATGAATCTGATTTTAACTAGCACAGGATGGAACCTAAGAACTCTAAATAGAAAGTTTTTAACTTCAGTCCCTGTGAAAATATAACGAGTCATGCGAGCTGCTTTGCTCTTATTTGGCTGTATACCGACTTGTTAACAGCATTAGCTATTTATCCTTCGAGGATCAGCGTCATGCTGCCTGACAGCACACTCGGTGATCCAGCCCCAGCCGTGGCTTCCGAGTGACAGCTCTGCGATGGCAGCAATGACTACAGGTCACTCAACAGCCCATGCACTTCTAGAGCACTGACCTTCTAAGCTACACTCAACAATAAAGCCATTTGTCTGCTGAACAGAACTAGAGCCAAAGACACAAATGGAATTTTTGAAGTGAGAAATTTGACAATAGGAAAAATGTAAATCGCAAAATTCTAAATTCCAGGGCATTTCAAATAATAGCAAAAAAAGAAACTAAGTGAAGCCAAATTATAAACAAACCCCAGAGTGAACAACAGGCATACCATTAACATCAGAGCTGATTGTGGAAATATTTAGACAACAAACTCAGTAATATACCAAACTCGGGAAAATACTGACATTTAGTACCTGGGCTAAAAACCAAAATAATCTCAGTAAAAGCCACCCATTTGCATCTGTGATGTTAAGTGAGCACTAATGGTGTCTACTAAACACAACAACTTTGAGACATTTTATGACAATTTATAAAAATGGTAGATAATTTATGAAAATGGTAAATTCTGGTTTCATGTTTTCAAAAAAACATACGCAATCCTTCTTATTTAACCTCCAAGCCTGTATGCACTTTAGTTACTTATTGCAGAGGAAATCTGAGCAACTCCAAAGCCCCCCTGATCAACAGTAGAAAGACTCTACAGGCTGACGACACTGCAAAAGCCCTGTTCCTACCCTAAAACCCAGAGCATCTACATCAAACAAGGAACGCGCTTACTAACCATTTTCAAGCCCCGGGAACACTATGTTCTGTCTTAGGCCGGTTAACTTCAGCATTAGGCAGCAGCCTTAACAAGCACACAAGCGGCCAAACTGCTTTTAAGTGAAGCGCAGAGGCTGACATAAGGCTGCCAGGAGATGTGTGTGCTCATTTAGGATTTAAACCGTCTCCATTAAGCTCTATTGAAGAGCAACCGCTGACTAAATGAATGCAACTATGTTTATGTTAAAAGCCTGTTTCCCGCAGCACGTAATTAAAGGAAACGCTGCACAAAGCCAGTACTTTTGTCAAGCTCCTGTAAATGGAAAGATGGATAGCACTCAGAGAACTGAATGCATTGCTTCATATTTAACCTTAACACTCTTGTCATTAATGGTTTGTCTAACTTGTTCTATAAAAGACAAGGTACTGCTCCATTGAAGTAAAATTAAAAAAATCAACTAAACCATGCTTTTCAGAACAGAAGATTCATTATCGTCAGCTAATGTATTGGCATAAAGCAAAGTAACATCCTATCGAGTAAGGCACACGTTCAATCTGCCTTTCCACCCCCCTTTATTTTTAACTCATGCTGTTTTATTGTTATAGGCAATTTGTACCACTCAGCATGACAGTGTAAACTGAATCAAGATTAATTTACATGCAAAAGCACACTTAGGAGAGCAGCATGGTAAGCAAATGTATTGTCTCGATTGCTGAGGTGGAAAGGAACCTGGAAAGGGAAAGGTACTCTAATTAAGGGGCATCAAATATGATTGCTTGTGGTAGTTAAGGGCCAGAAAAGAGCGAATGTCTGACCATTTAAGGAATTAGCATCTTGCGAGCTAGGAACCCATAAGATGGATACATAAATCACAATAAAATTAGGCAAGCATTCTAGGTTCCTTAAACCAGAGGCTTTGCTTAATGAAAACATATCAGGTAGTCTCGAATTAACAAGAAAAAAAATGTACCATGGTGGTCATTAATGTTTGCCCCCCCACACACACAAGTCAAGGTGCAGGGAGTACCCTGAAGTTGTCTGGGGAAAGGCTGTGGCTTCACTGTAATGGAGCGTTTTGTTCAAGGTCTCAGACAAGACTTAATTTAGGCTCACTGAATGTAATTAATAGCTAAAACGAAAACCATGACATGCAATGGAATCTTACTTAAAAAGATTTTTCTAAATTTTAGGTTTGCGGGAGGAGGCAGGAAGAGAATGGTGGAAAGCAGGGGCCTGGGATAAACCACCAGCCTGAGGCGTCTGAGATGAATACTGTCTGAAGAAACCAAATTCATCTTCCAGTACACTTTATAGTATTGAAAGGCTCTCACACATAGCCCATTAACTAACTGTAATGCTCCAAACTGGTAACAAATAAATCACACTTCAGTCGAAGGCTCAATAATATGAATACTATAGCACTTTCAATATGCAGGATAGCCCAATCTTACTGAGTACCTGGCCTCCACTTCTGTTGTTCTGACCATTGATGTTCTGCAACTTAGAGAAAGCGATGGATCTAGGAGTATACTTGAAATAAAGCTTTAGTTTTAAGGAATATGAATGTAGCATGTCTGCTAAGACACTTCTAATGTTGTACATACTTTCAGTTTTGGAATAAAAAATACTTTCGTTGCAGTAAAATGGAAATTCTTCCTGTTTCTTCTTCATAATTTTTCAACGTACTTTTTGAGTCTTAAAATATATGTCCTGTGAAATGAAATACTAATTATGTTATTTGTATTTATCAAAACAGAAGCAGGTTTTAAAGCTAGTGTGTAGCACATACTCACACTTCTTCAACTGAGCTGCATCTCACCTTCTAGAACTTTATACTGACAACATACTGACAAATACAAACAAGTGATTTTCATTTGGGTTTAGGATATCCCATTGGCAAGCCATTTTAAGGGGTCTTCTGTGAGAGGTCAGATCCTTTCCTGGAGCAGTTTCACAAATCTGAGTGTGAAGTTATGGATTGAGACTTCTACTACCAAACCCGCTGAAACCCTTAACTAAAAAAATGGTACTGAGAAAGCCTGTGGTAAATCTGCCAGCATCAAGTCCCACATCAAAGGATGAATTCAGGAAGACAGAGAGAATGATACAGAAATGCCAAGAGACCTTCGAGGATTTACAAATACTTCATATAAACACATTTTCAAATAGCTTTATTCAGAGTAGCCTTTCTGCTCTATTAAACATAGCAAACAGCTGCCAGATTTATTCAGACAAATAATCAACAACCATAGGAGTAAAATGGCAGAAGAAAAAGGAATTTTGGCAACAAGCCCACAGAGGATGGCGGCTATTCTCCGTGTGAGCCTCTCTTGTGCACTTGTGGTTCTGTATGGCTAGTCAGCGAAAAATCCCTCAGTCACAGCAGAGTACAAAACATCTGAGGAAAATCACAAGTATCCTAAACAGAAGCCGAAGGAGAGCAAGGGCATGCAGTAATCTGTGGTGTAGACTTGAGCTGCACCCCGAAAGCAGGCTGTCCCTGCAGTCGGCGCCTTCCTCCCTAGAGCGCCACTCACCTTGGTTTGCTGAGCAGATGTAAAGCAGAGAGGCAGGCTTTAGCCAGCAAAGGGCAGAATAGCAAACATGAGAATCAATTTGTTTGTCATTGGAAAAAGAAAACCACAAAGACAATTTCTTCTACAGCAATACTCAACTTTTAGAAAGACAAATGCAAAGTTAAATTTAGTTATTCCTTTTTAAAAAGCACTTAGCAAGGCCTGAGGGGTGGGGGTGGGGGAGATTCTACATTGACTGTGCTGTCTGAGGTTTGTGTAGTGAGACGCTTTGAACAGGTCTCTCTGATCCCACAGATAGTCAGGGCTGGCGTGAAAGAAACACTCGACATGACAAGCACCCAGTGGCAGGAAGCACAGCTTCTCCACAGCCGGGGAGTTGTGTGTGCAGTAACCCTGGAAGACTGATGGAAACGACTGGGTAGGCTCCACATAAGAGGACCTTTGAATGTGCCCTCCAAACGGAAAACTTGTTTAGGCTCGCACAAACTTTTACACATTGCTGATAACAGCCTTTAAGTAAACCCTCCCATTACTAACACAGTTCTTAAACATATAAAATCCATACGTAAAAGGCCCCTCTCTTTGATTAGAAAGCATGCTTGAGTCTGGGAAAGAATAATATTAGCAGCTGCATTCTGCTGCATATTTTCTTTGGCGTGTATTTAAAATCTTTCAGAGCTGGTTTCGTCAAAGTATTTCTTTAATAGAATCCAGTCAAAAGAAAATAGAGGTATTTCACTAGTATAATTACAGCTTTATTCTGAAGGGCAAAGTGTGTTACTGTGAATCTAGAAAAACACATTAGGAGGAGAGGGAAACCAGCTTTCTAACAACGCACAGACAAACGCAGACCTAAGGCTAACAGTGGTGGAACATCAATGAGGCTAGTTCCTGGAATTCAACACACATGAGCATTGTGTGGACTAAAAACAACTCTCAGAATTGAACAACTGATTAAGGATCAGTCTGTTAAAGATGTAGTAACTGATTTCCCAGGCTGCCAGAAATACACATAGACATGTACTTTTAAAGTATGAGTGCACACTTTAGAAAAAAATTGGAAGAGTGTGCAATGGACTGTTGATGGCTAGGTAGAAGTGGAAATCCTAGGGCCTGGTTGGAAGCATAGGTGTATACTGTTTAGTATAGAACTTTCTAGCAAACTGTAGTCATCTCTCACCTTGCTCCTTCTTGAAGTCTTTCTCTGACATGGCCACAGGTAAAAGCAGTTCCCCAACAGGTGGCTGGATGCTGACATTGAAGCAATCATCCTTGGTGCTAAAGAAAAGAGACCCAAAGATGACCAAATGCTTTTTTTTTTTTTTTAAATCGTACTTTTAAACAGTGTATAGTTTGACAGAAACAGTTAAACTTGAACTTCTGTCCTCCTGCTTCCACCTCCAGGACAGTGCATCATGGCCTGTACTACCTTGCTCACTTCATACTGAAGACAGCCCAGGGCTTCTCGTATACGAGGCAAGCACTCCACACAATGAGCTACATCCCCAGACCCTCAGCATTTTATTCTTCAGTCTGTTTTATTTTTCAAGACAGGGTGTTATGTAATCCAGATTGGCCTTCAATTTCTGATACTCCTACCTCTACCTCCAAAGTACAGAAATTACGGGTAGGTGCCACCATATCTGGCTTTTGTTATTCTTTATATGCAATAAAAAACACTGCAAATTCGCTCTTTTACTTATCTACTGTGTGTGTGAGTGCACTTGTGCACATACATGCCAAAGTGTGGAGGTCACAGGACAACTATGTGGAGTTGGTTCTCTCTTTTCACCTTTATGTGTCTTGAGGGGATCCAATTCAGGTCACAGCTCCAAATTTCCCTTTTATATAACATAAAAATGTTATCTTCTAATTGTGTCATTCACCAGCATGAAAGTTGTTTCCACTGACAGGATGTGACAAATTTAAGAAAGTCACTGTTTCTAGTGTTGAATGGAAAACAATACAGAGTGCAATTGCTTTCTTAAACCTTATGTTATTCCTATCAATAAAAACTTCCAGATCTACTGTAGGAATGCAGCTGAGGTTGGCTGATGAGAACCCCATCAGGAATGCACTTGGCTGCAGAGAACCCAGCACCCCAGTTAAGGCTGCTGGAGAAGCCAGGTGTTTGTCTTAAGAGTGACAGACACAGGGTCATTATGTGGCTGAAGAAACCCTCAAGGACCCAGATTCCCCTAGCTTTCCACTCCACCATCCACAGGATGCTGGTTTTCCTCGTGGTTGCCAGTTGGCTGCTGAATCTCCGGGTACAACATCTACATTCCAGCTAAAGAGGGAACGTGATAATGCTGTGGTATTTGAACCAATCAAATGTGTTCCTTTTTCTGAGGCAGGAAAACAAAAGCTTCCCTGAGCTGTCTACAGAGGGACTATTCCTTTCAGATCCCACCGAATCCCAATGGGCAAGGCTAAGGTGACTTGGAAGGTAGGTGCTACAGATACAATGTATCATTAGATTAAGATAGGATGAGGTAGGGGCTGACGGAAGAAACATAAAACCTGTTTATATTTTGTTACTACTGATTTTTTTTTCTTCCTAGTACTAGTGGCCAACACTAATGCATTCTAGACAGTGCTCTACCACAAACTTACTCACCCTACCCCTCTGCCCAAGATACCCTATTACTGTAAGCTACTTACATGTTTCCACACATGGATTGTTCAAGGCAAACCAGTGTGACCTCTTTATGTGTACACCCAAGAAACATGTACTGAACAAAGCTATGCTCTTATGTACTGTACAAATATCTGGGGAATTGAAAGTGCAACTGGATCTTAACATAGGTCCAGCAGGATGAAGACAAACTTCCTGTGTAGCGGAGTGACCAGCAGGGCACTGGAGAGATGCCCGGTTTGAAGGGAGGAGAACCATGTAGGGCAGCCAGGCAAGCCCACGGCACAGAGCAGGCTCTATACACAGCATGCCCACCCACCCCAGCTTTCTATGGAACTCTCCAGTTCAAGGCTGTTTCCCGGAACCCTGGCCATCCCCACCTCGGCACTCTCTGAAGTATAATAAGCACAGTCAGAGAGGTATATGCACACTTTGTTCACAGAATCAGCACCAAGCGCTTTCAAGGTCTAAGCTTTAAAGATTCCTTTTTATTTATGTGTGTGCTTGTGTATGCATGTGGGTATCAGGAGGTTAGAAGAGAGTATCAGATGCCCTGGAGCTGATGCTGTGGGTGCTGGGAATGGACCCTGAGTACTCTGAAGAAAAGCAAGTGCTCTTAACCGCGGCACCATCTCGCTGGCCCAGTTTTAACGTGTCTTAAAGCAATGACAAGCACTGGCGCTCTTAAGCACAGACCCCATCTGCACCTTACAAACCGGTGAGCTGTGAGATCGCTCAAGTCTGGGGAAGGGGCAGATGTTCCTAGCATTTACTATGTATTTTACTTACTGAAGTCTAATAGCTTCTCTAAGAGGCAGTTTTGTTACAGAAAATCTACTGGTAGGACAATGGGAGAAGGCTGCAGCCATGGCTTAGCAGTAGAGTGCTTCCTGGTATGTGCAGGCCCTAGGTATGAGTGCCAGCGACACTCAAAACCAAACCTCAGGAGAATTTAATCAGCACAAGCAGGGCCACACAACTGAACGCAGCAGTGTGGACTAGACTTTGTACCCAGCATCCCTGCCTCACAGCCCATGCTTATTCTGCTGGACCATGCTGCTTCTATGGGTCAAAGAGCATTTAGAATGGGGAAGGTGAGATAGTTTAGGGACCATGTTTATCATTACTTAATTTCTTCTTTCCTATCACTTTGCTTTCTTTTCTATTTGTTTCATTTTCTTTACAGCTATTTTTTCTTTTTAAAAGAATAATTAAAAAACTTAAGTGTATGTATAATATGCGTGTGCGCGCGGTGGGTGGGAGACGTGTCATAGCAAACGGGTGAGCTCAGGGGACAACTTTAGAAAGCAGGTGCTCTCCTTCCACTTTTATGTGGGTTCTGGGTCTCAAACTCAGGCTGTTAGGCTTGCACAGCATCTTGCCAGACCCAGAGGGTCCTTATTTCTCCTTCTCTCCATATCTCCTTTGGTTTAACATGGAGAAATCACTGGGTCCTTTTCTACTCACACATATCTCAACATGGATCAGGACTGGTGAGATGTAACCCTGGCGGGTGACCAGACAAATACAGTGGTGTTATCTCTACAGCTCTATACAACTAAGCTACACAGAACTGGATGGTACAACTGTTTAATGTTAGGTAAGATTTACTTGTGTGATTAACTGTCATGCATACGCAACCACACACAACCCCATTTCACAGATGCCTACGATCCAACTTGGTAAATTGTCTAAGTAAGAGAAGAGACGGAGTGTGCAAGCTGCTTACTGGTCCTGAGACTCAAGGTCCTTGTCTACGGAGAGTAATAACCCCTCAGAGATAGCTTTAACCAGTACATGAAATAAAACATCCAGGACAATGCATCAAAGGGACTCAAAACTTACATATAAGATCCAGATGGACCACAGATCCTTCTCTAATCAAACACAACTGCTTTTCTCTAAAGATGATATTGTTCAAGGAAAAACAACGAATATTTAGCACTTGGGTAGAAAGTGTCAAATTAATAAAGTGATGCCAGTTTAAGAATCATACATGGTATACAAGGAGTGTAAACTTTTCTCTGCCTTTCTTAGCAATAGTGGGTATTAAAATTATTTTGAAATTTTCAATAATAGGTGAAACACCTCAATTTTTATTTTCCCCAAATACTAGGCATGCTATACATCCTTTTATGCTTACCTGCAATTTGCATTTATTTTCTTTTTTAAATTAAAAAAAATGTGTGAGCGGTTTTGCCTGCGTGAGTATGCATGTACCCTCCGGGTGCCTAGCGTCTGTGTGAAGACCAAAAGGTGTCAGGTCCTTAGAACTGGAGCTATAGGTAGCTGTGGGCCACCACGTGGCTAGGTACAGATTTGTGGTCCTCTGCAAGAGCAGCAAGCATTCTCAACCACAGAGCCGTCTCTCCAGCCTTCTCTATAAGCTGCCTCCTCGTCCACTTTTCGACTGCATCCTAATGACATTATGAGAATCCTTACATATCTGGCCTCCTGAACTTCTGTCTGCTCCAGGTGCCGTGGTGTTTTCTACTCCCTAACTATGGCTCCTACTGTTTCTTTTAACATAAAGAAAACTTTACATTCTTAATGAAATAATTTTCCTTTATTTTTTTCTGGATATATTTTGTTTTTAAGATTTTTGCCTACAAACAGTCTGAGAATATTTCCCTGGCCTCTACTTAACATGTTTACAGTTTTAAAGATCCAATCATTAATTTATTCAGGAGTGATCTATGGAGGAAGCTCTCTGACTGCTTCCCAAGGCACAATCCACACCATTTACAGAAAGTGTGTTCTTCCCCAAGTGACCTGAAAGCCCCCTCATGACATAATTTCTAAATTCTCAATTCTATTTTACTGGTACCCATGACAATGGCAAAGGAAATGTTCCTGCAGCATAAAACAACTTTGCTTCACTTAAAAAAAATAGTCTGTGGGGAGAAAGAAAGACCTGGAGGGGACAGGAGCTGCAAAAGGAGACCAACAGAGCCAAAAACAAAAACAAAAACAAAACAAACAAACAAAAACCCTTCGGGCCCTGGGGGTCCTGCAGAGACTGATACCCAACAAGGACCATGCTTGGGGAGGACCTAAAACCCCTGCTCAGATGTAGCCCAGAGACTCAGTCTCCAAGTGGTTTCCCTAGTAAGGGGAGCAGGGGCTCTCTCTGACATGAACTCAGTGGCTGGCTCTTTGATCATCTCCCCCTGGAGGTGCAGCCCTACCAGGCCACAGAGGACAATGCAGCCAGTCCTGATGAGACCTGATAGGCTAGGGTCAGATGGAAGGGGAGGAGGACCTCCCCTATCAGTGGACTAGGGGAGGGGCATAGGAGAAGAGGGAGGGAGGGAGAGATCGGGAGGAGACAAGGGAGGGGCCACAGCCTGGATACAAAGTGAATAAATTGTAATAAATAGTTAATAAAAAAGTTTTTTAAAAATATTCTGACCCTTCTTGCTTTCCAGTTAAATTTTAGAAGACTCATAACCAAACCTTTGGCAGACTGCAGGGAATCATATGAAAGAAAGGGGAGTTAGAAAGACCCGGAGAGGTCAGGAGCTCCACAAGGACCAAATATATCCGGGCACAGGGGTCTTTTATGAGACTGTTTCTCCAACCAAGGACCATGTATGGAGATAATCTAGAACCTCTGCTCAGACGCATCCCATGGTAGCTCAGTATCCAAGTGGGTAGCCTATTAAGGGGAACAGGGACTATCTCTGACATGAACTCAATAGCGGGCTCTTTGACCTCCCTCTCCCCCAGGGAGGAGCAGCCCTGACAGGCCACAGAGGACATTGCAGCCAGTCCTGAAGAGACCTGATAAACCAGGGTCAGATGAAAGGGGAGGAGGTCCTCCCCTACCAGTAGACTTGGAAAGGGGCAGGGAGGAGATGAGGGAGGAGATGAGGGAGGGGGGGATTGGGAGGGAATGAGGGAGCGGGATATGGCTGGGATATAAAGTTAATAAACTGTAACTAACATTTAAAAATTTAATAAAAAATAAATTTAAAAAAAGAATAGAAAACAAAAAACAAACAAAAAAAGAAATATTCCGAATTCCCTAAAAGCTTTCCTGCATGGAACCCAGGTTGTCAAGCTGAGTGTGAATATGAAGCTGCCTGAGAGAGGTTGGGTTACCTGATGAACATCTGGCCTCCTACTTACAAACGAACACGGTGTTTTTCTTCTTAGTATTTGCTTCCTCCCAATTAAAATATTGTTTGTATATTCTTTTAAGGCTTTTAGAAAAGTTGCACTGCCAATCCCAGAAGTCTCTAACAACCTTAAACCGGATTAGACTTTCTCTTCATTCCAAGATGTTGGGAGCTAGTAATCCTAGGAATCTTCTGCTTTTGGTTGTCTTCTGATGCCAGCTAGAACCTCCATTAGAATGTGAACACCGTGAGGGCACACCTCTCATCCCATTCTGACTTAGGATGCTGCAATGACTCCAGGCCACAGAGAGCATGTGCGGCTCCCAGAAATCAGTGAAATCACCACCCAAGCGACGCGCTCACTTGTGGGTTAGGGAGGCTTAAGGTCAGGCATGCAGCCATATGGAAGGACACAGGTGATTGCTTTTTTGTTTTACAAAACTTTTAAAAACAAAGATGCTTTCTGTGAAGTTCAAGTATACCCTTTTTTATTCTCATTCATATTTTTCTATGAAAAATTAACTTCATACAAACATCCCAACATATTAGAAAATTATACACAGCATCTTATTTTAAATTTCTGAAAAGCTTCTTTTAAGTTCCCTTTCAAATCTTTCTCTTTTTCTTTAATCATACCAGCTCAGTTTTTAAAAACATATTAATAATATATTTCACAACTACTCTTCAAATCATATTCTATACTTGAACAGAAATCTAACAATTCACACCACAGCTTTGTCAACTTCCTCTACTGTTTCTGCTTTATACATTTCACACCATAAAGGTTTATAATTTATATTGTGCTGTTAAGATTGCAACAAACATCATCTGTGCTCATTCTTTTCTCGCACATCCATCAGGTGAACGTATACTTCATCCTTTAGTTTCTATGTCACTCTCTCTCAGGTAGGGTTATTATAAATACTATTGAATTTTATCCTTTAGCTGTTTAATAAAGGATACATGACTTGTAAAAACTAGTGTGTGCAGGCTGCAGTAGGGCTACTCTCAAGGGAGGGGACAGGTTCATAGGATTCAGGGAGCTAGCATAATTCCACAGCTTAGGAAACTCAAGAACCTTAAGAGGTTCCGAATGTTACAGTATTCATGGCCCCGTCCCAAGGTTATACACACAGCCAATGCTGGGGGAAGGAGCTGTGCACAGCTGAGCAGGGGGCACTAGCCATGCAGCTTTCATGGGCATTCACCCATGATAGGAAGGACTGCTCTGCTTTGTAGGGGTCCAGCTACCATCACCCAAGCTCCTCGACTAAGTGACCCTAGCAAATACCCTCGCTCACCACTCAGACAGGTGGAAATTGTTTTCTTAGCCTCCTGTTAGCACTCTAGCCAGATGTATACATGGTTTGCTCATCTCTGCAGGAAGAAGCACACACCCCGCTAAATTATTTAGTTTTCTATTTAGCTTACTTATTTCCACTTCAAATTAAAAGTACTCAAGTTTTAATGACTCTTTTGTTTCCTTCCTTGTCTGGTGTTGTCAATGATCTTAGTGATATCTCATTATTTTAAAACGTTTAAATTTGTTTGCCATCAATCAACTCA
Source organism: Pachyuromys duprasi (assembly GCA_028658305.1). Taxonomy (NCBI): domain Eukaryota; kingdom Metazoa; phylum Chordata; class Mammalia; order Rodentia; family Muridae; genus Pachyuromys; species Pachyuromys duprasi. Next base: position 886,251 of record CM053750.1, on the reverse strand, counting down.
CACACAAAACATGATAGGAAGTGCTTGGTATCCCTTCTCATACTCATCTATGTTGAGATTCTGGGTTTGGTTTATGGTTTTACACTAATTTTTGATATTATCTCAATACTTATTTTTCACACAGCAACAGACTTTTCAGGTGAAATCTCCATCGACTGCTTCCTATTTGTCTGTCTTTCTCTGTAGCAGACGTAAAGGAATTTAAGTGAATCTTTCACAAAGGTCTTATTAGTGACAAAAAGAGAGAATCCCTGCTTGTCTGAAGAGAATGTGAGCGAACACAGGAGAACTCTCACTCCTTTGCCATTGCTCATTTTTAGGGACGCTGGTTTCTGTTTTTGTTTTTAGCTGCAGAAGTTACTGGGCTAGTTCTCTTTCCAACATCTTCAGCAGAATGTAGCCTTTTGAGTCTCTCTCATCTCCTGACCTTTCAATCTGACAGCTGTGTTTTCTTTTCTTTGGGGAAGTGCTTTTTCATAATTTAATTATCTCTTTTCTGTCCTTTGATATCACTTTTATTTCCTAGTCTAGAGCCCCTATTGTTTCTGTTCTCTGTTCTAGTTATCTCCTTGGCCCTGTTTTCTAGAGCACTAATCAGCGTTCAGTAGTGTCCATTCTACTGCGGATCTGCTCCCTTCACAATCCCTTAGGTCTTTGTATCCACCTTCAGCCTTCTCTTGTAAGTTGCAGTTTTTAGCTTTCTCTCCAAAGCTTGGTCATCCCCAACAGTGCAGGTATTTTTTTTAACAGCACACAGAAAGTTCTGCTACACAGCAGAGATGACATTTTCCTGTGCCTCAGTTTACTAGCCTGTAAAATGGGAGCAATAATAAGTTAAGAACCAATGTGGAAATTAAACAAATGGACACTTGTAATTATAAGTGTTTGCAACAGCAAAGAGCACATTCTAAGGACTTAGTTAACAAATGCTAGCGATTACAGTGCTGGTAGAAACTGGGGCCCCATTGGCTGGGGCGTGGAGCTCAGTGAGCGAGTGAGACACGGACTGGTTACAAGCAGAGGAAGCAGGGCGGCAACTCCCTGAGCCTTCTAGTCTTCACTCCGCCCCGCTGTGCTCCTGTGGCCCTCACACCCATGAAGCCCTTCCGGACAGCCTCAGATGATGTCTGCTACAGACAGAGTTGGGGGCAGAGGCCGGATTAGTGGCTCTTATTAGAATTATCCTGAGTGGCCTCCTTACTCCTCCTAACTTTCTTTTGTTCACACACAGTCAGTGCTCAACAGCCTCTTGGTTTGTTTTCACTGTTCATGTGTCTCTTTTTTTTATTTTTTAGATTTATTTATTATCATTTATACAATGTTCTGTACTGTATGTAGACCTGCAGGCCAGAAGAGGGCATCAGATCTTACTATAGATAGTGTGAGCCAGCATGTGGTTGCTGGGAATTGATCTCGTGACCTCTGGAAGAACAGCCAGTGCTCTGACCCTCTGAGCCATCCCTTCAGCCCTTCACTTGTCTCTTACAGGAGTGCTTTGGCCTGTGGTTTTCATTTTCTCATTGAGTATGCATCTGCTCCTGTTTGTTTTCTAGTGGCCAATAATTCTTTGCAAATTCTGGTTGGTCAGCTAATGGCATTTTCTCTGTCTCTGCCTCTGTGTAGCTCTGGCTTGCTCTGAACTCAGAGATCTGCCTTCCTCTGCCTCCTGAGTGCTGGGATTAAAGCTGTACACCATCACCACTCAGCTCTGCACGCATCTTGTAAAGATGTACTATTTTTCTTTCTAGTGGATCTTGGACAGAAACAGTGGGTGCAAGTGTGTCTTGTAGCTAACTTAAGCCACAGTTTGACAGTTTGACACAGTTCTAGTCACTCACAACCAGGACAGGGATTTGCTTATGCAGTATTCACTTTAAAGAGCTACATCTATGGGTATTATGTATTTTTAATTGAATATTTTAAGCAAGAAATTAATTTGTTAATGATTTATAATACAAAGTAAAAAGGAATTGTTATAAAACACATCTCTCCATCCATCCATCTTACAATGATATAGTTAATTTTGAATACAGTAGTATCACTTTATCTTTGTTCTTATTCTCCTCAGAACAAAAGAGACCTAAATGTTTCAGCATTTCCAAAGGCTTGTTAACAAATATGCACTTATTACCCATAATTTTACATATTGACTTTTATAATGTATTTCAGACAAAATAAAAAAGCAATACCAACCAGTCTAACTCTTCTCCTTCCAAATGAACTACGCAGACTGTTACAGCACATCACTAAGCAAAAGGTGCCACTCACTGTGCAAAAGGCAGTGGCTGGCACCTAAGACCAATTGATCTCCCCATTACTCTATCTCCTGCCCCCACTAGCACTACTATGAAGCTATTGATTGAGGCACTGCCGATCGGTTTCCATTTTCTGATTTGGGGCAGGCCAATTAAGAAAGTGAGTAATTGTGATTACACTGCTTCAGGATCAATTACACTTGATGCAAGACAAAGTGCTCTTTTTGGAACACACAAAAATAATTTTTGATCTAGCATGCTTTAGTGCAAGATGAAATATAAAATAACTTAGTAATTTGTACCTTACCTGCAAAAAATGTATTAATACAAGTGTTTATAACAGATAGCTAATTGCTATGTGAGATACATTTGTCATTTTCCTAAAATTAACTTAAGAGACATTGAAAGAAAACTGTTCACACATACTACCCAATATAGGACAAAAATCAAACACTACAGTGTATATTTCTCCCTAAAAGGTCTTGGCTAACTGTAGAAGACAAAATGAAAATACAGATCAAGAAACGATTTTACAAAAAGACTTTGTAATTAAGAAAAAAATGGAAAAAGAAGAACACACCTGATTGTAAAGTGGTAAAATAAAAGAATATTTTAGGTTTTAATTTTGGTCTAATTTGGTACAAGCTTTGTCATTGGGCTCACATTGTTGAAATCATTAAAATGAATATACCTCTGGTGTTGGAAGCAAATCTATTCAGAGTGGTGTTACTCATAGCCTGTGTTCACTGATATTGATCTGTGTTGTTTGTCTAATAGAAAAATAATAAACAATTACTAGGCAATGTTGGGAAAAGTAATCAGTTTTTATATATCACTAATAAAGCAGACCTCCCAAAACATAAAGGTGATGATCTGCATAAAATCAATGTGCCAGCCGCATTGTTCATATTCATCACTGCCAGCTCTTGGAAATAAAAGAAATAACACTCAGCCTGAGTTCCTGGGAAAATGACAAAGAAAAGTTTGGTGCATTTAACCTACACATTTACTTTAAAGTGTTTTGGTCTTGCAAATTTTAAATCCTAACTAATCTCACCCTAAGCTGGCTAAACTTCAGATATCTAAAATACTTCAATTTTTAAAAGGAAACAAGTAACTGCCACTTAAAAAACAAGTCACACCCTGTATCAGAAAACCACAAAAGAAGGAACTCAAGGGTGGCTCTCAGCTGCACTAGCTCTGCTTCCCCAATGGCCTCTGGAGTTCATCAGAATAGACACGCTACATAAAAGCAGTAACGTCTAAAACTCACATTTGTTATGACATCTTAATCAAGCAGTTTGTAAAATTAACATGAAAAAGAAAATGTTATAGAAGAGTTTTAGAATCAATAATATTCTATTCAGGAAACTCATTGTGTCTCAAAAAGACACCCTGCCTCCCAAGGTGCCTTGTCCTTGCCATTCAGTAATATTCTCAAACTGTCCATTTCTCCTGAATTTCTAGTACTATAGTAATAAAATTTAAAAAAGAACTAGCCTTTTTTCTTTAGCCAACAAAGCATTTCATTTGCATACAGCACCCTATGATGGTAGGTACATAAGAGCTGCTAAGAGTGCCCGCACAGAACATGACATTTAAGCAAGTATTCCATGGAAGGTATGCATCGTCCAACACATTTGTTTAAATGTTTTGTCTTACAGGAAAAACTACCGAGAGCCCTGCTTTACATTTTCTGTTCTTTATAGGCAATATAAAAACAGAACAACAATGGAACTTACCACAACTGGAAACTGGCAGTCTGTGTAGAATCACAGAAGTCAATACCCATTGAGACAGTAACGGACCCCTCCGGCTCCAGAGAGTCTAGGAGAGAGGGTAATTTAGACATTAACACATGGAGGACATGAGAAAGAAGCAAAGGAAACACCGAACATTTGTGCCATTCACACCGAAAGATTTAATTATGGCTCATAAGAAAATGTAAACTAAGAATATTAAAGGAAGCTAACTCTGAGCATTATCCAATAATCACATTCCATTTGAGAAGCTCTTTCCTTTATTTTTAGAATTCATGTTGAAGTTACTGAGTCAGCGGTAGGATTCACAGCATTTTCGTGTATTAATGTCACTTATATTGGTTCCATTTGTCTTCCCCTTCAGGTCTTCAAACAGTCCTCTCTGTTTTCATGTCACATAAATCCCACTACCCTTTAACTTCCCTTGCCTTTCCCTACTGTGTTGGTTTGGATGAGAATGGCCTCTATGAGCTGCTAAGTTTGAATGCCTCGTCCCTTGCTGGTGGAACTGTTTGGGGAGGACTGGGAGGTGTGGCCTTCTTGAAGAAGTTGTCACTAGGGTGGGCTCTGAGGCTTCAAAAGCTCACACCACTCCCAGTTAGCTTCTCTCTTTTGGCCCCCAACTTGAAGATAAGATGTAATCTCTTAGCTCCACCGCCTGCCTCCTACCATGCTCCCACCAGGATGGATATGGACCCTACTATTCTCTGGAACTGTGAGCCCCAAATTAAATGGTTTGCTTTATAAGTTGCTTTGGTTGTGGTATCTTAACATAGTGACAGAAAAGCAACCAAGATGTCTCTTAAGAGATCTCTTTTCTTCCACTCACGGTCTCTTTTTGGTCATGAGCTATAATATCTCTCTGTCTCTCCATGTGAGCAAAAATAAGAGGTATGAATCTGACTTGTTCTGTTTAACGTAATGATCCCATGATGATCCCTACTTTCCTCTATTTTACTACAGATGTCATGCCGTTTCTCTTTACAGCTGAGAAAAATTCTACTCTGTGCATGTCCCGCATTCTGTTTATCTGTTTGTGGTCATTTGATGGTCATCTAGGCTGGTTTGACTTCTTACCTACTACGACCAGTGCAGCAATAAACATGCATGTGCAAGTATCTCTGCAGTCAGCTAATGAACCTATATTGTACAGTCCTCAGGTATATAATGGTGTAGTGCTCACAGTGGTCACCGAGCAGTTCTTTGTGTAGTTTTTTGAGGAGGCTCCACAGGGACTTTCACAGCAGCTAAGTAGTTTATACTCACACCAGCAATGCACATCACTCTCTCCACACCTTCCCCACATTAGCTGCCCTTTGTCTCCCTGAGGAATCCACTCAGACAGGGGCAGGGGCTTGGGGGTGTGTGAGATAAAATGTCAAAGCAGTTTTCATTTGCATTTCCCTGATAGAGAAGGGTGTTGAATACTCTGTCAAGTGCTTTTCGGCCATTCCTATTTTTTTATTTTTATTTTTTTGAGGACAGAGACACATGATTTCTAGACTGTTTTCTGTCTCCACAGGCAGTGGACATTTTTCATTTTTGTTTTGTTATTTTTTTCTTAAGACAGAGTCTAGGCTGGTCTTTGACTCTCTACGTAGATCAAAATGGACTAGAATTCATGGCAACCACTGAGCTTTTGAAATGTATAAAAGATTATACATTCAAAACTGTTGAATACTTAGATATAAAAATTAAAACTTAAACATTGCGCCAAAATTTCAACTAGAAAAAAGATCTAACTTAAAATTCAAGCTAAAGTAAAGTTGGATGATGGCATTAAGATGTAACCACATTAATCAACAATGCTGCCATTACCAGAACCAAAATAAGTCTAACTGAACTATTCAGAGACTTACAAGGGTGAAATTAATGGTAGGCTCAGTTATCTTAACAAACAATAAAGTAGTATTTGTACATATTTGAAAATTCTGAAGCTTCAACTATCACCTAACCAAGTGTACGAAACAAGTATTTGAAGACATAATATTGTTGTCCTTTTTTTTTTTTTTTAAAGGGAGTGGTGGAAAAAGAAGACAACGCAAATAATTACAAATGTTATTTTCTCCTTAAGATATCTTACAATAATGGGACCCCCTAAGTATGCGTGAACATATGTACATGCATACAGACATCACATAAATAGAAAATATCTTTTGATTTCACTATGCTCAAAGTTTTCAGAATAGCTACAAGTACATTATATAAGACATTTATACCTAATTTTATCTGTTTACGCACATCATGACATTATATTTTAGCATGCACACTTCTATTTCAGTAGACTGAAACATCTCCCAGAGTTTGCTGGAAAGTATGATTGGCTCCTTAATGCTTACCATAGACAGAGATGATAATAGAAATAGGACAAAGAATAACTCAATAAGCTGCTATATAAAAATTATGTTTATTTCTCACAGGCTCAATGCTGACTTGGCATTATTTTAAAATGTTATTGGTTTGCTCAGTGGTATCTATGTTGGTTTTCTGAGCCTATTTTTGAATTTTATTTGCTTACATAACTTATATTTTACTAGCTAGTTATTCAACCACTGTAAGACTTGTTGCTTAAATCTCTGGCAATCAGGGTTTCTATAGGGCTATAGTCATATAATCTCAAGCACACACAATGTCCGTATCTACTGCTATCTCTTCTATAGCTGCACACTGACATGAGCTCCCAGCTGTCAATCTCATAACTTAAGGCTATTCTTTTTCCCTTTCCATGCAGAAGAGAGAACCCAGGTAAGAAAGCATTCTACTTCTGAGGCACAGCTCCACTGTCATTCAGTGAATCCCTGACATCGTTTTTCTGCACTACAATACAGAGACTTGGTCTTGTTTTTATCATCTACTACAATGGGTAGCTAATTCTGTCATCTCTCAAAAATGACTGCATTCACAATTCAGACGTCTCACATTATACATGCTCCCATGTTTCATGAGGAAGTGACAGCTCTCAAGGTGCCTCACTTCAGTGTTACAATAATGAACGTCAAGCTTAGTGTTGTGCTAATTCTGGAGGACAGCACATGATCAACAATGGCATGATTTGCTATATGAACACTTCCAAGGGCAAAATGATCAACATAAAATTATCCATATAATCAAGTTTTATAATAATTGGAGGGACCCAATAGGGTGACTATACTTGGACTCTATTTCTGGACTTGCTGTTGTGCCCTGGAGATGGCCTGATGCTAGTCTTTATCCCTTGCCCACCAAATCCTTTGTATTTCTTAATTTCTTTGGAAAACTAGGCAAATAAATCGTAATATTCTTAGAAGGAATCCAGGTCCCTGCTAACGGAAGAACACATTCCAGAGATTTGAAGGCAAAATAAAACAGATTGGTAACCACTAAGAACATTTCTGGGCCCTTTAAGATGGGCACACATTTAATGAATAAAAGATCTTGGTTCCCTTTTTTTTCCACTAAAACATAAACAAAACATTTGGTTTTGTTGCACTCCTAAGATGATTTTAGAGGGCTAATGTAGATATATTACACACTGTAACTGGTTGCAATCTATTAGTGGTCTGGGCCAAGTTAACCCACAGGAAAAAGAATTCTTTATCTTAAAAGCATTCAATCAATGCCCCAAAAATGAATGAAATATTGTAGCCATAAAATTTTCCTCAGAACAAAAAGCCTGTAAGTAGTACTAAGGCAATGGTATTCATATTTTAATGCTGCATTAACGTCATACTATGAAATTTATTGTATTTATTTCTTCTATTCTACATAGGCCAATAAAAGGTCAACTCATCAACTCATTATGCCAGCCCAAGGAAGCATTAATACTGTTCTACTGTTTTAACCTTTGGATAACATTTCCAACCCAGACAACCCATACATCAGCTACTCGACATTGCTTAACTAAACTAATTTTTAAAATAGTTAAAAAGGGCTAGATTGCAAGGAGTAAAAAGAAAAAAACAAACAAACCAAAAACCAAACAAAAAAACACAAATTGGTATATTTTGTAATTCCCTGGCAACATGCCAAATCTGCAAAATAATCCAGTAAAAATTAGAATAGTGTGCACTATTTAAATTTTCTTAATTATCAAAGCATAAAACACTGGGATTCAGTGTGGTCTGAATAAACTTTAATTCCACTTTACTCTGGTTGCTTATGAAAATCTACTAGGCTTTGTGTTAGAAATTGTTATTCCCTTTATGAAAAATATTACACATACAAAGCATGATGCTCTTTCCCAAAAGCCTCAGGGAAGTTCCAAAGGGCCAGGGCTCAGACGGAGAAAACCCCAACAGTCATGTGCATTGGAGTAAGGAGGGAAGCTTCCTGACTCTGCCCTGGGCCAAGGGCTTTACTCCCTAGAGCTGATATTAAGGCTACAGTGACAGAAATCTACATCCCTTTTGGCTTGAGAGGCTGGATGGCTCAGACTGCCCTCCAGCAGCTAAAGGCGACACTGAGTTTCTGGCCTCCTGCCTCTACCTCAGGTGGGGTTTACGTGAGGCTCTTGGGGGTCATATACACCTCAGACAACAAAATTCATTACCTTTAATGGAGATCTTGCCTGAAATTCCTTCCAACTATTCAGGATTGTCTCCACTCATAAAAACTAAATATTTTGAGAAAATACTTGAGACTGTCAAGAGGTACAACAGAAGGCCTCTGACACCCTGAGGGCGCCCAGTGGCGCTGCCTCCCGCTTGCAGAAACAAGGGTCACTGCCGCCTCGTGTGCTCTAGGAAAAGAAGAGCCAGGTTTCCCTTGTCTGTTTTTTTTTCTTTTTTTAATTCTAAATGGCAGTAACAGAGCAAAGACACTTAAAAAACACAGATAAATGCAAGCACACACCACAGGCGCTCTATATCTGTGTACGGACAGGAAGACAGCAGGACAGTGCTCACGCTAGTTCCTCCACTTCTCAACTAATGGATTATAAGTGAATCAGGAAAGGGTCTTGAGCTGTGAGAGGCACTGGATTCAAAAGGTAGTCTGACTTTCCTGCTTGCAGAACACAGTGAGTTATCTGAAATGAGTGGGGAAGAAGGTGGGGAGACGACGCACACAGGAGAAAAGGTGGCCACTAGGATTCCTCAGACTCGAGTCTCATCGCTACTGGCTTAGGACTGTTGAGACCTGACTCACTAAGGGCAAAGAAATGCATTTCTTTTACGTGATAAATTCAGTGAGAACAAAACACAAGAGAGCGGCTGAGAAGATAGCCTGGGGTAGGACCCTGGGGCAGACCCAGGGCCCACCGGGCACTCTCCCAGGTAGTAAACCAATGCTGTATTTTCTTTTTTTCCGAAATGATCTGCTTTAAAATGAAAACACTTGGCTAGCAAGCGTCAAATAAGAATGCGCATTTACCTACTGGGTGAAAAGCGCACATCTGCATGTGTCCAGGAAGCCGTTTTTCCCCTATGTGGATGCTCTCTATCTTTCGGTCAGAAGTGTTATTCAGGGTTATCTGGACAGAGACCATCTTGTCACCAAAAATGCAAGGTTGCCTTGGGAAGCAGTACTGGGCGGCCAGTCCTTTCCCACTCATTCGGTGAAGCAGCTCATGCGTTTTTGTTGGCACGAAGACAGGTGTACCGACCTATACAGTTGGGAGGAAGAGAGAGTGAGGTAGTACAGACAGTTATTATTTCTTTTAGAAAATAAGAAAGGGTTACATGTTGCTTGCCCTAAGTCATTATATAAAACACAGTAATAAACATTAAGATACCACACAGATGATGTAAAATTACAAAGTTAACACCTTCAAAGGAGTACTAAAACTTTATTTTACCAGGCAGTCATGGCACAACCCCACACAACACCTGGGAGGCAGAAGCAGGTGGATCTCTGAGTTTGAGGCAGGCCAGCCTGGTCTACAGAGTGAGGACCAGGACAGCCAGGAATAATGAAAAGTCCTGTCTCAAAAAAACCCCAGCCAAACCACTTAATTTTACTCTGTAGGTATTGAAAGCACCAGGGCTGACACCCCCAAAAGTCACCAGGAACTAAGCCATAATTCACCAATTCCAGAAACAAGGTAATAACATTCCCTACCCAAGGAACAGCCTGAGGATAACCACAAGAATGGGAATTTATCTTATCTCTGGGTGGGCATCTGTGCTGGGTAGCCCACTGACCTTGTAGTAGAACATTTCATGGCACAGAAAATACCAAACATCCCTGAGGTCTATAGATAGCTTGCTCAATGTTAGCCAATCACTTTGCAGCAAGCTTTCCCTTGCTGAATGTCGTCCAATCACGTAACTGCTAAGCTGGAAATTCCCAGTTCTTGCTCAAACCCCAATAAAAACCCTGCCATGCAGCTGCTCAGGGCTCTCCTCTCTGATCCACTGCCTTGGTGACCAGGGAGAGACCGAGCTTAAACCCAAATAAAGCTATTTGCTCTTGCATATGTGCTCAGGACCCTGGTGGTCTTTAGGGACCCTAAGACTTGGGAATAACAGTACATATTAACAGTAGAAAACACAAATGACTTTGGAGGGGAGACAGGGTTTTACTATGTAACCTAGGGTAACCTAGACCTTCAGGATCCCCCAGTTTTAGCGTTGAGAGCTGGAATGACAGAAGTAGGCCTTATGCCCTGCATATATAAATTTTTTTCCTTTTACAAACAGTATGTAAGCTTTGTGTTTTACTTTTTAACCTAAATATTTCATATATGGCCTTCCTGGTAACTTTACAATTAGTTTTGGTAGTTTTCTTGGATGCTCAACTACTTGACATCCACACCAATAAGGAACATGCTGTGCCTTCCTGACTGCCTGTTTCTCACTGGGTAGCACAGATTTGCCTGGAGCCTTTAATCCTTCTGCCTCAACCTCCTGAGTCCTGGGATTATGGCATTCACCATCAGGTGTGGCCAACCATGAATATCGGTTCTCCTTAAACTTCTTCCACTGTGAACTCCATTTTGAGGTGGCTTCACCATTATTTTACTGATTAAAATGACCTTCCCTATTGGGATGATAAATCTTCAAGGTCAACTGGAGGGATTTAGTAGCCTAGGAAGCACCTGGATTAACTAAGGAAAATCCACCCTGAATAGAGGAACCCCTACAAGCATTTCTCTCTGCTTATTTTACACAGCCCTGCTGGCAAGCTTTCCACCATGAAAGACTATGTCTGCTTTCTTAAACCAGAAGCCAAAGAAATCCCTCTTTAAAAATGTTTTCATTTGGTGTTTTGTCACAGGACCAAGAAAAATAACCAACACACCAATTTTGAGATTACCTAATCTCACTGAAATTCCTCCAGCACTTTAATGGGAAATCATCTCTGTCAACTAGTTAAATTCTGCTCTTAATTGTATTTTAATTGAAATCACAAGTAGCAAATTAAAGAAAGAGAAGCTATCTATTCTAGAACCACAGGATAGCCATCTTTCCTTTCAAAATCTAAGTATTGTAGCACATCAGGCTTGCTACAAATGACTAAGTTTTAATAATTTTAACTTCAACAAAATATCAATATGAAATAATAAAACTGCCTAATGCATATACCATTAAAACAGTATTCTATAAAAGACCAACTAGTATTAGAATTTAAAGTAACTTTTGTAAACTTCTGTAAATTTATTTGCACAATAAATTAAAAAAAAAGCTGCTTAAATCTCAAAGTTTGTTCAGCATTTTCCTCCCACTAAGCCAATTCCTCCACTTAACCTTTCTGATGATGATAATAAATGGTCTACCACTAGCTTTACTTTGGTTTTCTGCAGTGCTAAGGATCAAACGTAGGTCCTCAAAAATGTCTGGCAAGCCCTGGTGTTTGTTTCTTTCAGCTAGGCTCAGCGGTATTCACTTGCAAGCACAACTCTGGTCATGAGTCTGGGGTCTTCCTGTGGTACACAGCAAGACCCAGTCTCAAAACAGAGAGTGTCAACATGGGGGTACAGCGACACCACTGAAATCACAACAACCAATGTAACACAAGCCATCAGCTGATGCGTGGGTATTTCCCAGTGTCACAGGCTGACTCCAAGTAGACACCAAGCACACTGGGGTCTAAGCGGGTCACCCACAGCACTCCTGAGGTGCGCCCCTATTAAGTCATTCAGGAGATGCTGATGCAGGCAGTTTGGCTTTTCTGGAAACCCATAAAGGCTGGGTTTCACACAGTGCAGAAAGGAAGGTGCCTGGAAGGCCAGAGAGGAGTAAGTGCAGCACACAGCTACAGTTTGAGTTTGTGCCTTCACTCCTACAGGCTTTGTGACAAAGGTCAGCTTGGCACTGTGGGAAGGGGTGGTTGTCTTTAAAAGGGGGCCTGCCACAAGGCTCGAGTTAGTAAGAACATGCAGAAGAGTTTTAGCAGTTATTTTTCTTTGAACATCCAAGGGCTCATGTAAGGATGAGTTATCTCAAGGCTTTCTAAGGAGGACACCATCATTTCAAACACAGAGATTCGTCTCACATTGACACTCTTTGCTAACCATGATACCAAGTACTGTAATATAGAGTGTTCAGAGAACTAAGCAAACCAATCAGTGTGCTGAATGCCACAACAAAGGTAGGCCCAGCAGCCTCCTCCAAGCAGACAGGATTGACAATTCAGGGACAGGAAAGAGTCCAGCTACTTGAGCGAACTCAGTACGATGGCAGCAGTGTTCTCTGCGTCTACTGTTGAGCCCTCTCCTGAGCATCCTCCCCCAACTCCCCAGGCTCTCAGCTGTCTCATTGGTTTTCTGGCTTCGGTTCCTGCATCCTACCCAACAGGTACTGTATTCAGTCCACGGAAAGAGCAGCCAGAAGAAATCGTCATGACAAGTCAGCACTATGTCACCCCTCTGCAGAAGCCCCTCCAGCCTCATGAGGAGTAAAAGTAAAAAGCCTTTACAAAGGCCCAGAAAGAAGCAAGTGCTTAGGTCCCTGCTAACTTCATCTCCTCCACACCACTGCTCACTCTATTCCAGTGACCCTGATGTCCTTGCCCCCTTTAACATAACAGCCCCCACACCCACCACAAGCCCTTGGTGACCGTAGTTCACTCTGCCTGGAATGCACTCTCTCCATATACCCACCCACCTGTCTCAGCTCTGATATGTCTTTGCTCCAGAGTTACCTTCCTAGAGAAGCTTAATAAAATTTCTATTTCCTCCTTGTTTTCCCTTATCTCTTCCCACTGTCACTTAATCCCATGTTTCTCTTCCTCTCACTCCCTTCATTTTGACCCCACGTCTTTATGTAGCCCTGTATGGCCTAGAATTTGCTCTGTAGATCAGGTTGGCCTAGAATTTACAGAGACCCACCAGTCTCTGCTTAGAGCGTACTGATACTAAAGGTGTACTCTAGCACAACCATAACTCAGTATTTAATTTACTTATTATATTTATCTGTCTTCCCATTCCCACTAAAACAATTTTTATCCATTTTCAAAACTCAAAGCATAATTTCACCATTTTAAATATTATGGAATTTCCCAATAATCTACAGGTAACGTTGGTTGTAACTATACTTTAATTGATACTAAGTGTTCAAATTTCCTAAAAATACCACCGGCTTACTGGAGCAGTGTGGTGGTAAGTGGGGAGTCAATGAGCATCAACATTTATTAGTTTTAGGAAATGGCTTAAAATTTCTATTATGTATGTAATTATTTCTATCACATAGATGTATGTATACATATATATAACAGAATTAACAACAGAAAAACCTACTTCTAAAGGTCTACACCTTTATTGATGAGAAGGAGCTCCATGAAAAAATATTAGAAACATACAGATGCAGGTAAGAAAATGATTTTAATAAAATCTGTACCGCCCAAGACTGAATGAAAAATAATGCTGACAACAGGGTTTTTCAATGATTTATTTATTTTTATTTTATGTGCATTAGAGTTTTACCTGCATGTATGGCTGTGTGAGATCCCCTGAAATTGAAGTTACAGACAGTTGTGGTAGCCATGCAGGTGCTGGGCATTGAACCCTGAATCCCAGTCCTTTGGAGGAGCAGACAATACTCTTAAACACCAAGCCATTTCTTCAACCCTGAAAGCACTACTTTGAATTTTGTAATAATGAATGTTCTAAAAGTTAAAAGTTCGCTGCATCCTATGCTGATAGCATAGGCCGTCCTCACGTGGTCCCTGGAAGGTGATGAGTTCACCAGCTGCAATGGCCCTACAATGAAAAGCCTTCCCGGAGGAGGAGAACAAAACGTACCCAGCACCAGAAAGATGCTCCCTGCAAATCTTCCCCAGCACATGTTTAAATAATAAACGTCGTTCATGTACCTTTAGATGGTTTATAAAAATAAGCAATCAATTCTGCAGCCACAACATTATTTCTAAAGGAAATCTATGTGACTCATGACGCCTGTAGATACACAGAGACAAAGCACACATATTTTACCAGTTTATTACAGTAAGCAAATAAGCGTGGAATGAGAGCGCACATAACTGTCTACTTAGTGCTTACTGAAACATTTATAAGAGCTGTTATCTCCCTAATAACAGACAGACAGCGTGCGATTTTAGAGAGGAGAAAGGCTTCATATTTTTTAACACTTCACTAAAAAGTAACTGAAGAGTGTAAAGTGAAAAATACTCTGTGCAGTTAGCAGGTAATGGACCATATTATCAACTCAAGTTAGATTTATAGGGTACAAACTAGTCACTAATAGTTATTTTATGACATAGCATGTCTGCTTTTTCTTGAGATTATTAAGATTAAAGTTGTAAAACTTCTTTTGAACATAGCTGTTCAAAATGATTGAATTATAAAATTTGAAATGAGACTTGAAAAATAAAGCACGGAGTATCGAGTGAGTGGATTATAACAAGCCTCAGCCAGCAGCTCTACTATTTCAGAGATGACATTTCCACATAAAGCTTTATGAAAACGATGTTTTTCAGTCTTTTATGCTTTAATCTGTATTTAGTTACAAAATCATCTTTAAGTATTATCAATCTGTTTTGTTTTCAAATTTAAAAAAAATTGAAGAGCTGTAATATGTAGTAAGTTGCTGTCTTTGTGTCTTGTTTGGCTTATTTTACAGCAGTGTCTATTTAGATATGATTTATAAAGTGATGAGGTAAGAAGTGGCTGTCAGTAGAGGTACACCGCATCTTTTACATTACTGTTTTTAAAACCAATATACATTTCAATTGGTAAGAATTACAAGACAGAAGGCCTCAATATTGTCTTATTTACCCAGTAAATGTAGGACGCGAGCCCACTGTATCTCCAGTTCACTGCACTGAACAGTGCCTATTATAGGATTAAAAAAGCAAAGGGCAAATTTGCTTTCCCCCTACCTGGAAACACAGATTCAAAGAAATATACTGAAATCTTGCAGAAAGCATTACTTAAAATTAACAGTTTGTTATCTTAAGGATAACTTCTTAATCGTATGTAAATCTGACTATTGTACAAAATAATTGTGCTAATTTCTAATATTTTGAGTAATGAGCACCCATTATGAAAAATGCAAGGCTTCCTTTATTTTTATTTTTATTTTTTAGCAGCAATCAATACATCTTAAAAACCTGTAGGGTCTGGAGAGGGAGATCAATGGGTAAGAACACCTCCCTCGGAGTAGTCCCTGGATTTGATTCTGCATGGTGTCTCACCATGTAAACTCCAGGGGATCCAATGCCCTCTTCTGACTTCTGTGACCACCAGGTGTGCATGTGGTACACAGACATACAAGTGAGCAAAAGTCTCAGACAAAAAATAAAGATGAAAAATTTCTTTGTAGGCAGATCTGAACCGTTTGTACACTTAATGAATTCATTATTATATGCATGCCGGTAAACAGCCGCCAGCAAGCATTGCCTGTTTTTGTGAGTCTGTGCCCTAAAAATGGTTTTAATATTTTAAATGGTTGTAAAATCATATATTTTATGATATTAAAAACATGTAAGGCTTATATTTTAGTTTCTAAAATATTTCTTAGAACAGATGCTTGTTCATTTTTATACTCTCTCTCTCTCAGGCTGTTTTTGTACCATGATGACATCATTGACTGGCTACAGTCTACAAGGCTAAGGTATTCACTGTCTTACTCTCTTTTACAAAGAACCTGGGGCTGAAGAAGTAACTCAACTGTATAGCACTTGTTCATCAAGTACAAAGCTCTCTGACTCCATCCCTAACACTACCTATGAAGGTTTCTGTCCCTACATATAGAATGTGTCATTCTGCACTTATTCTATAGAGAAAGTTACTTCACAACATTCTGTTCTTTAAATTCCCCCAAAAGACAAGTCTATAAGCTTTAGTATCAACACATTTAATTAAATCAAAAATCTGGTTAGTAGAATTTGGCTATAGGCTTGCTGTTTATAGACTTCCTTCCTAACATCTCCAGGACTTCAGCATGTTGAACTTTGTCAGGGCCTTTTCTGCATCAACACATGATTTTGCGGTTCCTGCCCATAGGGTTGTTTATGTGCTGTACTACATTTCTGGATTTATGTACTATGCAGCAGCCTTGCCCTTGTATCTCCAGGATGAAAACCAGTTGCTCATGCTCTAGGTCTTGGTAACATGTTCCTGAATTGGGTCTGCAAGTATTTTGCTGAGAAATTCTACACCTGTGTTTATCAGAAAAAAATTGGTCTATAGATTGCTCTGTTTACTTAGTTTTGGTATCAGGACAATAGTGGCTTTGTTGAATAAAATTTTCTAGTGCTTCTTCACCTTCTATTTCATGGAAGAAACAGTTAAGAATTGTTATTGCCTGCAAATTTCATGATTTCCTTGTTGTTGTTTTTTTATCGCTGAGTAATATTCCATTGTGTAAATGTATCATAATTTCTGTATCCATTCCTCAACTGAAGAGCATCTGGGCTGTTTCCAGCTTCTGGCTATTACAAATAAAGCTGCTACAAACATGGTTGAGCAGATGTCCTTGTTGAATACTTGAGAATCTTTTGGATATATGCTTAGGAGTGGCATAGCTGGATCTTGAGGAAGCGCCATTCCTAACTGTCTGAAAAAGCGCCAGACTGATTTCCAAAGTGGTTGTATAAGTTTACATTCCCACCAGCAGTGGAGGAGGGTTCCCCTTTCTCCACATCCTCTCCAGCATATGTTGTCACTTGAGTTATTCATCTTAGCCATTCTGATGGGTGTAAGTGACACTGGGTATATTAGTGGATACTAGACATATAATATAGGATAAACATACTAAAAGCTGTACACCTAAGGAAGTTAATCAGGAAGGAGGACTCTGGCTAAGATGCTCAATCCCCATTCAGAAAGGCAAAGAGGACTGACATCGGAAGAGGGAGAAAACAGGGAACAGGACAGGAGCCTACCACAGAGGGCCTATGAAAGACTCTACTCTGAAAAGTATCAAGGCAGATGCTGAGACTCATAGCCAAATTTTGGGCAGAGTGCAGGGAATCTTATGAAAGAAGTGGGAGATAGTAAGACCTGAAAATGACAGGAGCTCCACAAGGACAGCAACAGATCCAAAAATTCTGGGCACAGGGATCTTTTCTGAAACTGATACTCCAGCCAAGGACCATGGAGACGGCCTGGAACCCAGCACTCAGAGAGGCAGAGGCAGGCAGATCAGTTCAAGGCCAGCCTGGTCTACAAAGAGAGTCCAAGACAGCCAAGGCTACAGAGAGAAATCCTGTCAGGTGGACCAAAAAACCAAACCAAACCAAACAAACAAAACAAAATGAAAAAAAGAAAGCGAGAGAGAAAGAAGATGGGAAGTTGGATGGGCCAGGTGCATCAAGGAGAAGATGAGGAGGAGAACGAAAACAATTTATCTTCAATTAAAAAAGAAAAGCAGAACTCTAAAGACAAGATATATCTGGCCCGAGGATACTAGAAAAGT
Organism: Pachyuromys duprasi; assembly: GCA_028658305.1. Lineage (NCBI taxonomy): Eukaryota > Metazoa > Chordata > Mammalia > Rodentia > Muridae > Pachyuromys > Pachyuromys duprasi. The sequence continues at coordinate 868,443 of CM053750.1, read as the reverse complement.
TCCTGGCACTTAATGACCTTGATACAGCAAAATGACACTGCCTTTCAGGGATGTTTTACATTTAGGCTAATGTGAAATAAAGGGAAGAAATAAAGAGTCCAAGAAACACAAAAAGCATGAGAAAGGTAATGAGAGGTTTTACTGAACTGAAATAAAAGCATGTGTGGCTGAAATTCGGTGCAGATGAGGCCAAGTGGCTACAAAGAGCACAAACAGTGAGGTTCCTAGGACAGGGCTGGCAAGAGCGTGGGTGAGCAGAGATAGTCTTTACTGAATGTGGGTGGATAGGAAATGTAAGGATAAATGGTAAGGAAGGGCAGAAGCTTGGCAAGATGGCTTTACATAAGAAACAGATATTGACAATGGACTTGACTGGAAGCAATAGCTGGGACCTTTCTACAACTAACCTCACAGGTAATAATGATTTAGACAAAGGGAATTATAGGTCTCTGTGGATGAAGTCCTGTTGAGAATATGTACTACAGGCCTGGAAGATCCAATGAGCAATTCCCAGAGAAAGGCTGGATGCCGGTATAGACCCTTACAGACTATGTCAGGGAAACATGGGACTGTGCTACCCCTGTCGGAGACAGGGTTACGGCTCTAAGGCTGGCTGCATCCCTCTTGCACTCAACTGAAGTGTAAGTTAGGGATATGGGTCCCAGGATGAGCGACATGGATCTCATCTCAGGGGTATAAAAAGATATCTCAGTCTATGTGCATTATGTTACATTGTATGTATACATATGTAGATATATGTTAATTTGAAATAACAGACCCACCCAGGATGCCTTATTAAGTCTGACAGAATAGAGTCTTCTCCAACGATGGGCAATTGATTCTCAGAGATCAACAGAGAAAGAGAGACACAGACAAACACTTATACAATCATATACACAGTCTTTCTGATTTGTGGACAAACATTTTAAGTCTCTCACTGACAGAGAACTTGCACAGGAACCTTAGGTTCTTTAGAGTCCAAGTGTGTGAAGGAAAGCCATTTGATGACCTACACCCCTATTCAAATTTATATTAATTTGTTTTTCTATGTTAAATGCTTTCATTAATTATTTGAGAATTTTATACAACGTATTTTAATCATATCCATTCCCTTCCCTCACCTCTTCCAAGTCCAATTTGTGTTGGCCCACTACCCCTGACATGAAGCCTGCCCTGGAGTGTGGTCCACCTTCCAGGAATCACATCAGTAAATAAAACTGATTTTCCCTCACCCAGCAGTACTCCGGGACAACAGCTTCTCAACCAGATTCCTTTCTACTTCCCCATCTAGGATTTTGTCTGGCTTGAGCTTGTGCAAGTCTTGAGCATGAAGTCATGAAAGTCCAAAGTTCATATGTTCATCTGTCCTGTTACATTCAGAAACTCCTATTTCCTTGAAGTCATTCACCACTTGAGCTCTGCTACTCTTTCTACCCCATCTTTGTGAAGATCACTGCATCTTGAGGGGGGAAGGAACCTTACATGTCCCATTTAGGACTGTACGCTCCAAAGTCTCCACCCACTGACCAGCTGTGGGTCTCTGTGTTAACCGCCATCTACTGCACCTCTGCATGTCTACCTTCAGAATTTCAGCTGCAGAACTTTATGTTCATGCTAATGAAAAATATTAACTCTTAGTATTTGGGCACTCTTTAGAAAACCAAGTCAGAATACTACTATTAGGAATGTGCTGGGGTGTTGGCACACACCTTTAATCCCAGCACTTGAGAAGCAGACAGAAGCAGATCTTTTTTTTGAGTCTGAGGCTAGCCTCATGCACAGAACAAATTCCAGAGCAACCAGAACGACATAGTGAGATCCTGTCATAAGTAAACTAAGTAAATAAGTGAGTAAGTGAATGAATGGAGGGAGGGAGAGAGCGAATGAACAGTGAGGGAAGGTGACATGATAGTGGTAGAGCTCAGGCATTAGTCTGGATGTCAAGCATAACAACTCCCTACGCTTCTCTTTCTTCTCTACAAAATGGGGCGAATTCTACATTTTTCCTGTATCACCTAGTTGTTGTGAGGGTCAAATGAGACAGTATATGTGCAACTGATTTTTAAGCTCTAAAAAATTAAATGAACGGCATTTGGGGGAAACTGAGTTTTCAGTCATGTTGAAGCAGCAATCTGTCAGATGACAAAGGGTCATGAGGTTAAAAGTACACATCAAAAAAGCTGAATCATCATCGGAAAAAAGGCTTTTATAACAATATTGCTATATTTATTGATAGTGCCATCCAAAGGCCTTTAAAAAAGCAATCCCTTCCCCCATGTCCTTTTCCCTCTCAGTTAGCAGTAGCTGAGGAGACCGTCTCTAAAAGGTTTCTAAATGATGTTGATGTTAAAATATATAGGATCACCATTTAACAGCCTTTTAAAGAGCCGTCCCTGCACCATCTTTGTTGACAAGGAAGGAAGGTAGGGACTGTTTTTTCAAAGGCTTTTAGAGGATGTTGTTAAAAGAATATATAGAGACATCATTTAAAAGCCTTTTAAATAACAGTCCTCCTCCTCCCCTCCCAATTGTAATGCCCTTGGCTTTCATTTATTTTGTACTACAAGCTGAAAATGGACAAGCCAACAGATTACTGGCTATAGCAGCATCCGTGGATAGAGGGCGATGCATTGCCTTTAAGAAGGCTGGTGTCCGAAAATAAAGCCAACTCTTCAAAAGCCAAGTACCATGTCTATACAGGATGCTGCCCACCACCCGATCACTGAGTAGTGCCCTTTGACTGTTCCCTCTGCACACTTGCTGTACATACGAACAGGAACACAGTTGCAGCCAAACCAGTCTGAGAATTCCTAGGGCACAAATACGGCTCCGCCTCGCTGTTCCTGGTTGAAGCTCCATCTACCTCAGGGCTAACCTCAGGCTCTCAACTCCTATCCTGCTGTTCTGATTGCCCAACCTCTGCCCACGGAGCAGCACTTGAAACTCCACTCAGAGACAGCGGTGTTCATGCAGGCTTACTTGCCAGACTCAGCTGTGCGGAAGGGCAGCCCAAACTGTATCATTTGGTTTAGAGCATTAAGTCTGACAGACAGTGGGCTCTGATAGGTCAGCTGTGATTAACCCTCTCACATAACAACACAAAACAGTACTAGCCTGGGGAATACAAAATATGAGACAATTTTTACATTTCTTGTTGGGATGGGCCTTTGCTAAAAAGAATCACTTCATTTTAAAAATAACTCTTAATAGATCCGTAACACTTTAATGGATGTTTAAAAAGAAAACAAAGAACAACTCAAAGTATAGCTTTCTAGGCAGTGTGCCTCAACCTTCATTTTTTTCCAGTCTTGCACAAAGAACACTGTACTTCCAATTTCCTTAAATCACAGTAAACCATCAGTTACTTGTTACCCAGCCTCTTCCTAGGAAGTTAAGTTAAATACCAAATATCACTGAGAACACAGGGTCATCTGTGCCAACTCTTCTTGCTGCTACACCTGCTGCCACAGGTCTTGACCGCCCTCCATTTTGACAGCACTATTTAATTTAGGTATCATTTACCTTTATACATACTCTTATGCCCTGTGTTAACAATGTGGCAATCAATACAATTTCTTTGTATGCTTTAGCTTTTTTCCAAAACACAAATAACATTTCTCTGATGCCTTAAAAGCATAAATGAGTTATTTAATGAGATAAATTAATGTTTTGTCAAAAACCTATTGTAATTCTGACTCTATTGAAATATGTTATTTTCTTACACATCAAAAATAGCACTAGGAAGAGGTGAAAATTAATTTACTCTGAAATTTAAAAAATAAAATTTTGAGAGGCTCAAAAAGAGGCAATGGTTTAATTAGGCAGGAAACCATAAGAACTCTATCTGAAACTACGATGGTCAAAGAAGACATATTACAGTGGCCTTCAATGGCCTCCAAGGAATGTGAGCTGTCTCTAGAAGGTAGCACCGCAGAAAGGGTAAGAATTCCATTTTCCCTACATATCCTGAAAGAACAGAACCATGCTGATTTTCAATTTAGGTCAGTGAGACCTATTTGTACCCCTGACTTTAAGGAGTATTCAATAATATGTCTGTGGGGCTAGAGAGATAGCTCAACAGTTAACAGTACTTGGTGCTTTCATAGAAGACCTGGGTTAGGTTCCTAGTGTGTGTGTGGTGTGACTCACCACCATCTGGAACTCCAATGCCCTCTTATGGCCTCTGTAGACATTACACACATATGGTACACATACATACATAAGGGCAAAACACTCATACATAAAATGAAATTCAAAAGGACAATAAATTTGCATTGCTTTAAACCGTCAAGTTTGTGGAAATACCTTGCCTTAGGAAGAAAACTGTGTCTCTGAAAACTCTTGCTGCAATTCTTGTGCTGTGAGATCTACATGTGGACAGGAAACTGTTCCCAGGAGCCGGGAGAGCAGAGGGGTAGCAGTTTCCCTCCGCAGAGCTTCAGTGCTGGCACCAACACAACTGCCACAGACACTAATGGGTGTCAACGGCTCTCAGCCTGGATCTGTTTGCCAAAGGATCGGCTTAAAAACATACTCGCCCCAGCAGCCATCCTTTCATTTTAGTGAGTACCATGAGTTGATTGTGGTCTTAACTGCAGGCACTAGGAACAAATAAAGAGATGACCCTTCTCAAGGTCACTGCATCTTAACCTGCTTCAGGTAGCAGGTACCAGTCTCTCTGGTAAGAGATGAATGCAAAATGGGATTACTCCTAGGTTAATATTAGCAGCAGTGATAGACTTCGGTGAACTACACAACAGATACTTTTCAATAGGGAAAAGGAAGGAAAACAAAAATGGAAGGTCCTCTGGGCAGAACAGAATAAAATGATAATGAGATAGCTGGGCTAGAAAGAAGTGGGGAGGTATTAACAAAGAACATTAATTACCCTGAAGAAAATTTTAAAAAGGCAACTTTGCTAGAGACATCTCTTTTGGAAACAAAAATAATACAAAGGTCTGATGTTTAGCTGGGTGGCATGGCACACACTTTGAATCCTGGCATTCAGGGCCCAGAGGTAGTCGGATCTCTGAGTTTAAGGCCAGCATGGTCTACGGAGTTTATTCCAGGACGGCCAGGGCTACACAGAGAAATCCTGTCTCAAAAAACAACAAAACAAACAAACGAATAAGGTCTGCTGTTTACAAAGGTTATGTGGGTCTCTGAATGCAGGTTCTAATAATCTTGCAGCTCTTTGTATGAAAAAATTCACCTGTCTGTCACATGCTACAACTGTAGGGATGAGGAACACATGTGTCAGTGAGTGCTTCGGCAAAAAGGCACCAGATATGCAACAGATGCAACTGAGAAGCATCAATTTAGGCCTGTACCAATCTGTCAGAAGCCTATATGGATGGAATGGCAAGTGTGTCTTGGTAGGAACTCCGCCCGTGTAAAGGATGTTAGCAAAGGCCCCTATTGCAGGCACACGCAGGCTGTGTGTCCCTACAGACTGTGCAGCACCGCTCGCTGCCCTGCACACACCTGCACAAGCCTCTCTGCAGCTCGGCTCTGCTCCCCCACAGCAGCGCTGCATGGCTTCTCCCTCCCTAGTATGTAAGGCACACCTGGAGACTGCAGCATGGCTTAATCCCTCACCACAGCCTAAGACTGCAATATTCAGAAAGAAGAAGACATTGTGCACATTTATTTCTTGAGCCAGGGTCTCACTATGTTGCCCAGACAAGGTCTTGAACTCAAGAACCTCTGGTCTTATCCCCCGAGTACCTTGGATTTCATGTAAGCCTCTGTACCTAGCTTCCACGCACATTTATTAATAGAATCATTCAGCCTTGAGAATGAAAACTTTCATAAAGAAACTATAACTTCTGGGGTCTCAATGGTTAAGGGTACTACTGTCTGCTCTTCCAAAGGCCCCAGGTTCAATTCCCAGCACCTACATGGCAGCTTATAACTGTCTATATCTCCAGTTCCAAAGGATCTGATACCCTTATACCAATGCACATAAAAAAACAAACAACAACAACAAACCCACTATCTCAAGTTTTACTTGAAAGCAAATGAGAATCCACCCCAGATACAAAAGACAAATCTGCAAAGACTAAAAAGAACATTAACCCATATTCTTTATTATATCCAATCCTTCCTTAGCAAACGGGGAAGCGAATTTAGGATACATAATTTCCCTGTGTAATCTAACACCTGTTCAGTTCACCGCACTGCCTGCTGACATAAGAGCCTTCTGACTGAGGGCTCTGAAGTAAAATAGAGGCTAACGCAGCATATTTATAAACACAGACCCCTAGGAAACACACTGGTCAATCTCGGAATACATGTAACCTCATTGAAGATGGAAGGTATTGGGGGTGGGGGGAGCTATGTTAGGATTCTTGTGTGCCTGTTTACCAAAATATTGATGAGTTAATAACCTTCTCTTGGTGTGTCTCATTCTTCAAAGAATTAGTTCAAGGGACTTGTTTTCCCAGGGGAACCTCCCATGGCAGATGTTAATTTCTAATGATTCTTTTAAATTGTCTTACCTGCTGCCTTGCTGTCTGTTTAAAATGGGCAAGTCAGACCTGGTGAATAGTATTAACTACAGATTCTAGAAAACAGGAAAACCTTACAAATTCCACCCCACTTTCTTTCTCTCCTCCCAACAATCTGGCAAAGTTCTGACTAGAATTAAGCATGATGGAAGATGTAAAGCTAAGTTGTAGGTGGCTGGTCTGTATCACACTCCCTGGAGAGTGGTGTTCTCATGATTAAGTGCTTGGTGTCATTTTTGAAAGTAAAAGGAATAGTGATTTGAACTTCCCCCCCCTGGCACAACATGTCTTTGCCACAACACAATGTCTTAATTCAAGTTCACATTTCAGACCACTACTCTGAACAGCATGGTCCATGGAGAGACCTACAGGAGCTTCAAACTCTGTATTACCACTAGCTCAAACTGAATTTTTTTTTTAATGAGGAGCGCCCACCTTTACAATGACACCCCTAGACCCTGAGTAAATAACAATTCATTTCCTAACCTTGACTTCACAGCCCAGCCTTTCTACCTTCCTTCCTTTTTATTTTTTTTTTTCTTCTTTCCAAACAAGTGACAATGAACATGGAAGCTGATTGAAGGGGTCCATTATGTATCAACTTAAAGAAAGGCAAAGTGATTGATGAGGCCAGCAGTCACCTTCAGTGCTGGCTACTGCACCTGTATCCTTTTTGTCAAATGACCTGAAAATCCTGCTGACAGCTCAACATTCAGTACAAGGATATGCAGTATGGGAGCACAGGTCTCGGTATTTTTATTTGCATTGAAGTCTGAGAGACAGAATTTGAAAGCAAAGGTTAAATTATCTATTTTGTGAAGCTTTACGCTTTCCTCCTAAGCAGTCCCTGATATAAGGTGGCTCCGTAAGAGCCTGGGTGGGACAGAGAGCACACAGCAGCAGGAAGTGGGAGGTCAGTCTGGATGCTGCTTTACACCTCAGTGTTTGCTTGTCATTAGAGTCAGCATTTAACTTAGCAGGGCTCCTGTGTCCAGGGTGAACGGACTATAGCCTGATGGAAGAGGCTCTTAGGGTTCTCATTTTCTCTCTTTGGTATAGCCAATTTAAAAGAGCAATTATTAGCCAAAACAGAAAAGTGAAAATGCAGAATCCTAAAAGCACTAACACTTCCCCTCAACTACTGACCCACTGTTTCTCAAAAGGCTTTGGGAGTCACCAGAGAACCAAGCGACTACCAAGGTGCCCACACTAAGAACTTCTGAGTGTTTCCTTCCAGGGGTGGAGTCAGGCAGAAGCTACCTTACTCATAATGCTGTGGGCAACAGCGGTGCGTGTGGAGCCAGCCAAGGCTCTACAGAAGCACACGCTCTGTGTGTGGACACAGTACCATTTCCTCTGGGCATTTATTACCTGTTAAAAACCAATCTTTTGGTGAGTGGCAGTTCAGGGTTTTTGAGAGCATGCTGCAATATTTCTTCAGGTCTGCAGAGTCATAATTAAAGCTGAACTGAGCGGAATTGGAGAGGGAAGGTCAGCGAGGTGCTGTATGAGGGATGAGGCTGGGCTGATGGGCACCAAATGAACAAATTATGATGGGCCCCACTCAATGTGATGAGGTCAAATGCCTGTTTCTACCCACTGACAGTTCAATTTCCCTGAAATGTCTCCCGGTTCTCTATGAGCTAATTATGAATGAAAAGTTATCAACTGCCTACGCCAAAAGGGGTTTAAATACTATTGTGCGGAGTTCTTAATGTCAAAATATTGTTCAAAACAGCATGCTGTACCACTCCACATAAAATTCTTGGGTTAATCTAAATACCAGGGAAACACTATCAATTTTCCTCAGGTTTCCCATGATGTACAGACAGAGTGAATTCTCCAGCACTTGTCAACGCAACAACAAATAAAAAGATCATCTCTCAGGTAAACCTGTACCATTTCTTCCGCAAGCAGCAGTAGCTCCTAGTTTTATGTATCACAAATGACACGGTCTACACGTAACATTTTCTTCTTTTCCAGGAAGCATCTTACCAGATTATTAGCTTCTGGGCATCAATACTCAGATTTGCTCCAGCATAAGATTTACCGCACAGAACCGGCTCAAATGCAATGGGCAAAATGTAAGCTTCAGGACTCATGGCCCACAGTCTGTATTTATGATATTCTTTATACCTTTAAGGCTTAAGCTTAGGTATGTATAATTTATTTTTGCCTTCTGTGATAGGTGATAACTATACGATAGAACGTAGGATTCAAAAAATTAAAAACAAGTATGTAGCTTTGATCATACTAGCATAAAAACAGCTCAAGACGGCAATGTATCCTAAGATCCTACTATGTGCCAACCACTGCATAAGGGTTCCATAAAAGAATGTCAAGGATAAAAAGTAACTAATAATTTTCTAGCGGGTTACAGCATATATGAAAGCTTAGATTAGTGCCACAAGGTTAAAGATGTGTCTCACAGAAATAAAGTGATCTAGATAAAATATAAAATTGAGCTTGAGTTTTAAGAAAAAATATAAAAGATACAAATATAATGTAACTGGAAAACATGTTATGTGTCAGGTTTTCAAGTTAACATTAGATACACAGGAGTTTTAGGATGGCCGTTATAAGAAAAATGGGTCCAAAATACAAAAGTACTTGGCAGAGCTGGGCAGGAAGAAAGAACCACTTATAACTGCAGAGACCATTGGACGTCAAGAAGAGGGTGGTTCCAGCTACAGAGGGCACTCTGCCGCCTAAAAGCATCATACTTAAACAGAGCCTCATACATTTTGGCAACTTAGAAATAAGAGACTTCCCAGTCTTAGCCCTTGTTCCCACTGTGACAGAATGCACTTCTTGTCTGCGTTTGTCTATGTGTACCATGTGTGCGCCTGGTGCCATGGGGGCCAGAACTGGAGTTACAGATGACTGTGAGCCACCAATGGGTTCTGGGGCCTGAACCCAGATCCTCTGCAAGAGCAACTAGTGCTCTTAATCACGGAGATTAATCACACCTTCAATCCCAGCACTCAGGAGACAGAGGCAGGCATATGACTCCTTAAGAAGCGTCATTTCATACATTTGTGTTTAGTGGTCACAGTTCAATTCGCTCATTAGAGGACCCTCTTCTGGAAGTTGATTTCTTTCTAATTCTTACTGTAATTGCATTGTTCTCATCTTGTATCATAAAGGCAGCTGCTTGCCTATCATTTGTACTTTCCTCGTTAATCCTGACTCACTGAATTAACCTTTAATTACAGCCATTAAAATTGAAATGAGCCTGTTGTCTGGCTGGGGCTGCCCCCTTTCAGTGCGGGTTCTGGTGAAAAATTTTAGGGTCAATGGATATGTCCGATGTTATGTCTGACAGCTGCTGAAGATGTGGGCAGGTAAATGTTACCTTAGAGAGATGTGCTCTCAATTTGCAGGAGCTCACTGTTGACAGGAAAATAAGCTCACAATCTTACTTTCTGAGTCCCAGTTTCTCATGACATACTTCTAACCAAATTAAGAGGGCACATGAGGAATGTGGAGCATGGGGCGCAAAGATGCACTCAGTGAGATACCTTCTTGGAGCAGCTCACTTTCCACCTCGCGGTCTCAAACAGCAGACCTTGAGTAACAAAAAGAGTGTGTCAATAAGCACTATTTTCTTTACGAGGTGTATGTCTGTGCCTGCACGTGAACTTGCCCCAACACACCCATTGACTTCTGCCTGAGGGGTTGGCTCTCTCCTTCCACCACGTGAGTTCTGGAGACAGAGCACAGGCTGTCAGGCTTGGCGGTAAGGACTTTCACTGACTGAGCCACCCCGGAAGCCCCGGAGTTCCACTTTCTAGATGTGCACCCGGTGGGGATAATTTACTTAATGATGTCGTAACACTGACAGCTCTTTAAAGTGACATCAGCGGGAATGAGTCCTACGAAGCAGGAAGATGGCAAGGAGTAATTTCATCAACTTAAAACATGTCTGATGAACACCTTTCAGATTAAGTGTGTGTGTGTGTGTGTGTGTGTGTGTGTGTGTGTGTGTGTGTGTGTGTGTGTGTGTGAAGAGGCCCTCTCAAAGGCTCTGTCCTGTCTTGTAAGGACTCAGACTCCAAGTCTCATTCTATTTTCTATAAATAAAAAAGTCAACCTTCCTTTATCTGATATATATCCTTCTTTAATGTATATGGATTTCCAAAAACTTAGAGCTGAAAAGGACCTGAGATACAATTATTTCAGTTCCATAATTTCACACATGAGGTTCTTAACTTATTTTAACATCAATGATGGGTCTAAAATTACAAGCTACTGCACCAGATCATAATCCTATCAAATGTCATATGAATTTACAAATTAAAAAACTTATTAGAGAAAATTTCAAATGAACTCAGAACAGAGAGACTAATCTAATAAACAATGAGGCCCTATCACTAAGTTTCGCATGTCATGTCCATCTAGCACCAAGAGAGTGTGTGGGCTTACAAGCATTTGAGACCTGGGTTGGACCCATCACCACAACAGAGGGGGAGAAGACACAGATCATCTGGCTTAGGATCTGGCTAGTCTGTCTAATCCAATATTTTATTCTACTTCTGAGTTACTAATAAACACATTTTGACATAATTTTATCAACAAACTTGGTTTATATGTATTACATGAAAAAAGCCCTAAAAAAAATCCCAAAATACGGTTTTTCATACCTAAAACCAAAACCCACTTCCTTAATTTCCTCAAGCACTCATCTCCACATTTCCTTGGCAGAGCTGCTTGGCTTGGATAGACACAGAAGGACGCACACACTGCACATGGCTTTCTCTTCATCTCAAGTTTGCATTACAGCAAACTTGCTCAAATTTTCTCTATGTACACTTCTGCAGTGGTTGTTTCTTTGAGCCAGTTTGATATCTATGTTAGTACTCCTTTAACATTCTGAGAAGGTATTTATAAATCCAGTAGTGTAGAATAGCTGCAAACTTAGAGAAATAACACTGGTTATAAAGATGTATGTAATTATATTCCTGGATGGTTTGAATAACAGTGTGTCTGATCTATTCCAAGAGAAGTGGTTTTTACTTTTCTTAGATATTAGGGTCATATACCGTATGTATCTATTTTTACTTCATGCTCTCTTGTCTCTGGTAATAAATTAATTTCGTAGTGTTAGTTGGGAATGTACCCTATACCTGAATTCATTTTATCTTCCTTTGGAAAGGAAACAAAGTCTTTATGAAAATTACTAAACTATTTCTCAGGCTTCCACGTTCAAAGATTTTACACTATTAAATAAGATTTACTTATTTTTCTTACCATGATATGTATTTGGGAAACACAGAGAGTGAACAGTGGTAACAGAAGTTAGTATACCTGACACACAACAAGTATTTAATATGTGACTGGCCAATGTATAGTTACCTATGATGCTAACAGCTAGGGAGAGTAAGACCTTTTCACTGCAAATCGAAAAATTCAACAGAAGCAGCCACACCTGAAGTTTACAGCTGACAGCCACACAAAGTGTTAAGAACAAATTACACTTTAAAGTCCCTCCTATTTCCTACTGTAGTGCATGTAGTATAAGTAACAGCCAAAATCCTAATCTTAAGAAAGCAGCAGCAGATGAGCAGTGAACCATGTCAGCTCTGAAGATGATGACCTACAGCCACACAAAGAGAATGACCAGAAGAGGGAGCGAGGCACATGGCTTTCATTACTCCAAACTCCTCCATCTGTTACCTTTGTAGATTTGTGTGTCCTGTGTCCTGTGTTCACTAGTATCTGTAATTAGCATCTACTCACTGGGAGGGCTCTATTGTCACACAAAGTATTAAAAGTATTCTTCACCCTTAAGACTTAACCTGCTGCCTGTTTGCCTGTCTGTCTCGGCCTCTGCCTCTCTGCTGTCTGTCTGTCTATCTCTCTCATCTGATGCTAAGCAAGCAAAGACAACCACAGCTGAGCCTGATGACTCAAATTACATCCCAAGACCCAGGTTGCTTACTGGAAACTAACCAACTCCCACAAGTTGTCCACTGACCTTCCCCTATAATAATGCAATTTTTAACATAAAAGACTTAAATTTGCATGTATTTGTTTAAAGCAATTACAATACTGCAAATCAAAATCAGTTACCATTATTTCTCTTTTTAAAAGCAGCCTCCTTCTCAAAGGAAGGAGAAGGAATTCCTAGAAAAGGAAAAGGGATAGAAGAGAATGGCCTCTGGCAACAATGGAGCCTCTGAACAGAGCAGGGAAGAAACACCAGGCCACAGCATGGGCATGCCTTCAAGTTTAATTTCAAAATTAAATCAGTTCCCACCCAGAAAAGAACTGAATAAAAGAATGAGACAGGACGTGGCTAGGCAATGGAAGCACAAAATACTGTCAAACTTTAATTAAAAAATGTTTTCAATTTAAGCAGACCCAGGCCAGTGATTTTTCATTATTTTTACCACAGTTCCATGACTACTGACATTTTCATCAGAACAAATAAAGGGCTTCCCCCAAATTTAAAATGACAAAAATTATCTTAAATTTTGACTCATAATTTCTTCTCTTCTAAACTCAAAGGAATTTGATCTTAGCTGGACCTGTCTCTTAGCTTGGAGCTAAGCAACTTCAATCATGATCATCATTATTATGTACAATTATCCCAGTAATTCCAAATGTACTTTAAGAGATTTCAAGTGGAGTAAATCCATTTCTTCATATTCAGGTGTGGCTTGCTTTTGCTTTCATATTATTTTTAAGTCAACTGAATGACCTCCATAAAGCAGGTCTGATGGAGGCTCTTTTCTGTTCTTAAGTTAAATTTTTATAAAACCCAGTAAAGACCACACCCCTCAACATGGAGAATGCTAATGTCATTAGATGCCATTTTCCTACAGCAAAAAGCCATAAGCCTATCTGGTACCGAAATTTCTGCATTTCTTGCCACAACTAATGACAAAACGAACTTCAGAAGCTGTTTTTGTGTGGGAGTGTCAGTGTGGGCTTCCTCGGCCAAATCCATGAGTTCTATGTGGGCTTTTTTTTTTTTTTTCCATACCCTGCACTGTCATTCCCTGAGGAGGAGGGCCATTAGCTGCATGTCTCCTTAGGCGTGCTGTCAAGTTTAACTCTATCTTTTCTCAGCCTGGAAAATGGACACTGAGCATTTTCCAGGAAATGTGCACACATTCTGGCATGGCGCCAGTGCGGCCACTGTTTGCACCACAATGTCAGAGAAGGATCAAACAAGGGCCCACACAATGCACACTTGAGAAAGGAAATGAAGAGAAGGTTGTAAAAATTTAGCCTTCTATTGTACGTTTAAGAGCAAAAGTAACTCAGACATCTCAATCTTAATCCATGTTAAAGGTAGAAGATCAAGGCAGGGGTGTAGGGCTCAGTGAATAGCAATATTGTTTAGAATATGAGAAAAATAACAGCACATAATGACAATTACAGCTATGGAATTTCTATGAGCAAGGCTATACTACTATACTACTATACTTCCTATGCCACTGTAAACACAGGGAAGACCAAAGTCTCCCTATTCTGCTCACCACTCAGTCTCAGCCTGAATAAATACCCCAGTGAAAAACACTGGAATAATGGGGTCTTGGCCTCCCACTCCATTCCCAGAAAGACCAGCTCCTGTGAGGCCACCTTGAAATGTTGGGATCACCCCAGTTGTACCAGGAACTGTTACATGCAGGCCCCTAGGGTCCACACCTGCCCATTTATGTCACTGTGATGAGTCATGGGAGGGAGGCACCCAGACAGCTTACATTAAGAGGGAATTCAGGGGGTCTGGAGAGACAGCTCAGAGGTTAAGAACCCTGGCTGTTCTTCCAAAGATCAATTACCAGAAACCACATGGTGGCTTATAACCATCTACAGTGATCTGGTGCCTTCTTCTGGTGCACAAGCACACATGCTGTATAAATAATGAATAAATAAATCTTGAAGAAAAGAAAAACAAACAAACCAAGGGAATGCAGGATGGGACCTCGCCTTGCCCAAACAACCACTCTGAGCTTCAAGACACTTCTCTGCAACCTTTAGGGAGTGGGAAGGGCTGCAGATGAAACACACAGCAGCAATTCAACCTTGCCCACATAATGAAGCCTCAGTAAAAACTCTGGAACAGCAAAGTTAGTGAGCTTCCCTGCTCAGAAACACTATAGATAGCACCACATCCTGTCACACAGGGTGCGGCATTTGCAACTCTCTCAGAATTCACTTATATGACTCTTTGGATGAAAAAAAAAAATCTTAACCTTGTGTATGGTGCTTTCTTGAGTTCTTTACTAAACCTGAGGGCCGTTTGGGGAAAACCTTTAATGTACTTGGCACCAGAGATCTTGGGGTGACTTAGAACTCTGTAGAAGGACCACGCTCAATTTACCTTGAGTTTGGCCAACTCCAAAGTAACATACTTTAACAAATTAGCATACACACCCCATCAGCTCTGTCACTTTTTGTCACGGACTAGTCCTGGAGACAAAAGTGAGACAAGTGACCCATGTAGGTCACTTTTTATGGTCACACAGCCAGAGCTTCCCTACTGCACAGCGCTGTTGTGTCAGGTGCCAGGTGGCCTGTGGCAGTCAGCGTGCCTGAAACACTCCTAGCGTTCTCTGTCACCTCAGCATGTCACACATACTACTGCTTAATCTGTGCCAGGACAAGAGAAGATTAGAAACAACAAGCTAAGGGATCGTTACTACAATTACCAGGACGACAAGCAGCACAATTCCTGGCCCCAGGCCTGGTTACTGCAGCCTGCACAGAGTGTTAGCCACCAAGAGGACCGTTTCTGTAATTCTCAGCTCCTTCAGTTTTGCAGCCTTCAGGTGCCTCTGCTAAGGGTATGATTCCTTCACTGCAGCCATCTAGACACCATCTTATTAAGTCTCAGTTCCCAGGTCCCATGTGTGAATTTAATAATCAGATGGAGATATAAGGCTCTAAGCCAGCTGAGAACATAGGCGCAGGCCTGTGCAGCAGCGAACACACATAGAGGAAGGGAGCCTTGGTCATCCACAACACAGGGAGACCAATGAGAAGTTGGGGTTCAGACAGCCTTGAGTTATGCTTGCTAGAGTTGGAGGAATGAGATGTAGCAAACTCCTTGCTCTGAAGTTGGAGAAGTCTATACAAAGACAGCTTGACCTGTGGGTGTTTCTCTCCAGTTCACAGAGTGCGGATGTCTTCTTCAACACAGATTCTCACACAGGGGAGAAGCATGCTCAGAAGCTAGCTTCATAAAATCCAGAAAACCTCACTTTTCAGAGTGGTGCCTATAGCTTGCGGTATATTATGGGCTGTTAAAACACTGGCCCTAGTCATAGTAAAAACAACTAAAGAGATGTGACTCAGGAATGGCATGTGTCCACTCACTGCCCCTCCTGTGTTACCTTAGGAATAGATGTAGAAAACTTTCTTTTAAGATTCTGAATATACTATCTTTTTCTAGAGGTAAACACCTACAGAGGCAATTCAAACATTTTAAAGCTAATTGTTACTTTCAGTTTGAATTTTGAGACATAAAAAAAAAAAAAAATTCGACTTCCACAACATACGTTTAGAATTGGTCTGCAGTGACTTTCAGCATGAAAAAACAGAAACTGCACCTTCCTCCACAGAGGTGGCTTCCCATGCTGCTATGCGCCGTGCTTCCTGGGGACCGTATCTTTTTGCTTCACTCAGTAAATTTTCCTTCTGCTTTCCCTTTGGTTTCTGAGATGGAGTTTTATTATGCTGCCTAGGTGGGTTTGGGTTCCTGGGCTCAAGGGAACCTCCCGAGCCATGAGGCCTAGCACCAGGTGCCTGCTTCCTGGATCTTTCAGCTTGGTGTGTGCATTATCCGACTTGAAGTTGGAGGGCAAGGAGTAGGCCAAGTGAGCTGACTCTACATTTAATAAACACAAAGGCCCAGAGCTCTTAAGCCCCAAATCTTTGTCAAGTTTTTCCTTTAGCCCTCTAAGTCCTGACATCTTCATATTGGAGTTTATCATCTATCCTCAAATGACCAAGCATACTATCTTCCAGGGATATAAAGCCATATTTTAGGAGTTAAACTCTGCATTTCTCACATCACCCAGTGCTCCTGTGTGAGCTTCTGGCTTGTGGTCAGGTGCTAAACAAGCATGGGCACTGTACATCCATCATAGCCGCTGCAATGTGGTAGACTGGCTAAGAATTTTATAACCCAGAAAAGGTGTTTCCATAGAAACACAATCTTAACCACCAGGCAACTAAATTAATGAACATTAAAAGTCTGAAAAGAAACATAAAAATTGAAATGGATGAGCCATGTTCATGGTGACATTACTGATCAGACAAACTAAAATGGCTTTTAAAAGTAACTGTGTCCATGTGGTGTGTATGTGTCCATGTATGTGCATGCAGAGAAAGGAGAGTGACATTGGGTGTCTTCTCCATGAAACCTGAACTCACTGACCCAGCTGTCCTCCTGTGTCTCCTCTCTAGTGCTGGGCTTTACAGGTATGTGCTCCTGTGGCTAGTTTTTATGTGGGTGTTGGGATGCCAACCTAGATCTTCATACAGGCATCATAAATGCTTCATCGACTAAGCCATCTTCCTATCCCAGAGGGATAACATTACCTGTTGTTTTCATAGTAATATGTAATCCAAAAGTACAAAGCCATCCAAATCACAGAGAATGGAACTTCATTCCAACAATTCTAGAAGTATTAAATTTTTTTCTTATAGACAAAAGCATCTCTCTTCTTCATTTCTTCATCCCCACAAAAAGCCAAATATATAGAAGACTGCTCCATCTGTGTCATCAGGACTTGATTTAAACTCATGTCGTAACAGTAATCTCTTTCCTCCTCACTGTGTGGTCCAGGATAGCTTTAAATTTGCGATCTCTCTCCCTCACCATCCCATTTAGCCAACACACTCAAGCCTGTAGGAAATGTTTTACTAAAAAACATTTGGTGTGGAAAATTGTTCTTTGGTTTTCTATGCACATATTTTGATTAATTACAAGAAACAAAACCTATCTGAGACAGAAGAAAACAATCTACTCGAATAAGCTTAAAAAAAAAACAACAACCTATGAACCTTTATATGTGTTAAGCCACACATATAAAGGAAAGTTTCACCTATTTATTTTAACAAACCTATTTTAAATTATCCCACTGTGGCTGTTTTTACTGCTTCTTAGGTTTACATATACACAAAATACTAGAATTAAAAACAAACATTGACTTCTGTCCTACATCATCATTTGAGAGATGACAAATCAAATCACAGCCTCAGTCTCACTCACCTAACTACTGGTAGTAATCTAGACAGACACAGACAGACAGACAGACAGACAGACAGACAGACACACAGACACGGGCTATACTGGAAACATCTTAGTCATAGATGCCCTCTCTGTATTTCCTTTAAAAGTAGTTTTGCACAATACATGTACTTGCAGCTTGATTACATTAAAATATAAAAAATATACAAAACAAAACCCCATAATCTCATAGTTCATAAAAATGAACACTATGATACAGTTTTTATAGTCTTTTTTCCGCTAGTTTACCATTGGATAATTTTTTAAAAGTGAAATGTATATATGTTACATTTATGGATCTGTTCCTTCTTTTCATATTAGAATATATTTTATTGATTATAAACATTTTCTTAAATTATTTTCCAATTTTATATAACCATTAATTATCCTATCATTAGACAAATAGGTATACAACCATGCATATATATCTCTGCATTTATTATTATTTCCCCAGAGGTGGAAGAGTAAGTATTTAGATGACTCTGCTATAGGCAGCCATGATATCACCTAGAAGGATGCACTTAATGCTATCAGGAACGAGCTGGTAACAAAATGCCCATTTCACTGTCTCCTCACCTGCAGACACTGGATTTTGCAATATTTTGATAAAGCCAGGCAAAATGGTTCTTCAAATTTACATTTAATCATTAATATGACTGCACATTTCCACCCATCCATTATCATCTCTACTTCCTCTTGAATTTATAAGCACTTTTTATCATCTGTCTACTTAAAAACTATTTTACTAGCATATAATGTACATACAAAAAAGCATGTTTTAAGTGCACAGTTGTTCAATGACTTTTCCCCTACGTGGACCGCGTCCACCCAAAGGCAGCCATCACAGGACAAAACATGGGCAGCACCCAGAGCTCCCTCGTGCCCCTTCTGAGCACCACCTCTCTCCTCAGAGCAACCTCTGCTCCCACACCTAAGGAGTTTGGCTGGCTTTGTGCTCCTGCCTGTTTCTGTGCCAACAGTTCTGTTTTTTTTTTTTTAGACTTAGTAAAGGTTAGGCATCAGTAAAGGCAGAGACACTTACAATCCCAGTACTTATAACACTGTGGCAGAACATTAATGGCTACAGAGAGAACTTGTCTCAAAACAAAGAAATAACAAAGATTGCAAAACCAAGAAGAAAGGAAACAAAGCAACAAAGTTTAAATTGAATTAAATGAAATTAGTTAATTATAGAAGTGTACACATACACAGAGAGAGAGGGGGAGAGAGAGATTAATGAGTGATCACAAACCGATCCCTAGGTGAATATGATCCCTCTGTGAGCAGATAGGCACTGTAGCCAATTGTATGAGGCCACATCCTCATTTTAAGTGAAGAAAACAATAATCAAATTAAAAAAACCTCAGACACCAAGTCTGGCAAATATGCTTCCATATCTTATGTAACCCAAACTGAGAGAGAGAGCTCAAGAATAGTTTATTAAACAATGTAATGTGCCAATCTCTGCTCTAAATGCAATGTCACAATCCAGTAAGACATTGTTGTCACAGGACATTGAAGTATGGATGTGTGACTTGCCAGGCTGCAGCAGAGTCACACAGTTAGTGGGTGGCAAAACAAGGACTTGTGTGCTGCACATCTGGTATTTGAGAGTCCTACCTTACTGCCTCCCCAGTTTACTATAGATTTTCACCGTAGATCACCACTTTCTCCTCAGAGGCTAACACAAATGCTCAATAAATACTTATTACCTGAGTAAATGAAAAACTTCACTGCCAATTTCCAACGCTTTCCCACCTTTTAAAATATACTTTAATATGCATTTTCTTTTAGAAAGAACAACCTGAAACCCCAAACACCATTTACTCTTCTTAGTAACTAAGAGAAAATCGCATTCTACACTTGAACAGGCCACCACAGCTTACTAGTTTTCACCAGTGCTTTGTGTGAGCTCACCAAGAAGCAACAAATTCAAGTTGCTCTTCTCAGCACAGCCCTATGGAGCATTACTCTGAAGGGGAATACCTTTGGAATGACATGCAAGGCTTTGACACACTTCTCTTTTAAGGGAAGCAGCTCCATGTTTCCTGGGCTGCTCAGATCAGCAGAATGTACCCTGCAGCTCCCTGCTCAGCTATGTGTGCTCACCAAAAGCTCACTGACTAACACTGCTCAGCAGAAGGCCAGCCATAACAACAGGTTGTACATCCTCGGAAGTACGCTTGATTCAAAGTGAAAGGTTGCTGGGCAAAACACGTTAACATAACAGAAAAATTATTGCAGTTTCAGATATTGAGAGGTTGACAGTTTTAATGTTGTTTTGTGATAGGCAGAATTCTCACCTCATTAAAGTCACAGCCCCAGATAACATTAACTTTTTTAAGATACCAGTATATATAGATAAATCTGTGAAGATAACACAAGAAATTCAATCCTGAGCTTTTAAAATGAAGATAATAGTGAACTATTAGTAGCCCTGTGGTGAGAACAGAAGGATTATCGGTTAATACACACAATAATTAAGTTTTATTCTTTGCCTGTGCTGTGCAGAACTCTTACTTTGTGCAGGCACAGTCTGTGTGTCTAGAGTGAAATTATCTAACAATGCACAGTGTATGTCTGTGTGTGTGTGTGTGCATGCACGCACATGAGCAGTCTATGTTCCAACAATAAAATTACCTAACAATGCACTGAGTGTATATGATATGCTTGCTTGTGTGAGTTTGTATGCATCACGCTTCATATTTTCATCAGTAAGAGGCACATGACTGTCTATACAGTACCTCTACATGGCAAAGAACCCCTGTATGTTATAGATATAAGACAGTGAAAAAAATGTACACATTAAATGTAGCTAACAAGCAGAAGTAAGCTGAGAAGATAAAGGGTGGAAAATTTAAAAATAATTACAAAATTAAAAGTCTGTCTGAATCCAACTTCTGTTAAAAAGACTAAGATTTATTTTTTTCATAAGACAGACCATGTGTATCATATGGTCATAAGTGTTACAGGAAAATCACTTACGTTGATGACTGACGAAGGAGTTGACAAGTTTAGACCTTCAAGATCAGCTATCAAGCTCGGAGAAAGGGCTGGTGCAGGAAGGGCAACGGGAGAGGATGCTGGGTTAACTGGAAGAAAAGGCCCAAATAAGTCAGTGTGCCTGAAAATTCAATTCCTGTTATTAAAAGCAACAATCTACTGTGTTAGTAAATCTAATTAAATTACTTTGATTAACAGAAGTATGACAGTTCTATTTAACATCCTGATTTAGTTGTGCTATTATCCAGTCACAGCAGTGATTAGACTGAGCGTTCAGACAGAAGGCAAACCTACAACAAAGCAAGGTATAAATTCCTTGAGCAATAGTTTTTGAAAATTTTTATTGCTAACATTTATCACCCAGAACTTCACTAAAAAAAAAATGGTAAGACACATTTTCCACACTAATATAGGAATAATGTAAAGAGAGATTTCCAGCTGAGTCACAAGTTTTTTAAGGATGCTTAACTCAATTCTTTAGTTTATTCTCCTCTAACCAATTAGGGTCCAGCTGGATAATTCCCTGATAATGATCCACTGCCACAAAGCTATGTGCCAAAGCTGGCATGCAGCTGAGAACAGAAACCTGGATCCTGAAAATCTGCTCAAAATTAAAAAAAGTGACTTGATTAGCATTCCTGTGACGGTGATCAGCCTGCCCACAAAGACACTGCAGTCTCCACCACTGGTTTGTGTAACCAAACCCTGACACAGTTTGAATGTTTTAGGTTCTATTAACCTATGAATACTTTGCCTCACTGGCTTTTAGTCTTTAGTACTGTCTCAACTGTTGAACTGAAAAGAAAACTAGAATGCAGTAAAGTTTTAGCTTCCAACAAATCCTCTCTCCAAAGTAAAGCTGTAAAGTAATGATGGTAACCTTTACTTTATTTGATGCCACTTTTTAGATTTCTCTTTTTAGTTTTACAATATCCTGGGAATTAGGAAGTAAAGTATTAATTCATAAAGTTAATAATGAAATGTCTCTTCTGCAAGATGAGGTCTTTGTCAGGTTATTTGAGGGCAAAAAGATAAACACCCCTAAAAAATAAAGTAACACTATAGTTTGGGAGTGACAGTGCCAAGAAAGGAAACCTTTCAAGGAAATCCTCAATCTACACACAAACGACAAAAGCACAGAGGCAGGACCGGGCGTCCGTGCGACTGAAGCCCTTAGCCCCCCACTGCTGAGGCACTGTCGGCACAAACCTAGGCTTGGTGTGCGGGAAGAGGCCCACACGTGGTCAGGGGCAGGATCTCTTCTGTTTGCTGCCATGTACCCCAGGCTTGCTGGCACACAAGCTGCCATGGATTCTCCTGTTTCTCTCCTAATCTGCTGGAGTGCTGGGACTGCAGGTATGTGCTAACACGTCCAGGTTTATGTGGTTCTGGGTTTCAAACGTCCATCTTCATGCTAGCACGAAATGCGCTTTACCCACTGAGCCATCTCCCCAACCCTGTAGTTTTAAGACTTTCAACAAAAGTTTTCTTTGCTAAAGTAAGTATAACACAGCAATTACACAATTATTCTTGTGATTAAAATTCTGGTTCAAAATTGAATACAGCAGCAGTACACAAGGCCACACCTGTGGCTACTCTGCTTGTCCAATGGCTACTGTCATTATTAACTCTTAAAAACACTTGCCACATATGAGGTGCAGGCACAAATACATGTCACACATGTCACAATTCATTCAGTCCCCAGGACAGTATTTGTTTAATTTTGTAGACCCAGCAACTAAAGCACAGAGGGGTAATGTTGCTGTTAGTTATCAGTGTGAGTTGGTCTGGCGTCAATTAGGACACACAGTGTTGAGCGTGCCTCTGAGGGACTTTCTGGATCAGTTCAACCACAGTGGGAAGACCCACCCAAAGTGTGGCAGCATCTTCTGGTGACAGCCAAGTAAAAAGATCTGCAGAGGAAAAACTTTTGCTTCTTGCCTGCTTGCTTTCACATTGTGCTGGCAAGTTCCTCTACCATACTGGCATCTTGCTGCTGAGGCTTCTGTTGCCACCGCCACCATTCCTCACTAATATTAGAGTTCAGCTTCTTCAGCCTTCTAAGGAGAACCAAAGACCAGGAACTCTAGGAATCCTCCAGACATTTGGCCTTCAGTCAAAGATTGGAACTGCCAAGGCATGCTTCCTTATGGACTGAGCAGCTGCCAGGCTCCAGTGTGGGACTACTCAGACCACATCATGTAAGACAGGCTAATAATAAGCCCCTTTCAAAGTGCATTCATTCTATTGGCAAACAAAGCAACCAGTGTAACACAAATAAGAAAAAGAACTGAGATTCAAACTGTCTGCTGTCCAGGCATTGTGGCACATGACTTTAATAACTACAGCACTCTAGAGGGAGAGTCAGATAGAGCTCTATGAGTTTGAGGGCTCCACAGGTGAGACAGTTTCGACATGGAAAGCAAAGCCTCACGTTCCGTCTTGTCCTCTCAGCCCCCTCGCTGCACGGCCTGAGCCACACACCACCCAACAGTGTGATGCTGAAAACCACACAGCTTATGAAGCTGCTCTCCTGAAAGGCTTCTCAGCTAGCTGAACTCAGAGTTCAGAGAACAGGTTACCTTCCCTATAAAAGAACATGGGAGTAATTGCTGTATTATAACCAAATCCCTTAGATAATTAGGTATAGAGGACTAAGAGATATTCTAGTTTCCAGAAAGATTAAAGACCCCCTTACACACACACACACACACACACACACACACAGGCAGAAAGAATATTGCTTTCTCAAAGTCCAAAAACAGGCTACAGGCCACACATTATTCTGGCACGGATATTTTCTCCTGACACCCACAGGGTCAAGTAACTTCATAATCTAAAGGATTGGCAAAAACTGAATGTCCTTTTTTCTTTACCATTTTAAGAATGAATGAGACAGAGAAATTAACCCACGAAACTAGTTAAAGGTCTGCTGGGCTCATGCCTGTGCTTATGGCAGTGTCCTCAACCGCTGCATCAAATGGGTTTATTCAAACTGCAGAACTGTTTTGTAAAGGAACCAGTCTATTGCTGGAACTTCCTGGAGACTTCTGGAGGGCCTCTTACTCCTCTCTTTGGCCCTAGTCAGCCCAGCTTGGAGACCCCTTCCAGCCGTGCTCTCCCACCTCCCACCGCTTTGCTACCACAGGCTGAAGGGATGTGCTGATAGTGCTGGGAGATGGATTAGAGGCCACAACCCTAAGAGTACACTGAAGTGTCTCTCATTTAGAAATTCATTCCTGGCATTCTCAATGCAGCTGTCAGGTCTGCGCACGAATTTTTCCCAGAGCTCAAGTGTTGGAGTGTGGTTGCCAGTGATGGTGCACCTTTGGGATAATGCTGTACGTTTCTTAAGGTGGTGAGTCCTTAGCTATAAGAGTTGGTATGATGCTTCACTTTCACCTCAAGGTCCAAGGTAAGGTGGGCCATGGGCTGATTCCATGAGCCAAAACATTCAGCCCATGACTGTGCTATCTGCGCTGCTGTGGAGAGCTCACGCTCCACAGCACAGTGCTGTCACTCTGACCCTCAGTGGTACCAGATGCTACGAAACTTGAAAATCTTTTGCTAGTAGAAATAAAATGATCCAGACTTGCTTCTCAGTTTAAAAAGCATCATGCTAGTTGTCAAAGCAATGGCCTTTGTATGGCACTCTCAATCATGCACATGATGAGTTCTAGCACACTGCCCTCACTTACCCATACCCTATCCCTTCTCTTTTCTCCTGTAGTCTTCTATCTGCTTTCATGATCCCTCCAAGCCCAGATGCCACATGAGACAAAGCAGGCAGTGCTTGTCTTTGATTCTACCTTACTTGATGTAACTTCTAGTTCCACCAATGCAGCAATATACACTCCCTCTACTTCAATGAACTGCAGCAACACCTGAAGATACCAAACCTTATTATCATTGCTAATATGGCCAAACATGCTCAATTTCTCTATAGTAAGTATTTCTGTATTAAACATTTCCTTTTTTCTAATAAGAATTTGCTATGGCTATCACAATAGGTAACATAAATGGAAATAGAATGGATCTACGACAAAATGAGGTAACCCCAAACCAACTCACCCTCCACATAATAAAAGTACAATGAAAATGAGACCCTTTAATATTTAAGAACATATACTTAATTGCTCTCCTAGTAGAGTCTACCTAGCAACAACCTTCACAGCACTACCCAGCGCCCACCATGCTGAATAACTTAAGAGTTGTGACTATGTATACTTGGGTGAGTAAACTTGTAGTTGTCTGAATCCTTAGAAGCATAATTGCTTGAATGAAGACTTTTTGATGCTAAAACACTGAAGGACGTGCTAAGGTGGCCAGACAAGGCTTCATCAGCCGCTGTGGCAAGTGGAAGAGGGCGCTGTCTTTCTTCCATTACGCTCCTAGTTCCCTCCTGTTTCCTTAGTTACCTGAGTCAGTCCCCACAGCTAGGACCTCAGGATGTGGATGCCATGAGGCAGAATCATTATTTGGTAAAGCAGAACACATCTGGTGCTCTATTCACATGACACAGAACTGAAAGGCTGAACCAATGAAAGGTACTGATACCACTAGTGGCAAAATTCCCACCTTTAAAATCTTTTACATCTTTTAAATCTTTAAATCTATCTAAAAATTAGGAAACCTGCATGAGAAGTATGTTGGAGGTTAGTCTGATGCATGTTATTGGCGCTCAAGATCTGGTTCTGTCTATCCTTGTTTTGTAAACCTGCCTAAGACATACCTGACTGGTTGGTTAAATGGCCTATACCTGGGCAGGGCAGAATGGGGTAGGTATGGCTAAGGTTCCCGGGCTTTTGGGTTCAACAGAGAATCATGGGAAACAGATGGACAGAAAGAGAGGAAGGAGGATGCCACGATGGGTTAGCATGGAGAATAAACTATGTAGGACAAAAGAAAGGACTCCAATAATGGTGTGGAAAGGCCCAGATGAAGAATAAAGGCAAGTACTGTGGGATTATGTGCGGATGAGCATTAAGGTGAATGGCATTGGATGGCGACTGGGAGATGGATGGCGAAGATATTAAGACAGCCTGAGGTAAATAAGGCAATTATAAATCTAACAGGTGTCTATGTCTTATTATTTGTGATAGCAGGTTAGATAATACCAGCATGAAAATCTTATGGCTATTAATAAACATATATAACCAAACATATACCATTTCACTTACTACAACAGAAGTACTATAAAAATACAGAACACTCAAACAAAGAACAAAAAGAAGTTCCAGTGGGCTGGAGGGATGGCTCAGTGGTTAAGAGCAGCGGCTGCTCTTCCAGAGGACCTGGGTTCAATTTCCAGAACCCACGTGGCAGCTCATCTGTAACTCCAGTTCTAGGTGATCTGACACATAAAATAAATGTTAACAAATTATTAAAAAAAAAACAAACAAACACAAAAGTTCCAGTACTTACAATCGTCTAGATCCAGAAGGAAAACATCTTTGGAGGGAGGATGTCTTTCTTGCTGGGGTTTCCTTTCTTTTGCCTGTAAAATATCAAAACCTCACTTCAGATCCTATCTAAAGAAAAATAAGAAGTATTCTTATCACTACAAAACCAGCATGTTTTTCATTTTTTGTCTTAGAAACAGAAACACAATTTAAACTTTTCTATAGTGATAGAAATGTTTTCCCTTTCCCAAGTCAAAATTTCTGTTATAGCACACTGTATATCTTCCTCACCACACAAACTGTTATGTTAAAATTCTTACTTCATGCTTAAAGAATATAAAAGATCTTCAGAAGAAAAGTTAAATGAGAAAAACACTAGATGTTGATCTCTGGCTTCTACACAATAAGTAGGTAAGTGTACATGTACACACACATGCAACCACACACAGGAACATACTCATCCCTGCCCCTTAGTACATGATTAAGAACAGCTAAATAGCACAGTAAGCAAAAGAAAAAAGAAAAATGGTCAGCAAAGAACAGAATATTAAATAGACACATCTGCATCAATGCCACTTAATCTGTCTTTTTCTTTTTGATAAATTTTCAATTTCAAAATAAAAAATTTTACTTTTGTTTATTCGTTCATTCTTTCATTCAACAGGTACATACAGAATTTTAAATATGTATCAGATTCTGTGCTCAGCAAAGGAAATAATTATCTAAAGTTCCGACTTTCAAATAAATTACGATTTACCAACAGAATTTTGAGATTATTGTAAGCAAAAAATTATATGCCACTGAGCAAAGGGTCCCTGTTGGTGCACTTAAAACAATGTGGGTGCGACCACACCCACGAAAAGCATCTGGGAAATAATGGTTTTATGTGATTAAAGTTCTGCTTATATTCTTCTTCATGCCAACATTCAGAGAGTTGTTCAAGGATTAGAAAAGAATGCACGATAAAACAAAAAAGATTGTAACTAAAAGAAAAGTCAGCATTGTTTTCTTTCCTCCCCACCACTGAAATCTCAAAGCCTTCTAGTATGTTTTAACTCCATACTTCTTTAAACACCAAACAGCACCTGCCCCTAAGCTCTGCATGTGAGAAACAACATCTAGTCTGCAGGAAAACAAAGAGATGTTAGTTCTGAGACCGAAATTTAAGTTACAAGTTAATGAAAGCCAATTCAGAATACAAACGTCATTCCAACTAGACTTTCATTCCTGCGAATAAACACATAACCAAAAGGTTATCAGCATACGGCTCATCAAAACGCTGCACGAATGGGTGTGGCTTCCCATCAGCTGCAGTAACAAAACTGTCTAAGAATTTCTTAAACTGTAAGCTCACCACCTGAAAACTTAGAAATCTATTCAGAGCCAGATGACGTCAGAGCTGAGGGCAAGCCGACACCTCAGAGCCAGATGACTTTAGAGCTGAGGGCAAGCCGACACCCGAGTTTCCACCTCGCAGCCAAGAATGTGTGGCACTGTCTGTCAGGCACACACCAGGTCCACACAACACAGAAGAGCTACATGTGAATCAGCTGTGCCCTCTCACCAGAAGCCTAGAGGAGAAGGAAATGGACCCTAAAAAGGAAAAAATCCCATTGACATTTTAAGGAGAGCAAATAAGCAGTGACTGAAATACAACATTAGCAATAGATGACGGTCATTTCCACCAAATTGGAAAAGCCTTGCATTCCGAATCACGGCTATAAAATGCTGCATGATATGCTAGCACGCTTCTCCTACATTATATTTCATTTTTCATTTTAAGAAATCCATAGTAAGTTCACAACATTTTCATACTTAAAGGATCTACTATAAAAATAAAAATCTGAATTCTAAACAAAGAAGTTAAGAGCCCCATTCTATCAAACATTTCTCCATTTGCAATTCATCTTGGTAATAGAGACAGAACCTGGGCAAATGCATATAGGACTTGAGGCAGGAGATTCTTCTTGCTCAATGCATAATTCATGTACTCGGCCTGCAAAGTGTGTAAAATGAGGATTTCACACCGCGGCATGAACCACGGAGCTGCGGAGAAAAGGCAGATGAAATCATATTTTACTGTGAATTTTATTTCTTACCCTCCCAATATTTAGAAAAACCACCATTGACAAAGCAAACATACTGACAGATCACCCACTGTTTCCATTGTGTTAGTACTTGAAAGGAGGTCAAGCAGAAAGATAGACAATTTGTTTTTGTATATTTTTTAAGTAGAGAATTGGGTTTTTAACAGCTGAGTAACTGTATTTGACTTTTATAAGGACAACAGTTACTGACCTTATGATCTTGCTGCAAGCATATCTACCTATCAACCACTGCCTCCAAATCTCCATCTTGCCCCTATGGTATTCATTACACCGACCCAGGAACATTTTCAAAATGAAATACAAAATTACAGGGTTAAGAAACTAAATTCTAGTTAATGTATTTCATTTAAAAAAAGAAAGGATCTTAAGTTCTAAACACAAGCAAAAATATGTAACAATCTCTGTGATAATTTTTCATGCATCATGAATATCTCTTTGCATACTGATTAAAGAAGAGGGTGATAAGCACCAGACATGCTTCTATTGTACAAAGGTTGGAATGCAAAACTATACAACAGGACCGACTCTATGAAAAGATTCTCCATCCCCTACTGTTCTTAAAATCTAGATCAGATTAATATTTCTGAGCGGCATAAGGGACCTGGCCACCTTCCCCATCAGAGAAACTCCCGCCTTGGCAGCAATGCCTGCTTATGGTTTCCCTTTGCTTTAAAGATCTCAAAACTGAAATCAAATGGCATTTCTTTCTTGAAGAATTTAAAATGTGAACTAAACTGAGAAAGACAAAACACTGAAAGAGACAAAGCTTTGAATTTTTAGAATAAAGACCAATGTTCCTCAATAGTCACAGAAGTTAAGGATTTCAACAGCTGTACAAGCCTGTGAGCAGACAGACTTGATCTTACTTCACAAAGTACAGAAGGTAGCCTGCAAGTCGTTCCTTTGGAGCTTTTGCAGGGTTCACTTCATACAAGCAGTGACACTGCGTTGTCACAGTCACTTCTCTGAAACTCTAGGCCTTTATGGTCAAGAGATATAACATCTGCAGAGAGTGACTGGCTCTGAGAGCACCAGGGAGATCACCAGCTTCACAGTGCCCTCCACAGAGGAACAGCAACCTTCTAAGCTACAGAAAACCTGAGAAAAGTATGGACGTTCCGCACACTGTTAAGAACACACAGATTTCCACAGCGAGGTCACACATTAATCTCATGATCCAGGCATAAAGATATATTTTTAACATTTATTAAGTGTTAAGTACAAGAATACTAAGTACTTCATACTTAAATTTAACACTGATAGGCTATTCCACCTTAAATATGGTGTATGTAATGAAAACATTGTTAACAGAGCTGGAGTGATACGTCAGTGGTCAATGCTTGTTATGGAAGCATGGAGCCTGAATTCAGATCCCTGCCACCACACACAGAGCCAGGCCCAGGACTTGACTGTAATGCTAGCACCTATGATGCCAACACAGGCAAGATCCCCAGTGGTCACTGGCCAACTAGTCAAACCAAATCTGGGAAGTCCAGGTTCAGTGACAAATCTTGCCTCAAAAAATAAGGTGGGAAGTGATTGAGGAAGGCACCTGACACCAACCTCACTCCTCTACACTCATGTACATACACATACATTGCACTCGTTAGTACCTACACTCAGCCACCACACAATCGCCCAGACAAAAGTGTTGACATGTACAAAACAGATGCATTCACAATAATTTATAACCATGATTTCAAAAGAACGTTTTCCTCACTATCTCTCTCTGTAGGGCTGGTATGCCCAGCACAGAGATCAGAGGACAGCACCGCTAATATGCAAACAGCAGAACATCACCCCACTGACACACCCTAAGGATGAAGTAGCATCACAAAATGCAGCTACAGGAATACTGAACCCTAGGTTCGATGAAGGAAAAACAAAGTTTGCTTAAGTATAAAATGCTTACCACCTGCTAAACACATCTTTTTGTCTGTTTGTTTTCTGTTTTCAAGGTAGCATTTCTCTGTGTGGTCTTGGACTCACTTTGTAGACCAGGCTAGCCTGGAACTCAAAGATCCACCTGCCTCGGCCTCCCTGAGGGCTGGGAATATAGGTGTGCACCCCTGCACCCAGCTGCTACACACATCTTAACGTGCATACTGTAAGTTGTTTATGTTACAAAAAACCTAGGACATGGATACAAATGAAAATTACTTCCACATATGTCTGTGTTGCTAAGTTTTCTCTCTACTCTTCTTTATAAAAATATTTTCCCTTACATTGTATAAAGCATGTAAAAGTGCTTACAGTGTGGAACTACTGAGAGGGATTTTGTGGCGCTGCAGATGGCTCGGTGATTAAGAGCACTGGCTGTTCTTGCAGAGGACGTGTGTTCAGTTCCCAGTGCCCACACAGTGGCTCCCAAGTGTCTGCTACTCTGGTTCCTACTCCCTCTTCTGGCCACTGTGGGCATGCCTCCTTACACATGCAGGCTAACACATATACACACAAAATAAAAATTAAATAAATCTAAAAGAAAATTTTTGGTATAGGTATTACCTGGAAAAAATAAATCTAATAAAATAAATCTATCTAAATAAATGATTTTGTAGCAGGGTATGGTGGCACATGTCTTTAATCCCAGCACTCAAGGAGGCAGAGACAGGCAGTTTGCTGTGAGTTTGAGGACAGGCTAGTCTACAAAGCAGGACAAGGACAACCAAAGCTACACAGAGAAACCCTCTCAAAACACACACAAACACGTAGAAAAATTATTTTATAAAAATGACAATACCCCAAACATTTTTGGACACACTTTCAGAGAAGAACACTTGTACATAAAAGTACACTTGTCCATAAAATAATTAAATCTGAAGGAAGATCATGTTCTATTGCCATTACTGATCACAAGACAGTATTAAGTAAGGAACCCTGAAGGAGTATAGATATCTAGGAGTGACCCTCTCCCAACAGCACCATTTCAGTTCCCTGTAGTCACCGTCCTTGGGGAGAAGTGAAGACTGCAGTCTAATAGGATGGCCTCTGCCTCCTCACCTTCTATTTTGTTTAATAAGAGAAACGTGCAAAATTGAACAAAGAAAGGTTCAGAAATAGCCAAGCAAACAGTTTCACAAGAAAAGCCTGAGTATCAGGCCCAAAATGAAGAGATTAAAATGAGAGGATGGACTTAGACATGGTAGCTAAGGAGTTAACTGAACTCAAATGGCAGGAGGCATCACTTGATCCAGGCACTGTGCTGACGGTAAGGGTTGGAAAAACCTCAGTCCAAGGATGACTATGGCAAAGGTCTACTGAAGCTGAAGAATGAATTTAGACAGCGATAGGAGGAAAGGAAAAACAGGTATGAAAAACTGGATGCAAAATCTGGGCATCTACAGAAGAGGACATTGCAGCCAGTCCTGAAGAGACCTGATAAGCTAGGGTCAGATGGAAGGGGAGGAGGTCCTCCCCTATCAGTAGACTTGGAAAGGGGCAGGGAGGAGAGGAGGGAGGGATGGTGGGATTGGGAGGAATGAAGGAGGGTTCTACGGCTAGGCTACAAAGTAAATAACCTGTGATTAATATAAAAAAATAAAAATTATAAACAAACAAAAACAACAGAAAGATATTAAAAAAAATCTGGGCATCTTGGTAACTAGCTACAGAGTAGGAGTCATAGGAGAGCACAGAACCAGGGTAGACAGCCGGTGTGCAGTTTCAGAATAAGTGCTAGGGCTAAAGTTCTAACAGCCCCTCACAGGCCTGAACATCTGGTCTAAATCTGGTGAAAAGATTCGAAAGCAGAGTGCCAGAGAGGCATTAGTGCATTAGTGGACTACAGCAGCAAAGGCGGTCTCGTGGCAGGAAACACACAGCATCCTGATGGCGCCTGCAGAGCAGATATACGGCTGTGGCGTTACTAAGAAGTAGATGAGTTAAAATGTAGGAGATGGAGGGCATGAAAATTATTCTTTTGACTCTCACTCTCTCCACTTCCAGCTCCCCTTTAAACAACTTGAAGGTCTGGACGGCAGAAGAGAAACCAGCAGATAAAGACCAAGGAACCAAAATGGTGGATGCTGACTCACAAAACAGGTCCAAGCAGGCATACCTTCATCTTGGCTATATGGGTCGAGAGTACCTACCAGAGCTTAATCTTATAGAAAAGGTAGGTAGCTAGAGATTGTGAGGTGAGAAGACAGAGCACTATGTGACGCACAGTTGTCACAAGTGAAAACAGACTTAAAATTTCGTATTATTTTCAAAAGAGTAGAAAACTGCAGGAGACAAGAGCCGCAGAGAGTCCAGGGTCCTTTCAGTACAGGTCCTAGTTAAGCAGGATGGAAGCCGCAGTGAGATGAGGGAGCAAGTTCTAGGGCAGCCAGGGCGATCTCAAGATATCTGAGATAAAAAAAAAAAAAAAAGGTATTTGAGATATCTTAAGATATTTGGTTATTTGAGAAATCCAGTCTGACTCAAAAAACCAAAACCAAACCATGCAAACAACAACAACCCCCCAATAGCACTTGAAGCTGCTCTTGTGTATTTGTTTCCCATAAGACAGAGTGCAACAAGGCAGGCACTGCGTTACAGATGGAG
The DNA here is from genome assembly GCA_028658305.1 of Pachyuromys duprasi. Classification (NCBI taxonomy): domain Eukaryota; kingdom Metazoa; phylum Chordata; class Mammalia; order Rodentia; family Muridae; genus Pachyuromys; species Pachyuromys duprasi. The sequence continues at coordinate 835,631 of CM053750.1, read as the reverse complement.
ACTCGGGCATACGGTACTACCTAACAGCAGGAACACCACGCCAGCCTCACGAACCGCCACAAAATTTCAAAGTTTGAAGGCCATCTACTCAAGCTATCTCCAAGGTCTCATGTTCATACTCAATGTACCCCCGAATGCATTGTCCAGATGAAAGAAAAATAGTAAGATGAAAGCTGCAGACTGAAGACACGAATTTCAGTGCCAATACTCTGCCAGCTAAATGAAGGCAAAGGGGCCACCATCTGCTTTCATTACTCATAATTTGAGCAAAAGCCACAGCATTTCATAGAAGGGGAATTTTTTTCACACCTATAAAGTCACCTATTACTAAAAATTTGATATACGTATGATCTCATGGTACACTTCAAGCCATTCAGAATAAAAAGAAGATAAAAATATAGTAGCTGAAATGCAGGGATTATCTGGTTCAATTGTGAAATTAAAGCAGAAGTTAATAAATAAACACAAATGCTGGCCTTCCCACCTAACTCAGGAAGAAAATGGCACTCTAGGATAGAGAGTGTGCGACCTGAGGAACTCACAGGCATGAAACAATGTACAGCTTCCATTTCTCAAGAAGCTTGGCTAGGGACCCTGCTCTTAACATCATCAATTATCAAGAGACATAAGCTCCTCACTGAAGCCCTCAGTGAGAAGGGAACAAAGGGGATGCTAACTTTGGGGTGCCTCTGTGGGTGCTAACACAGCACAGGCAGTGGAGTCTGTAACTTTTTAACTTTACAAAACTGTAAGAAATAACTTCCTTTAATTGTGTATCATGTATGAACACTGATCCCACCCCCGTGGGCTGTACTTCCTGTCGGTACCCGGAGCTCTTTATTTAAAATAATATGTTAAGCTTTTTTAAAGTAAAAACTGAGGACATGTAAAATTCTCCGTATCTTTTTGAGTCCACATTAATTACTCAAACTCTCTACAAGTTTATATGAATTTCTGAAAGACAGAAATCTTAAATTTGTTATAGAAGAATTCAATTTTAACATAACAAGATAAACACTAGCAGCATTTTAAATAGACTTATTCTTTCTTAACAGTGAATCCAGATGTGGAGGGCTGATTTGAACGAATTTATTTTCATTTCTGGCTACTGAGATAACATACTAAGGAAATTCAAATTCACAGAATTAAAAAGTAAATTTCTTAAAATACTGATTTAGGAAGAAACAGAATTCAGTGAATGGCAATTTCTGACAGTCACCAGACATGGGGGAGGAGAGAGGTGAGCTTACTAATGCTGTTTATCAGTGTGATCACTTACATGAAAGCTGCGACAATCTGAGATCAGAAAGACAATCCTTGTGAGGACTCAATCATATTATAACTTTATTTACAATGTGAGTTTTCATGCTTTCATATTAACCAGATAAAAAGTTCAATATGCAATTCACACATGTGCAATTCAAATACATGATTCCTGAATGCTTGCTCTAAAAGAAGTAAATGTGACTAAATAACATATAACTTAAAACTTTGGAAACATTTTGTACCTTTTATGTATCACATATTTACTGCTGAATATTTTTTTAAACACATGGCCAAAATAAGGATCTTAATGTCTCTACATTTGTAGTCCTGTGCTCAGTGCCATCTATTTCTGATGCTTCTGTTCACATTCCTTTTAGCAAAAATAAACTCTGTCACGGCCTACCCGAAAATCTCAGTAGCAGGAGTGAGTGCAGAGTTGGGTTATCAGGAGGATAATGGGAAGCAAAACCACAGGGGAGTGAGCACATGTATCCATCAGAGTTGTAGTGACATTGTTGAACACTGTTGCCCTTACCTTCTTTCTAACAAAACATTCAACCTGCAAAAGTATTGATTCTTTTATGTTTGTTTGATTTTGGTTTTTCGAGACAGGGTTCCTCTCTAGTCCTGGAACTCTGTAGATCAGGCTGGCCTCAAACCCAGAGATCCACCTGCCTCGGCCTCCTAAGTCGGACAAAAAGGTGCATGCACCACCACTGCCCAGCCAAAACTATTTCTTGTTAAGTGGAAAGAATTATAAGAAGATGTACAGCCATCAGTCACAGCACAGGCCTGGTCTCACCTTAGCCAGTTTTCTGGGTGCAGGGTCACTGTCAGACCCTGACTCTGACTCTGAAGAACATTCTTCAATGGAACTGGATTCCTCACTGGATGATTCAGAAGCTTTAGATTTTTCATTTTTCTTCTCCCCATCTTCTGAGTCACTATGACTAAAGACACATTTTTAAATATAAATTGCAAATTCCTTATGTATACAAATTTAAATCATTTTATAAAACATAATAAAGAAGGTTTAAAATTCTAAAATGTGAAAATTAAGTAAGAGCTGCTGATTTGAGTCCATGGGTGGAGGTCCCTGCTGGCAGGCCTGACGCCCTGAGTCAGATCTTCAGGACCTGCAGAGAAGGACAGACTGGGATCCCACAGGTGGCCCCCTGATCTCCACACAGTGCACGGGGAAGATGTGCTCACACACAAATAAATTAGATTTAATGATTAGTGATAAAGGTAATGCTGTCTGCAACCAAGTAAGGTAGACCGAATGCTAGTACAAAATCATAGAACAACCTAACTGATATAATCAACTATAATCAACTGATATAACCCTGATACAGAAAAATACTATGAGATGGCCAGTTGGTTTTCTAGAAATTAAGAGCTAACACAAAGAAATTCTAAGAACTTAGGCTGATTTTTAAAATGATGTCTCAAAATATTGCTTACTGATAATTTTAAGAGTTCATACATTGCTGGACAGTGGTACGACATACACCCTTCATCCCAGCACTTGGTAGGCAGAGGCAGGAGACCTCCATGAGTTCAAGGGCAGCCTGGTCTACAGAGACAGTTCCAGTACAGCCAGGGCTACATAGAAAAACCCTGTCTCAAAAAAAACAAAAACAAACAAACAAATGTTTATACATCTACTTCTGTCAACAGACCTGCTTTAGAAGATTTTGTTTCTTTCTTTAAAAAATCAATTAGACAAGCACACAAATGTGATCTTAAATATACAAGAAAATTTTAATTAGTGAAGAGAAAATTCTTATTTGTTTATTTAGAGATAGGTGCTATGTTGCTAAGTAGCCCAGGCTAGCCTCACACTTGCTCTTCTAGCCTCATACTCCTAAATGCTGAGAAGAAGGTACATGCTACCACATCACACTCTTAACAGGATTCCTTTAATATACCATTTCACTAAAAGTGCTATTCACTTAGTCAACTAGTATTTATTACTTATTGTGGCCCATGCTAAGCACTAAAGATAATGGTGATGGGACACAGATGGTGTGTGTCACTTACAGCGCCTGTGCGGCACCAGCACGTCAGAGAAACACAATGGCCGCGACAGGACGCGGAAGCAATAAGCTGCCAAGTACAGGCATTTTATAAGAACACTCAAAGGAGCATGCACACTAGATAACCAAGATTAGGAATCTTCTTTAGCAAAGGATATAACTTGAGAGCAGAAGCAAGGTAACTGGGCAAGTCAGAAATATTCCCTAAAGAGAACGAAGAGAGTGAAGATAGACAAACTGATTGCCGTGAGGTGCTGAGACTTTCCACCAAAATGCAAAGTCTAGTCCCTTTCACTGTGTGTGCTTGTGCATGTGCACATGAATGCATGTTCTTTTAAGAATCTTCCTTGGGGACCAGAGAGCTAGCTCTGCAGTTAAGAGAGCTTAGAGCTCTTAAAGAAGACCTTGAGTTCAGTTCTTAGGATCCCTATGGCAGCTTACAAGTACCTAGAATTCTAGCTCCAGGGAATCCAAGACTTTGTCCTGACTTCCTCAGGCTCCTACGTGATATGGTGCACATGCACGCATGCACACATATGGATGTATGCGCACACACACACACACACAATCAATCAGTCAATCAACCTAATGTTTGTGGTTTTGGTTTTAATAATCTACCTTGGGCCAGGCAGTGCTGGGTACTTCATTCCAGTGATCTGTTCTCTTCCTGGGTACATTAATACCCTTACAGCAAGAAAATCAACATTTAGGTTAAATGCCTTTAAGGACACACTGGCAGGAGAGGAAATCATGAACTCTGAATTCAAATAATTTGTATTCAAATCTTTTTCCTTCTGAGGACCTACTCCCCCTGTAATATACTATTGTGTCTACCATGAAGCTACTCTGGGATGTAAAATTCAAATTTAGTAACAAACACTTGTCACTACTAAAAAGTAGTTTCTGAAGATACTTCAAGATTATCAAGAACTTTAAATGTGCTGGCAAACAATAAACAAATTCTAAGAGACAGGCTGAGAAACACGGGGGAGGGAGAGTGGTGAGGGAGTAAGAATCAATAGTTCTCAGAATTGATTTTTGTAGAGGAAATATGATTGCTGCTTATTAAAAAATGGAGCAATGGCAGTATCTCAGAGCACATGTAATTATATCTGAAGATGGAAAAATATGTTGTTTTCTCTCCTACAAAATAATAGCAATATATATTATTCCCAATGCACTGTTTAGAACAAGTACCTGCAAATAAAAGGGCTTAGAATGTTTTTGTGGTTCACTTTGATGTAACAGTTACTTTAAATTCAAACAAATAAAAATTTAACAAAAACATTTCTGAAGAAAAAAATATGAAACTAACATGTGATTAAAAGTGTATTCTGTGATGACATCTGCCATCTGAGGAAACCCTGCTGTGCTGATGGCCATGTTCCTTTTCTAGAAACACTTTCCCAAACCAGATTTTCACAGCTAGCCTGAAGTGAAAGCCAAGCACAGAGCCTTCGGTCACCAGGCAATCACAAGCCAAGGCGCTCCCCGCAACAAGGGAGCTATCCTAAGGAGACTTCACTCCTGGCACTGCAGATAAGATTTTAAAGGTAAAAGTGTTATTTTATTATGCATCACTCAATTCTGATGGTAATTATTGTTTACCTTACTGCTTAGAGTTTCAGATGTTAACCTAATGAGAGGAATTTACTGGTAACTAGGTTTTTAACTTTGCAATGATGAAAAGCCTGTATTAATTTAACCTACAGATTTCATTTGTTCTGAACAGGAAAAACAATATAAATCACTTTTAAAATCATTAAATCCTGACTTAAATTAATAAAGTCATAATTAGGGCATTATGCTGTGTTTGTTATGGAAGTGGCAGGGCGAGCTGCTTTAATTACTGTCTGTAATAAAAGGAGCAGAGAGCGTACTGCGCCCAATCAGTGCTGTCAGCCACCACTGAGCCCAAGCTGCAAGCTCATCACGGAGCGGGCAGCAGGCCCCCAAGAAGGGCCAGGGAGTCAGTGCAGGCCACTCTGACAGTGGGGAGAACAGAGCCACACAATCCAAGGTGTTAGCCCTAATCACTCAACATCTTAATGACACCTTAGCACACAGAGACGCTGTTGGTAATGGCAGATCTGGAAAAGCACTAACCCTTAAGCATCCTCTGACCATCTTCCTTCATAGCCCTTGACCCTGATATCTGGATCATGATCTTTTAATGTAACATTATTTAGAAAAATCAATTGTCTTAGTTACATAATGGCAAAGTGCTGACGGATTTAATTTTAGCTCTCAGCAAAATTGCTGCAAAAGGTAATTAGGTGTTTCACCCCTACTGCTTGGTCACTGAAGGCAGCCTTACAAGGTGATACCAAGTTTGAAAATGTACTCAGGATCTGTTCAAAGTGAAACCTAAGCAAGGTAAGCCAAGGTTTACATAGGCATTTTCTAACTCTGAGAATCAAGGAGAAATAGTAGCTTTGGGAAACCTCTAGAGAAAAACTGAGAAAGTACCTCACCTTTTCCTCTTGGTTTTGCGTTCTGCATCTGCCTCACTTCCAGTCTCGCTCTCGTGTCCACTGGAGGGGTCCCCGCTGCTGTCCTCACCGCTCCTGCCTGTGTCCCCACTCTCACTTCCAGACCCAGTCTCTGAAAGACAGAGCAGCTGCTCTTTCACTCAGAACCACTCAACTCCATGGAGGAGCATGCACTAGCGACAGGGAGAGAGGACACACTGCTGACTGGGAGGCACGAGTTCAACAGGGTGATGTGGAAGGGGCCCACACAGAAGATGCCCTGACGATGGGCAGAGCAAAGACAAAATGCACAAGGAAGCCAACTTGAGAGAGTCTCTCTTTTAAAATAAAGCAACTAGCTATGGCATGCATTCATTATTTTTTTTAAAGAATGCCTAACAGTGGTATAAGAAAGAAATAATTTTAAAGTCTACTACTTGTTTCCGAAATTTTTGCTTGGTAAAAAATAAAGCAATAGTTAGATCTTCCTAGGAACCAATTTTGAGAGAGATAAGAGCTTTTAAGTCAGCTTAGGTTCATAAACAGCAAGCAAAATTCCCAAAGATTTGTGACTTACTTTTGCTAGCCTAGGAGTCTCCCAGTCTGAGATAACATGGCATAATAGTGTTGTGGAGAAGCAATGCATTAAGGGCTGGGCAGGATGGAGTACATTTGTAATTCCAGGAGGCTGAGGCAAGATGGATAAGCTTGAGTTCAAAGCCAGCCGGGGCTTTGTGTGGGCCCTTCTCTCAAAATATATGCATATTAGTAGATGCATTAAAATGCAGCTTATTTTTTACTATTAGAAATGATTACAGGTGCAGAGCTGTACACTAAAGAACCACTGCCCCTGCTTACCACCTACCCAGGGTCCTCAGCACAAAAACCTGCAGTTAAACACTGTTCCAACACATGCTTCATCAAGATTCCTTTCTACATCACAGTGCACAGCCAGGATGGCTGGTACTTTTAGACTGTCACAGAGTGGAGTATGAAGCAGGGTTCTTCTAATGAGAATGTCCAGGTTCAAATCCTGGCCATACCACTAATTAGCTCTAAGTCTGCCAGTCATGCAACCTCTGGCTCTCAGTTTCCTTTTCAGCAAGGAAAATACTTCAGAGCTGTTGTGACAAGGACGTGATTCAAATCCCGTGCAGGTGGCTAGAGGGCAACAGGACGGGCGAACAGAAAGGCAGCCACTGCGGCATCTCTCAGACCTTGCCGGAAGCTTCTAAATGAAGACACTTGCAATGTGTTGTGAAATCAAAGCTACACACACACACACACACACACACACACACACACACACACACACACACACACACACACACTGCTGGGAGGTGGCTCAGCAGGGAGGTGCTACTGCACCAGCATGAGCAGCGGTACATGGCTCCCCAGTATCCGACACAGTGACAGCTAAGCTTGCTGCTGTATATCTCTATACCCAGTGTTAGGGAGGGGGAAGAACACGTTGGGGGAGGCGCGGGGTGGGTCTTGTAGCTCATTAGTCATCCTAGAAGAAAACAGTGAGCTCCAGACTCAGGGAGAGACTGCCTCAACAAATAAGGTGCAGGGCTGCAGAGATGGTGCTTGTTGCCAAGCTGAGTTAGACCCCTTGAGCCCACAGAGTGGAAGGAGGAGACTGACCCTTCAGCTGCCCTCTGGTCTCCACACAAGTGCCATGGAAATGAGTGCACGTGAACAATGTCACACAAGTCAGACGCACAGCGACAGGAGGGCGTCTGCCCTCACATGTGCGTCCAGGTGAGTGCGCTCACACCCAGCCACCCGGCACCCAGCCCTCACACGAGGGACAGGGAAGTCCCTCCCTCCCTGTCTTCGCGTGGGAATCAATGACAATTTAGGGCTAGCTCACACCACCCAGTTACTTTTCCTGTGGGGCACAGAACAGCCCTCACACAGAGCTCACTGCTGTGTACTCAGACAAGCGCACCAGCAGCCAGTGCTCTTGGGGCTTCAAATGGATGTTGAGCAATAACCTAGGAGTAGGCACAAGCTTGTAAACGAGAAGGATGGGACACATGTAGGGTATAAAATAAAGCACATGATTAACTATAGAAACAATCTTTCTCAATGGTCTACATCACTCTTCAAGTTATATACTGTTTATGCTAACTTTCTGGGTTGAGGTATTTGGCTTATTATATAAGAAGATAATGTATCAGAGTTGACTTATCAGATACTACAAAGATTTTGATAGGGCAGATGAAAAAGTAGTGGATAACTAGGAAATAGGGACAGTCTTGGGCCAGAGCTGCCACCGTGTTAAACTTTTGCAAATTGTATGTTCACTTATGTAAATCATATAAAAAATTTAATTACAAAGTTTTTTTGTTTGTTTTCTTTTTGTTTTTTGTTTGTTTGTTTGGTTTTGGTTTTCTGAGACAGTTTCTGGGTAACCCTGGCTGTCCTGAAAGTCTTTCTGTAGACCACGTTGGCCTTGAACTCAAAAGATCTGTGTGCACCTGCCTCTGGAATGCTGAGATGAAAGGCATACTTTTAAAGTCTTTCTCATTACCTATCAACTGAGGCCCAGGATTCTGAATCCATACCTAGGGTGCTTTTTTCAATACATACTGCCTCTCAGCTTCAAAGCTCTGAAAATAAATGAATTCTGAGACATCTTAAATTTAGCAACAGACTGGAAGGTGACAGAATAGGGGCATCCATATGCAATCTACAGTGTGAAAGTACAGTTCGATAAATTATAAAACCCACCACTGTCGCGACTGCTATCAGAGGAGTCTTCTTCCTCATCTTCCTCTTCCTCTTCCTCCTCAGACTCAGAGTAAAATTTCTTAGCAGGTTTTTCCTTCTTTGTTTTTCCAACTGGGGTCCATTCTTTTGCCTGTTTACATAAACAGAGTAAACATTGAGGAATTCTTATTATGGGATGTAGGCTCCTGGCAAATGTAACCATTTAAGTTCAATGTGAACTCAGCAAAAACTTTGAGACTTCAACAGAGAAAGCAACTGCTAGAAGTCCTTAACAGCCATGTTATCTACTTCTAAACATAGAACACACACTCGCATTAGAACCTACTGTTAAATCACTCACGTTATGCTTCTGTTATGCTTCTAGACTATTTAACAAGCATTTGTGTTTGCTGGTCCACAGATGACTTAACCTACAGTAACAACAACGTATGTTTATAACTTGATACTTAGGAGAAAAAAGCAAGCAAACCACAGTGAATGTTGGCAGTAAGGAGCCCTCAGCATCTTCCTAGGCTAAAACCTGACTTAGCCTCATGTCTAACCCAGGGTGAAATGCTGTTCTACCCTGGTCTAGGCACCTATCTCTCCTCAATTGCTAGAAGAGGATCCCAATTGGTGACTTGCTTCTCCTCTCCACTGACTCCAACCACAGTTTGCTGAATATGGCAGCTAGAGAGTCAGGCCCAGCTATTCTCTGCTGTCAAACCTTGGTGGCTCCCTATTTCACTCAGATAAACAGCACACCTACAACAGTCCACCTAGCCAGGCGAGACAGGCTGTCCCCCTCACTTCCTTTTCCACCTGCATATTCTGCTCCAGCCGATTCTTACTCTATTCCTTATTATTCTTCCTTCTTATTCTATTCTATTCCTCCAAAGTCTCCAAGAACTCTGAGGGTCTTGCCCTCACCTATTCTACCTCAAAAAAAAACCTCCAACCTCTTAAAAGGTAGTACTAGCTGTCTTCTAATACACTATGTGACTTACTTTTCTTTCCAGCACCTGTACATTGAAGCATCACAAGTATGAACGTCACAAAAAAATATTAGTTAGACCTATTATACCCTTAAAGCTTTGAATTTTATATTCAGAAAATATTTGTTTGCATTTAAGAAAATAATGTTCTTTGGTGTTCACTACACACAGCATTAGGAGAAGTCTTTACTATACACCTGTCACCACCATGAATTCATTTCATTGAGAAAAAATTATGTTTCATATCATCTCTCCTAAAACACAGGGAAATGTAGATTTATTAAAAGGTCAAAATGATTAAGACTCACTTATTTATTACACTTTTAATTGAGTTTCCAGTGTGTGCCAGCATGATAGTGTATGTGTGTGTGCGCACATGTGTGTGTGTGTGTGTGTGTATATATATATATATGGAATTTATAGCACGACATAGGTTCTAATCCAAGAATTGTTCTCAACACCAAAGGCTCATTGCAATTTTCTGGTAATATCTTTTAAAATACTAATACAAACAAAAATATTTATGCTAAAAAACCCCAACTGCCCCAGAGAAGCTCCAGAAGCCTGAAAAATTACTTGGAAAATAAGAAAGAAAACTAACAAAAATAATTTGAATGCATGAGTGTCTACACTCACACAGTTTCACACAGTAAAGGCCCAAAGCCTGACAACATAGACTCTCACTCTGGCGCGTCAGCTACAGTGCTGGAAACAAAAGAATAAAAGGAAAGAACAGAGGAAGAGATGGAAAGATACAATCGCAAAGGTCCTCCAGAAGGCACGTTAATTACTTGTCTATAAAGAAAAATCTCCTTGGTATGCAAAAGACAGTCTTTGTGTTACTGGAAAAAAAGGATTTTCTGCAAATAAACAAACAACAACAAAAACTCTAAAGGAGCCACAAAACTTACGGGTACCTTAATATAAATATACATTACATCTGATATCCTGGAAATGGTGTTGTGTAATTCAAAGTGACTTCTAATGTCAACCTGACTAGGCTCCCTGTTGTTTTGATTAAAATGTCAAATTATCTAAGCCTCAGCCATTTTTCTTCCTAAGTTATATTTCATGATAATGAGATTTGACCTTAGAGGATCACTAGGTAGTAAACCCAGAATAATACAGTGTATCATGTGCACAAAATGCATGGATATGACTTTAGGGGGAGGAGTGGTTTGGTGATCTGTACACCCCCTTCTACAGTTATGACTGCATCTCAGAATAGAACTAGTAACACTGTGTTTATATTTCATTGCATTCCTCGTACAACATTTCACGCCACTATCTCAGAAAGTGATAAATTGAATCTGTTTGTTACATGGCTTATATGGACACCTTTAAATCTAGTTCTATCAGCTGTAATTATCCTCTATATGTTATTAATTACTAATTTCAGAAATATAGCCAGCAAAATAACGAATCAATTTGTCTCTGTTAAACAGGACATCTGAAGTAAAGATAAGGAAATAGATTACTTGTACACTGTCCCTATAAAAAAAAGTTAATGCTTAGAAGACATGAAAACGGAAGCCAGACAGCCTAAGAACACTACCAAGACAAAATTCAACTGCATGGCATTTCTATCAATTTCTGAGGAGATAAGCTCTTTCAAAGGTAAAGAAACCGTTCTACTTGAGCCAAAGCACTGTGTACCCAATCAAGAAAGAAGACAGCACCGTAACAGCAAGCAAGAACAATCATCAGAGGAGAGCATGTCTACAGAAGAACATTCGCTTCATATTCCAGCATCTGACAAATGGCAACTGTGCTGAACACTGCTTTTGTATGGGAGAAAAATAGGCAAACTTACCTGCATGGATGAACAATCATGCAATGGATTTTCACAACTTTATTCATTATATTGATACTTTATTTTAATACGTGTTTTATATGTTCATGCGGTAGAGGTTGAGTGTGAAGGGAAGAGTCATAAACAGGACAGGGTCTGTCACTGAGCCTGGCACTCAGCAATTCAGCCAGACAGGCTGGCCACATATGACAGGGTCCGCATGTCTCCACCCACCACCATAGCTGGGTGGGTGCTGGGGATCAAACTCGGGTCCTCACCCTTGCTTGGCAAGAACTTTACCAACTGAGCCATCTCCCATGCCCCAGTTCTCATAATAGTTTGCTATAACATGGAAATGATGGCAGTAAGCACAGAGAACACCATAGATCTGCAAACGAGTGCAGGCATCCTCTCCTTGGTTACACAGGAAAGAACGGAAAGCACAGTACACAGTACACACAGTAGTAGAATCCCAGTCTGCAGGAGCTTTGGGAACTTAAGGCTTTCTAAACCTCGGTTTCTTCACCTATGAAATGGAAATACTCAGTCTGGCAGGATAGCACACTCCTTTTACCCCAACACTCAGAATGCAAAGACAGAGGCAAGTGGATCTCTATTTGAAGCCAGGCTGGCCTACACAGTGAGTTCCAGGGCAGCCAGAGCTACACAAAGAAACAGCCTCAAAATACAAAAATAATAATTAAAAAATCAATATGAGGTTTAAATGAGAAGATGTTTTGATGTTTGTCAAACATTTACTGCCAGAGCTCTAAATTGTGATATTATTAACCATCTGCTGCCTGGTGCTCCAAAGTCAGTGTAAATTTCACATTAAAAAGAAAGCTGCTTATTGTGGAATCATCAATGGCTATGTGCATTAAAGGGATTATAGTTAAAGTGAGGATGATCTCCCTCCTTTGCATGTGGAGGAGAACAAGGAGGCTACCTAGCTTTACAACTGGAGTTAATGATAAAGGATTCTGATTACCTAAATTCAAGCTGACTGTGTTACTTACATGAGGAAAGCATTAAGAATGTTATTCCAATGGCTCTGTTTAAAGAAATCCTACCTTAAAAAGCAATGAATATATTACACACAATTTTCTAAGTATAAGAAAAAAATGCCTTTTTCTTTATCAACTTATTTATGAAATAATAAACAGGTAATATTAGTTAAGAATATTAATTATGTAAGCTAGTATCTTTAAGAAAATATTTAGAAAATTTAATATGGCATTTTTAAAAAAAATGTGAAAGTGTATTATTCATCTTTAATTGTGACCTCATCAAGGTCATCTTTGGTACACAACGCTCCCTACTTATTTTTAAATGTCATGTAAAACAGAGCTCATTCAAAAACACAGTACATTTTGTACAGGTTTTTCTTTTCTGGAAAAGAACAGCAAAAATTATTTATAAAAACATTGACAGGAAGCTTACGAATCTCTAACAAAGTAGAAAAGCTCAATCCATTGAAACTAAATACCTTAGAAATTTAATCTACACTGCTACAAATGCGCTCACACAAATGTGGCTGGCACTGATGCAGAGAATTCAATTCTCTATTTCCTTGAAGCAAAGAACAGCCCACGTACAGCAGCAAAGAAAATCACACTATTTAGTTCTTCTAAGGCAAGGTATATCTAACACATTACATTCACATATACAAGAACAGCATTTTGTTCTCAGCCGAAAGGCTTTCTATAAAATGGTAGTTACCTCAGAAGCTCTTATTGCTAGAACAAAATTAATCTCAGAAAGGTCAACTTACTGGCTCTATTACTTCTACATTACGAACCGATGGGTCAGGCGCCACCTCTGGCCAATCAGATAATTCCAGGTACCCGGAAGCTTTAATGTTGAGAGTATGAGATAAGGTGCCAAGCTGGAAATGATCCCTATCTATTAAAAATGGAGGAAAATAGAAAATAAACAATATGAGCTGTATATAACAGATAACAATCATAATCAGAGCTCAAGGAAATTGGCGTATTACCACAAATGTCAAGGAATAAATATAAACCAGGAAGCTCTTCATAGGTCACAAAACTGATTTCAGCCCATAGATTACAAAAATCTCCCCCATAATGGTCAATAAAAAAGCTAATCAGTCAGTGTGTTTAGAGGTGTTGCTCTGAAATGTCGCTTCTCTAAAAATTACTTTACAGTGAATATTAGGAATGACAGCGCAGGTAAACAATCCATATACATGCCTTGGCACAAACACATTGCGAATTTCAATAGTTTTTATACCAAACTGAATTGCATTTACTGTTTTACAACAATTAAGTAAGAAACAATGTGAAAGCCAAGCTACATAACCATGTGATTCCAACTATGACAGCTACTTGTTACCTGGTAAGATATTTAATTAGTCCCTTAAAAAAAAAAGCTGGGAAAAGAATACAAGCTTCTTCTTTGAAAAACGTACTTACACATGAAGATGTTTGTATATAAAATAATTTCCCCTAGAGATACTGACAGTAGCATGCACTGATATTTAATTACTAACACACTATTAAGATAGTAGAAAATAAAAGTATTTAAAGTAGAAATAAAACCTGTGTCTGTAGGAACACAATAGCTATTTCATCTACTGTACAGTTAAACTGCCTAACGGGAACAAGAGCCCAGAGCACCTGAAATTATTTGGGAGGACAGGTCTCCAGAAACACAGACTGCAGCAAACACAGAGTAAGACCTGCCCTGAGCAGATGAACAAGTGCACGCGCACTGCTCCAAGGTACCGGCACAGAAGCCATGTACGCGTCTCAGACGTGAATGTGAAGCACAGCAGGCCAGGACGCACTGGCACGCTCTCAGGTGAGTGCTCTGCGGCGCTGCGCCCAACAGTACCTTTAAAGGGAGACTCTAGCAGCGGCGCAGGCTTCTGCGCGAGGAAGATTTTCCTGGCATATTTACTTAAAGCGCCACTCTTCTCATTCGGAACAATAAGCTGCCTAATAAATCTTGTACGGTCTCTGATGTCGTAGTTTTGATCATACTTGCCGAGATTTAATATGTACTGGGTAAGCAATTTTGTCTGTTAGAAAAAAAAACAGAACAAGTTGAAAATATGGTTATTTATGATTATTGATAACTCTGGATAAACATATTTAAAGACGTAATAAAAATGAATGGTTATGTCAAACAAATGTCGTTCCATGGGGAATATGCATTTCTAACGTGGCAAATGGAATTCTGAAGCCAACGCACATGTCCTCTTCTGTGCTGGGGAGTGAATGCTGAGCATCGAGAAGCAGCCATGTGCTAGATTATTAAACCGCTGAAGTGGAAAGAAAGGCATCATTAAAAAAATAATCATATATGGCAAACCCGCTGAAGGGTCTACGTGAGAATAATGAATGTGGAAATACAACTAAAAACATGGCACTCAAAACTTAATCGGAAAAATATGCAGGACATCAAAACATCAGAGAGTATTAGGGGCTGGCAAACTGCTCCTCCTGAGGTGTGCTTTATGAAGAGATAGTGTCCCTGGCATGGGCAGCGTCTGCACTGACTGCACTCAGTTACTTCACCCTGAATTATGGACCATTAAAGCAGACACATGAATCACTGAACTGGATTACTGCAAATTATTTGCAGTGCATTTAGCTGTTACTTTTTCATAAAAGCAAGCTGCTGATGCCCTCTAAAAACTAGGATAAAAGAGTTCTTCCATTTTTCCGCCATGCTGCTTACAGCCTCTAGTAATATTGGTCATTTATTTATTTATGTAGGCTTTTACACCATAATCAGGCTTGCTAAGTCAACTTCTGAACGCACTGCATTAATGTATATTGAGATGATTTTAATAAACCAAAATTGGAATGTAACAAAATAGGTTTGTACTTTAAACCACAGTGTTTTTAAACGAAAAAGCAATTTTAATTTAGAAGGCTACATGTGTTCAACTGTAAATATAAGCTAAATAGAATTCACTAAATAAGGAAAAAAACAACCAAAGACTATTACTATTAGAACATTTACATAATTAGAAACAGAGAGAAACAGACTCAGTCAGTAGGGAGAAGCAAAGACAATGCTAGAACAGTGTGTCAGGACCAGGAACCCTTACATAACAGTCAGCCGAGAGCGTGACAGGGAGCGGGGGTAGGCTCGGCTTCGCTTGGAAACAAGGTATTCCAAAGCATTAACACAGCTTTGTTAAAGAAGAATTATAAACTGCTTGTAGATCTTTCCCAAATCTGATTACAAACAACTGCTGTCATGTTGCTTCATCTATAAATAAAGAAAAGACTTATGATTCCTTTTATGTTATAAAGAATTTTATTTTGAAAGAATGTCAATTAGTCAATACCTGAGAGATGAGAAACGCAACTCAACACTAACACACATAGGGTGTGACACACTGAGGCCTAAACACCTGCATGGGAGAGCTGTGAACTCAGGAAACCATTACTATCTTCCAGTCAGTGAAAATTCACAGCTTGTGGATGCTAAAAAGTCCAGCTGAGCTTTGAGATTGAGAACCTGCAACTGACTTCAACCGGAGCAATGAACTCTACTAACGCGACTTCTCAAACTGGCAGTCACACTCTGCTTATACACTTAACTTGTAAGGTATATTAACAAGCACTGTATTGAAAAGAACCAGGAAGATGTATTTCTATCTATAAAATTATTAATAAGCTTATAGAACAGCTCTATTAAAATACATTTTCAAAACAAAATTCTTTATAAAATAAAAGGTATATCTGGATGCAATGATGCATTTAAATAAGCATATTAATTATTCACCACATACTACAGTCACCAATTTCTTTACTGTTTGCCTTTAGTAGCAATGGCATTTAAAAACAAAGGCTTTTCTCTGAAGAATGTATTTTTAAGAGTCCATTTTAAGTCTTATATTTTTCAAAATTGAATTTTATGATTAGAAATTATGAAATTGTTAGCATTTCCAATATATTCTCTATATATCATAATAGTTATGCATATGTATGCTGTATGCATAGTGTGCGTGGTGTGTGTGTGCATGCGTGGGTGTCTTCCTCTGTTGCATTCCACCTTATGTTTTGAGACAGGGTCTCTTAGTGGACGAGGAGCCCATGGACTGGAAGTGCAAGTGATCGGAACAAAATGCACAGGGATCCAGCTGTGTCTGCTCTCTCCCTCCTGCCAGTACCGCGGTTCCAGATGTGTGGGCGCTGCGCTTATCTCACGTGGACCTGAACAGCATTACGATTCAAAGCAGAGGTGAATAAATCCACTTGTGTGTTGTTGTAACATAACCATTAAGGACATTGCTTCATTAAAAGTTAAAACTGGGACACATCGTAAGTGGGTGGGAGATTAAGGCAACCATCATGAGTGAGATCTCTCCAGGGCAACTTTAGAAAAGAACGGCATTTCAGAAAAGCGCCACATTAACATCACTAAGGGTTCAGTCAAAAACACAAAGTAATAGTTTATTCAAAAATTACAAGAAAACATGATATGTTGTACTCTAACAGGAATATTTAGTACCCTCTGCTCTAACTTACTAAATTTTGATTTTAGTTTAACTTTCCTGTTTAGATTTAAGAAACCACTACTTTGCTAACTAATAGCTAAGGCTATCAAATTATATGTTCTTCATAGTGACTGGTACACAGGAAAAAGGAATCTAAGAAAAATGTTACAAAAACTAAGGAACTTACTATTTAAAATAACTTTCTAAGAGATGAGCACGATATCCTAACCTGAATATTCTAAACAAGTAATAAGGGGCCAATGTTTATTCAGATAATGGTGTTCTTCTCCTACAATTATGCATTGACCACAAAGATATGCCCTGAGGAAGTGTCTTTGGACTGCTCCATAGCTGTGGGGCAAAGTTCACTGATACAGACAGACACGTGGAATCACTAAGTACTGGTAGAGCCACCACTGTACACACGGCCTGTCAAGGTCCATTATGTCGTTATACGATGCATGAACATGGTTTAACAGTCAGTACAAAATAGTAAAGGTCGTGTAAAATAGTCATAAAGCCAGCCCAAGACACTACTACCACAAGGAATACAAAAAGGTATGCAGAACTCAACATTCAGTTTAACAACAGTTATTGATGAAGACAAAAAAAAAAATCAATAAATATGTTTGGAAACTACATAGAATTCTTAACCTACCCTAGAGGCAAATCTAAGCAGCACTACTGTTCTATACATTCAAGAACAAAAGATTCTTTGTTGTGACTTAAATGAATTTTTTAATTCGATAATAACCACTTTCCTGTCTATATGAAAGGTTGTCTATAAGATATCCATATTTTGCTTTATGTTGGAGAAGGGAGTAACAGATTGAGCCCAGGGTCTCAGGCATGTCAGACAGGTGCTATACCACTGTATACCACTATAGCCCTAGTCCAGTCTTCCTTTCTAGTTCCTATTTATTTAATTTTCTTAGTAGATTTAGAGTGAGAGAGTAAGAGAGAGGACAAAACAGAGCAGTGATATTGCTTCAGAGCACCAAACCTTCTTTTGTCAAATGGGAACAAAGGGCAAAGCAAGGAGATGTCTGAAAAAGTCCAAATAAGGAAGCATGCCCCTAACTTTAGGAAGGGACCCCAAAATATCAGTGCAATTTACCCAGTTTCCCAGTAAGAATCAAAATGCACTAGTGAGTAAAAAGTGCTCACTCTAAGTAGCAGAGAAGTAAAACTTGAGTATCTCACAGAATGTAAAACAGCAAATGAACCAAATCTGTACATATCACTATTTCTAAGATATGACATTAATAAAGTAAAATGCACATTTCAGAACTACAAGGCAATATAATTTTATTAATCTATACCCATATAATGAAAATAAGCTTTACTGAATGAACACGGCAACAGTATAGTAGTGGTCTCCAATGAAAAAGAAGAAAGATGTGAAAAGGAACTTGAAGGTTCAGAGCTACCACTTTTGAAAAGTGTAGCAAATGCTGACCAAGATGGGGTCCTAATGGTAGACAGATATGTGTTCTTTTCCTGCTATGTTATTTTTTATAAGTTTGCAATTTGCCATAATTATAAGAACAAGGGCTAGAGACAACATTGTCCTATTATTTATCTCTACATATAAAACATCAGATATTGTAAGAGTAACTTTTATTTGCTTAATGTAATTGTCACAGAGGCCTCGTCTGCTAACCTAGGCCTAGGCCTGGAAGCTTCTAGACGCCATACAATCTAAGCTAGGCCTAGAATGCTTTCAGCCTCTGAGACTGCTAAATAAGCTCAACCTTTCTTCTTTCTGAACTAGTTCAACTAAGCTGTTCTGGCTTAAACTTCTCTCCTTGCTGACTTATTCAATCTGGCTTTTCTCTCAGCCTCTGGATTGTTTTGCTTGGCCTTAAACTAACTCCAGCAGTCTGTTCTAATCTTCTGGTTCCTTCTGTCTTCATCTGTGTCTAGCTTGTTCTCTCTTCAACCTCTCTCTGTAAAACTGCCTCCTCTCCCTCACTCTCTGTGCTGTTCTCCTAATCAGTTTCCCTTTTCTCTCTTGTGAGAGTTGGGTACAACCTATTCTGTCAAATCTTTCTCTGATTCTTCACTTTGTCTGCCACTCAATTAGATATCACTTTCAAACACAGGTGCTTCCTTCTATAAACTAACTTTACCTTCATTGTTTGGGATTTAGACTATATACCACCACACCTGGATCTAAGCTTTTCTTTACCTGAAACTTGCTCTATACCAGGCTGGCCTTGAACTCAGAGATCTGCTTGCCTCTGTCTCCTGAGAGTAAAGGTGTGTGTCATCACCCAGGATGCCAGCATTCTAGCAGGATCACACAGACCTAAAGGTCTCAGGAGGTGATCTCTTGACAGAGCACCCATGTTCTGAATTAAAATTCCTCCATAAGACAGATGTTATATGTAATATATCTATAGTACAGATGTTTTTTTTTAAAGTACCCTTCATTCACTTTTAATTGCTATTAGCCATTTTAACCAAACCCAAGCTGAGTCTTCATGCCTTGTCCCAAAAACTCCAGACATCAGCAACTACAAGTCACGAAATCTTTGCTTTTCCACACACACACACTATTTCCTTATGAGCACTCCAACAGTGTTGGCCACTGGATTTTTTTTTATCTAATGTTGTTCTCCAGTAACTAACAGAAGTGGGATTACATCATCCTTTTCTTAATAGAATAGGCTCAAATGAGTAGGTTTCTTCTGGGGGTGGGGAGGGGGAATAATTCTTGGTAGCTGAACTATTTCCCCTTTGTATGAAAAATCATTTCCCCTAAAAAAAAAAAAATCTTGCAGTTGACTAGAAATGTGAGATTAGGTTCAAATGAAAAAGAGAAAGGACCATGAGCAAAGCACCATGAGCTAAGATAGTCTCATTTCATCCTCACAATCCCGCAGTACTAGTCAGTTCTGCTCTAATGCTTGTTTTGTAAATGTGTATTTGCTCTAATTCAGGTGGCATAGTTCAGAAAAAATTCAGGCATAATGTGAATTTTATGTTTGATTTCTTCTGCAAGAAACAGTGGGTGAGAGCAGAAAAATGGACCCAGCAGAACTTGTCTGCTGAGGGATCCACCAAATACATACCCCAGACATCTACCTGAGGCAGCAACATCTACGCTGTGAGCCACGCTCTTCAAGGAACTTTCCCGATTGCAAATGACGCTCATTACTGAAGTCTAACAGATGAGCAGAACCCATCAGCACATGCCTCCTCACTCAATCTTGGGCTTCATTTAACAGTTTGTGCTCCTGATGACTTTTATGTATTTCTTAAGAACCACCATATACAAAACTGTGGTTTTGTTTTTATTAGTTTCTCACTTAAAAAAAAATATGTAGCATATTTCTGAAGCTTTTTGAGCACTGTGAGTGGAGCTCCATGTCTCCAGCAATTCCTACATTTGATATGGTGTGGTTTTGTTTAACATGATGCTTTTTAAGAACACAAACGCTGCATAATAAGGCTGACTAATTACTTTAAATCCTGGTTCACCTAATGAGGAAACTGTCTCACACAGGTACTGTAATCTGTGGGAAAGCAAGCAGTGAGATAATAATGTCCTGGTCACAACTACATATGCCTTCACCGCTGGCATCACAGTTCAAGAGTAGTCACCACAGTCGGCAGACTAAAAACTGCTGCCAAAAATAAAAACTAAAACAGGTGCAGAGGGAGAGGAAGAGAACATGCTGTATATATAGACGAAATTCTTTTTTAAATTTATTTTTTTTATAAATTAGTTTGTTCACTTTATATCCCAACTATAGTCCCCTCCTTCATCCCCTCCCAATCCTACTTTCACTCCCTCATCTCCTCCCATGCCCCTCCCCTAGTCCACTGATAGGGGAGGTCCTTCTCCCCTTCCCTCTGACCCTAGCCTATTAGGTCTCATCAGGACTGGCTGCATTGTCTTCCTCTGTGGCCTGGTAAGGCTGCTCCCCACCTCAGGGGAAGGTGATCAAAGAGCCAGCCACTGAGTTCATGTCAGAGACAGACCCTGTTCCCATTGCCAGGGAACCCACTTGGAGACTGAACTTGTATGAAATTCTTAAACAAGAAAAAATAAACAAAACATATTTCCAAAGGATTCTAAGAACAAACTTTCATCCAAAAGAGACTGAGTTGAGAAGTTAGGTTTACTTGGGAGGAGAAGAGGGACGGGACTAGGATCTGGCTGTCAAGTGATTAAATAAATAAAATTAAAATTAAAAAACACAGATTTAAAAAATCTAATATAGAGATTTTTCTCCAATCCTGAAAATAAATAAATAAAAAT
The DNA here is from genome assembly GCA_028658305.1 of Pachyuromys duprasi. NCBI lineage: Eukaryota > Metazoa > Chordata > Mammalia > Rodentia > Muridae > Pachyuromys > Pachyuromys duprasi. The sequence goes on along the minus strand of CM053750.1, from coordinate 814,601 downwards.
TCAAGCCATATTATAACATACTTTAAAAAACATAAAGGAGCTTTAAGCCATACAGAGTCAGATTTTAATACCACAAAAAGCAGTTTTGTAATTCTGCTAGTAGAATCTATACTACCTCAGTGGTAAAGTGCTTGCCTAACATACACAAATACTTGGGGTTCAATTGTTAGTAACACACACACATATACACACACATACTTATCACTCAAAGTAAATGACCTGGACCAGTAGGCTGCTCTTCAGTGAAAGGGTCATAAAAGACAGGACCAGGAGATCAGAAGATTTAGAGGACAGAAGATAAAGAAGATTAAAAAAAAAAAAAAAGGTTGGGTATCAGAAAGTCTTGTGCAAGTTGTGTCTTATGCCAAGCAAACTTATTAAGAAGTTTAGCATTTGGAGAGGACCTAGACTCCCTGCTCAGATGTAATCCACGGGCAGCTCAGTCTCCATGGGTGTTTCCTAGTAAGGGGAGCAGGAACGTCATGAACTCAGTTGTCTGCTCTTTGATCTCCCCCTGGTGAGGTGGCCTTACTAGACCACAGAGAAAGAGGATCCAGACAGCTCTGATAAGACCTGATGGTTAGGGTCAGATGGTAGGGAAGGAGGACCTCCCCTATCCATGGGCTAGGGAAGGGGTGTGGGGGGAAGAGGGAGGGAAGGTGGGATTGGAAGGAGATGGGAGCTACAGCTGGGATACAAAGTAAATAAATTGTAATTAATAATAATAATGAAAAATTGGGGGAAAAGTATAGCATTTCATACACTGTTCTAGAGGAAAAACTGGGACAGAGACAGCAGGAATCTATTCAAGCAATGTTGCACAAAGGGAAGACAGGGCATCTCTAGAGCCTCAGAGACAGAGCACATAGCAGCTTTGGAACTGCTAACTCTTTAGGAAGAAAAGCCAAGTTCCGAGGACCAGAACCTTAACTCAGCCAAGGCACTGGCCCCAGCCCTAGACTGTTCTGCAAGTCACTCCTGGGCACACACAACAAAGTGAGGTTCCCGCTGTCTTTTGACCAGGGCCCCTGGCTCCCGACAGGAAGGATGTTCATTTTCCATGTTGTCTTTTCAGTACCAGAATTACTTTTACATTTCTAAGACAGGGCTTGATTCTGTAGCTCTGGCTGGCCTGGGACTCACCATGAAGATGAGGATGTCCTCCACCTGCCTCTGCCTCTGCAGTATAGGGATTAAAGGTGTATGCTATGCCCAATTCAGTTTTATAACTATTTGACCTTTTAAAATAATTTATATTTCTCTCCAGAGGCTTATCTTTTCACTCATCATGAGTATAGTTCCCTTTATCACTAAGCAAATTTCTGACAGTTGCTTCAAAATGTTTACCTGCAAATTCTAATATGTGTCAGAATAGCCTGGGTTCTTTTTTTTTTTTATCGATTTTTTTCCTTCTTGAAAACTGGTCATATATTCCCAATTACCTTGTTTTTAACTGATGTTAACTGAACATGAATTTTATAATTTTAAGGTTATAAGTCAGTGATATTTATACTTTTAGGAAATCATTAGCAACTTTGTCTCTAGAATTCTCTGAACTTTCCACACTAAACTTGAAACCCACTGAAACCACAATACAACACTCCACTGTACTTTCCCTATACTGAGTAACCCTGGCCTTACACCACTCTCTACACTCTTTAGTTAGTACTAGGTTTCTGTTAGTTTCAGCACACCATTAACATGATGAGGTTCAAAGTGTATATTCTATTTCCCAGTTGTACCTCAAATTCCAGGCCAGGTCTTCCATTGTGAGGGTGCTGCTTTGCTGCTTTGCTGCTTTTCGCTGCTTCAGGCGTCAGCCAAAGCAGACACCCAGCACCCCCCCCCCCCGGCACTCTAGAGCTCTGCCTTCACTTCGTGTCTGAGCTTGCTTGCACACTGTCGCCTTTAGAGTGCAGCTACCATGTACAGTGCCAGCTGCAGCCCAGGACATTATCCTGTGTGTGCCACCTGCTCCCTCCAGGTTCCACATGCCCTGCAACAGCTTCCTGCTTTGCCTCTCTTCACTCTGAGTGCTTAGGCAGCTGTGCTTTTTTGTTCTGCTTTCAAGTTTCCAGTGTTTATCTGATCTGTGGGAAGATCATGCTAAATAGAGTTAACTTTGCCAACTGAAAGTGGAGTGTTAAACTTACCTTTTGGTTCTCTTTTCTTTTGGTCAGAAGAGACATTTTCCCCTCTCTCTTGTCTCTGTCTGTCTGTCTGTCCCTGTCTTTCTCTCTCTCTCTATGTCTGTGTGTGTGTGAATGTGTTCCTGTGAGGGTAAGCTTGTGGAGTTTAGAGGTCAACCATAGGTACTGTTCCTCAGGAGCCATCCACTTTACTTCTGTTTGTCCTCATTAATTTTTATTATTTATTTATTCAAAGAGAGGAGAAGAAGGGAAGAGAAGGGAGAAGGGGGAGGGGAGGGGAAAAGAAGCAGAGGAATCCCAAGAGCAAGCACAAGCCAGCCCTTACACTGATGTGAAGGTTGGAGAGCAACTTGCAGAACTTCATTCTCTTTCCACCCTGTGGTTCTTGGGAGCTCAGATACAGGCTGTCACACCTGGTGGCAAGACTCATGCCAGCTGAGCCCCTCACCTCCATACACAGCTTGTCTTTTTGATGTCCCACTCACCTGGAACTTACCAATCAGGCTGAATGAGCAAGCAGCCCAGGATCTACTCTCTACTTCCCCAGTGCTGGAACTGCAAGCAGGGACAGCCACAGTGTGCGTGTGTGTTTGTTTGTTTGTTTTTACGGGAGTCCTGGATAATAAACTCAGAGCCTCATGCTTGTACAGCTAGAACTTTACTAATTGGCAAGCATAGACATTCTGATGAAGCAAAGCCATTATTCAACTATTCTCTATGCATATAGATAAATAATAGTAAATACTATATAAATAATACTACACCTTGTTTGAAAAAAAAAACACCACCTTACACGTTCTCTAGAAGCATTTAATTTAATGAAAGTTCTGGAGAGGTTCAATGAGTTATGATGATCCCAGGGAATCAGGTCTAGAAAGAAGTCCTAGCATTTTGTGGAAAGCCGGCTCTAAACACTGGCTGCTCTTCCCTATTCAGCTTTTAAAATGGCTAAAGTAAACACATGTAGAAATAGTTTTATATTTCAGTCAAAGTAATCACTTCAGTCTTAACCTAATATTCACTGGGTTATGAACCACATAACTAAAACATACTGTCAAGCTGGTGGTGCACAAAACTATCTGTTAGTGCTAATTTTCACTCAGTAATTTTCCCAACCTCCTTTTCTTTAAAACAACAACAACAACAAAAGGTGAGAAATACTGGACACAGGACACAATTCCACAAGACACATCATCTATTTTTATATCATTTAAAAATAATAAACCCTATGAAATATTTAAATAGTTTTAAAATGTTCCGCATTTCCCCCTGTAAGTAGTAATGGCTACAGACGTCATCTGGAAGAGTTATTCTGAAACATACAATAGCATACTTGAAAAGCTGTACCAAAATTATCAAAGATTTAGCTCAAACAAAAACATGGAGTCCCACGAAAGTTGCCTCCAAATTCACTGAATAAAAAGACCCTGAGCACATTCTAGAATTTCTAAGTGGAAGACTCCATCTAGGTATTGGCTATTTGCCACTATGAAGAAAAGGGCGCAGTGATAATCATGAAAATAATAATAACAAAACACAACTTCTGTATGAGCTACCAGATATCATTTAGAAGGACTTTACCCTCTTGCACTAAAACTATCAAAGGCCCCACCCACTTAAACTATCACATTTGTGATAGTAGGTCAACTTATTACCTTAAGGGCGCGCATACTGAGATCACAGTTTACATGTTAATGAATGTACCTCTACAAATTTCCTAAATTTCCCCAAGTAGTTTCACCATTCTGCCCTGTTCTCTTCTTCCCTTGTTCTGCATACTGTACCCTGACCACCACCACCCCCGGCCTTTCTCAAGCATGCATAAATGTCTGCTGACCTCTCCTTCCATGTCAGACCTTCTAAACTCCCTCACCAACAATGTCTCAGCTCCTCTACCCACAGCTCCTTGAAGTCTGTTTGTTCCATTAGATCAGAGTGACTGCCATTTGCACTCCCACCATCCACCACAGGACCTAACAGAGAGAGGCCCCAACACTGTTGAGTGCATGGGGTAACTCCTGAGCAGGTGCCAGGGGTTTGGTGAGAACGCTGGAAGCACCCATCAGCATGAATAAAAACCTGAGTCTTACCTGTTTGGAATTGGTTAAATACAACTTTGCTCCAAGATTTAAAATCTGCAGTTTCACCAGATCATCTTCACTAGTGAAACTTTTAGCCATTTTCCTCAAAACATCAGGGGCAATTTTAGGAACTCGTTCACAGTTTTCTCCAATTAGCCAAAGAATGCTTGCTCTAGCCACAGGAACCTAGTATGAGAAAGCAGATCATATTATTAGAAATGGGATAACCATACTTTCCTCAACATCAGCACAGAAAAGGCTAAGAACTGCAAAGACTTCCACGTATTTACTCACTGCATGTCTTGTCTAGGCGCTGTTCCAACACTGAAGGTCAGCTTTAGTTATCAAGTACAGACACAAGGGTAATCTCACTGGAGCTGACTGAGGGGCTGGAGATGGCTCAGTGTTTAACAGCACTGGCTGCTCTCACACAGGACTTGGGTGTGGGCGCCAGCACCCACATGTCAGCTCACATCCACCTCTAACTCCGGCCTCCACAGGCACCACACACACAGGAAGTACATAGACACACATGTAAGCAAAATGCCCCTAAATGTTATATAAATAAACATTTAGACCTGGGTTTCAAAGAAACGCCCTGGAAATAATTAGTAAAGTAAGAATTACTTGTCTAGAATCTGGTCCCTTCAGAGTCCAGCAAATTTCAACCAAATCTGGGTGGTGCCTTTGCTTGTTCCTGACACTGTTTCATGTTGCTGTGGCAGAAGTGGGCTGCTCTGTACTTTAGTATTATAATTATTTAAAATAAAATACACTTCAGTATAATTTGTTTTCCTAAAAATCACTGCCTTGTTACAAATTGGAAACTTTCCATCAGAACCATTAAGACCAACATTTTAGAGTATGCAAATTAGTTTTATTACTATTTGCTTATTTGTATCCTCCCCTAGTCCAAAAGGAATTTGAGAGGGCTTGTAAATTATTTCCTGTGAACATTTTCACCTAGCATAGAAAATCTGCTTTATACTAAGTGGGAAAGCTGATGGCTACCGTTAAGTGGTGGCCTGACAGAAGCAGACAGCACGCCCTGCCTCAAGTCCCTTTCTAGGGCCTCAGTCTCACTGCTTCCTGTAGACAGGCACAGATGCTCACAGCATGACTTTAACAGAAGAAGGCAAGAATGAGAAGCTTTCCATGGCTATAATTTTAACACAGTATCGGCCATGTCGAATTCCTTTAAAACGTTTGTTTCATTACAAAGATATAATAACGTAAGAATATTAACATGTCCAAACTGAGTCAGCAGATCCAGAGGTCATCAAAAAAGCTTGGAAATAAGTATACATTACCCAACATTATAACAACATTGATTTGAAATCAAGCTTATACTGAACTTAGTGACAGGGAGGAAATCAGTCTACTTATGCAGTGCAAAAGGGCCTAAGGGCTATGTCAAATCTATTCATGCAGTGTGATAAAACTAATACTCTTACTGTACACTGGTTCTAGAAAGAAAGAGGTTATTTCTAATGTTCCAAAGGTTACACTGCATTAAGACCTTACTCCCAATGTATTATTTTAAATTGGGCTAAAGAATAGTAATTGAGTGGTGCATTAAGTTTCCAGCCTGGAGCAATTCAAGTGGCCTTCCATAATGAGAGGTACTTCTAAAAGAGAATATATAGGCAACTCAGAGCTCAGTTATGCTACATTTATTTTTCTTAAACATTTTATTATATGCTGTAACTCTAGAAATCAGAATTCTACAACATAACACAAATGCTGTAACTCTAGAAATCAGAATTCTACAACACAACATAATTTACTGTTTGATTTTAAGTATTTTTTCAGCAACATACTCATAATTCTCTTTTGCAATTAAAAAGATAATCACAAAATGAAGGTGTTGAAACATTTCAGACTCATGAATATATTAAGATTAAAACAATAGTATTTTAATATTCCAAACATTCATAATAATAACATTTGAAAGAATTAAAAATCAATAAATCAATGCCAACAATAAAAAAGTCAAGACAGTAGAGTAAAAGAAATAACATCTGGAAATTTCTAGAACTGAGTTAAAAAAAAAATTCCCCAATTGGGCATTGTGGCACACTCCTGTAGTCTCAGCACCTAGGGAAGCATAGGGAGATGGATTCTGTGAGTTCGAGGCCACCCTGGTCTACAAAGTAAGATCAGGAAAGTTAAAGCTACATGGAGAAACCCTGTCGTAGGGGGAAAAAATCCTAAACAAGCATTTAAAAAATGTAGAAACCTCTTTATAATAAGAAATGATAAAAACATTATAGCAAACTCTTGGTAATAGTGTTTTATCCAGCATTTCAAAAGATAGGTATGGAAACCTATGCCTAGCTACCCAGCAGACAGGAAGCAGGCAGGAATCCCAGCCAGAAATGAAGCTGCCTCAAACACCAAAACCAAACAGTAAAGCCTTAACAAGGTCAATATTTGTATGCATTTGGCTAGAACTAGAAAACTAAGATCTTCAAATTCAACCCTTCCTTTTCTCTCTAAACTAAAACTGCAAACAACAACAAAAACAGTTACCTCCTTATTCTGCAGTTTTATTCAAACACATAATGAACAGAAACAGTGAACTAAAACTCAACTAATAATACACACACAGACACACAGGAGCATGCATGTATGTGCACATACATAGAGAGAATGCATGCATTTATACACACACAGAATGCATGTATGTATACACACAACCACATGGTCAAACATAATCCTGTTTTTATGATCTTCTGCTTTTCAGTATTCTCAAAAGATAAACTGGACTGTAAATGACTGCATGAATCTTTACTCTATATGCCCTGAGCAAGTGGTTAAGTGCACTTTTCAAGCCTTCTAAGAGGAGGTAGTTGCCCCTGCCATTTTAACCCATTAACATGCCTGCAAAAACAAATGATGATTCCTCCCCTCCACCCCGCCACAGTTATAAAGAGACATCTAGAAAGATTTTACAGATTGCTCTGTTAAGCAGTTCAATTGAAAAGCTATTGTGTTTCAACAACAGCCCACTGCACTTGGCAACAGTCTAATGTAAATCCTACAAAATCACCCGTTTTATTTAAATTTGTCAAAGGCAGAATCAGTGGACATCTAAACAAGCTGCATGCTAACAGCAAGCCATATCCCAGTGGCCTGTGTCTGGGCTCAAAGTGCATTAAAGTTTAGATCTGAACTGCATTAGGGTGGTAGGGTACAGGGGACTGCACTTGAGCAACAGCCACATCCAGTGAGGCATCTGGGCCAACATGCATGATGTGGCACTCTAGAATCACTCAGCTGTCCCTGCAGAATATCGAACGTTCTGAGGGTTCTTTCATGACACCTATCCTAGTAAATATTACGCAAAACCCCGCTAGGGCAATCCTCAGGTAGTGTGCAATTTTTTCCAGAGCCAACTTTACTGTAAAGCAGCATTCATTACAAATGAAGAACACGCCAAAGGACAATGTGGTCACAGCCAAGACACCCAAGATGACTGGTACAGCCATTACCTCTTCAATCTGGATGAGCTCAAAAGGCAGAACAATGTAAACATCAGTCTTAATATTTTCGACTATGCTACTCCCTAAACAAGCAATGGAATCAGTCTTAATATGACAAATATATCAATGTTCTCCCCTTTTTAAAATCTGTACATCTAGCATCCAAAGAGTCCTTATCTACAATTTGTCACAGCACTTCTGAAAACCAGCTGGTCTCTCAGTTAGCTGTCCACAGGCTCCATTAACTCCACTAGGAACATAAGGCCAGTGGAGCAACAACAGGGGCAAAGAGTTGCCCACATGCTCATCAGTGGTGGTGCCAGCACTGGAGTGTGAATGTGACCCTCCAGCTCCCCTTGGACCACTGGGAAGAGACAAAGGAAGGCAGGGACCTGGAAAAGGACTCTGTCTAACCCCACACGGATCTCACATCATGGTGGGAAGCTCCTCACCTTCTCATGCTGGGCTCTTGCTGGTTTTCTTTTTCTTTTGCATTCTTTAAATATGGCTCTATTGGCCTATAAATACATTTCTATATTTTTTCTCCTTTATCCCAACACAATGGTCCAAGTTTACATTGATCTTTATTGCTTTATCCTAGCTCTGAAATAAGCCATTTCTCTAAGAAAACCAAAGAATGGAATTTAAAGACCAGTACTGGGTCTGGCAAGAGTTCAGTGACTGAAGCACTGGATGCCAATCCTAAGGACCAGAGCTCAGTCCCCAGAACCCACAGAGTGGAAGAAAGGAACTGACGCCCACAAATTGTCCTCTGACCTCCACTCATGTGTGGGCCGTGTGGGCACACACAAAAATATAATCAATGCAAAAAACATTATTTTTATTTAAAGAAAGCATACACCTGGAAACATGCTATGTGAAAGAAGTCCAAACCAAGGTCACGTACTATATAAAATGTTTATATAAAATATCAAGAAAAAAACAACCCATAGAAACAAAAAGTAAATTGGTGGTAGTCAGGGGAGACAGTGAAGGGAGGCTGGGGCTTTAAGTACGGAATTATTGTTTGAGAGTAATGCAAACATTTGCAAACCTTTATGAGTGTGCCAAATCCTATCAGATAATAGACTTTAAAAACGCAAGCTTTATGGAATTAAAGTTCATCTCAACAATAACAGAAGATCTCTGCACCTGGTGTGCTTACTGATATGGGACTACTGTTGCTAGCGTTTCTCAAAGGACAGCATTTTGAAGTACACGTTGCTATATGCAATGGGGCCTCACATATGACACACAAATTCAGGCATGCGTATGTACTTCTTTAATATCTATCTATCTATCTGCACCTCGGTCCTACCAAGACGGCGCCACCTAAGCTCAACCCAGCACTGCCGGGCTCACTCTCCTCTTCCCTCCTTGCTCTGCAATCTGTCCTTAAAGAAAACCGAACCTAACGTCAGAATTTAAACCAGGCATCACAGTTCCCTTAACCATTAAACTTTGGGATAACCATTTAAGGAAAGTATACTTTACTGAGCAAAGTCCACAGGACACAGGGGTACTCACAGTGATACTGTCCAAGAGCTTGGCCATATGTTTAATAATTTCACCATGCTGTGCAGGCTGCATTTGCAACAATTTCTTTATAACAACCACACTTTCAGCAACAACTATTTCTAAAAGACATAGAGATTACCATATTAAAGATATATAATCAATTCAATTGCAAATCTTCCTGGTAAAATGCAAATTTCAATCATTAAAACATCCTCAATGCTTTAAATACATGAAAACCATAATTATGAGCATACTCTGTAGTATTTGCGATGAACGTGTCTTACTCAGAGTTCACTTTAGTTCCTGGCCTTGTAGTTCTCTCTTAGCTTCTGTCACCCTTGTCTCACCCTGCAACAGAAGTTACATTATGTTCCATAGTCTGTTCTGCCTTCTAGCCAGAACTTCTATATAATCAAATACCTAACATCTAAACATTTCCCTCTATTCTATACTGAACAGGGAAGGAGGGAAGTAGGAAAGATAACCACACCAAACCCTACCAAAGAGATGCATCTAGAAACCTGAAAAAGTAAGGACTGGGAGAAGCAGAAACGGAATCAAAATAGAAACAGCACTCACTTCAGTGCCAAAATGAGTACAACCATGAACTGCCTGCCTGCATGTGTGCTGTAAGCCCACCTACCTACCCAACTTGGTACCCTCAGAGGCTGCTCTGCATGCAGGTGCATCATCCAGAATGCTTTGTAGCTGGCTTCTCATACTGTTTACCCAATAGGTATCTTACCCTTTGCCCTACCTCTTCCATAACTTGTAAACAGCCCTTCAGTAATTCCCTTTATTTACCCCTTTCAAGCATGGCAGGGACTTTACTTAATAGAATTGCTGTGTAAGTGACTAAGAGGCAGATTCATAAACAGAGGTTTAGATATCAAGTTTTCACAGAGGAGTGGCTCATCAGTAACCACCTTTGTATTGGCACCAACACATGACATCTGACTTTACAGAGTAACTACTGCACGAGCTATTATTTTGTGTGTGTACATGTAGGACTGTTTGCTTGTAGATGTGCTATACCTGTATTAGTGCAGAATTGCAAAGGCCAGAAGCCAAGACTGAGTGTCTTTCTTGGTCATTTCCCACATATATTGAGATAGGGTCTCTCACTGGACCTGGAACTCACTGATTCAATACTGTCTAGCCAGTAAGCCTCAGGGATCCTTCTGTCTTCCCCTCCGAACTGTCGAACAGACACATGTCACCTTGCCCTACTTTTATGGGTGCTGGGATCTGAAATCAGGCCCTCCTGCTTATATGACAAGTCCTTACCAACTGAGGAATCTCCCTAGCCTCTACAAACTATTACTTATGCCACAGATGCCCCCTCAAAAAAGGGGGGTACATGGTGTCTTTATGCAGAATTTTGACGTTAAAAGAATTAAGAACTTCATAGACATCAGACAATCCCCCTGGCATATACTTCAAAGGTTTAATACTATATAAAATATCATAGTTTATGTTCTATCAGATTTTTCATCGAAATACATTACCCCAAAGAATATGAAATTTATTACACCTATTCATGAGTAACTATACATATTTCAAGCTATATTTTTTTCTCTGGGAGTAAACTAATAAATATCAGAAAACTAATGTATAATATTAAAGGCTTTAGTTTACAAAAAATACACTTCATTTTTGCCTTACAATGTATCATTTTAAAAACAAATACGGAAGCAGAGTTTATATGATTTTGTCTGTAACTCAAGCTCAGCACCTACAATACCTTTAAACTATTAAAAAAATTCTGTAACTCTGGGCAAATGCTCCTTGTGTTCTGGACCTTTTCTTGTTTCCTTCCTGTCCTCAACAAAGCATCACCATAGTATAGCTATTAAAGTAGACTGTTACCCTCATTTTACAAATGAGGAATCTGGAGTACAGGTAGGCTGGCTAATTACTCAAGAGAGCATTAACATCCAAACAGGCAATCTAGCTCTACATATACACAAATAGCCGGCAATAGAGTAAGAGAAGTAGATGGGAAAACTATAACATTTATTTTATGTTAATGTCTCCTTCCATCAGAACGTGAGTGCCATAAAGGCAGAGACTTTCATAAGCTAAATGAGTATCTTATTAAACTACTCAACATTTATTAAATGTCTCTACAGATTCAAGTTCTCACTAAATGCTTACTGAATTATAAAAAACTAAACAAAATTGAAAACTAATCTTCCATCTAATTCTTTTTCTTTATAGTAGGTGCCAACAAGGTTATTCAGACAAACAAATTCTGTTAATCTGTTACCTAAAATAAACTACCATAGTCAATTAAATTATCCTAAGTCAATTGAAAATGTGAATTTCTCAAACTAAAGAGCTTTAAGAAATCTGCTTTTTAAATTAATCTTTCACACTGATAATGAATGGGCTATCTTAGAGCAAGCTTTAAGTCTGTTTTATAAGATTCTTTGAAATAAAAAAATAATAACTTAAAAAAATAACCAGTATGTGGCAGGAATAATTACTTTAAAATTAATATAAATATTTCTCATCAGAAAAAAAAGGAATCAAAAAATAGGTGGGAAGACACTTGTGCTATGTTTTGTATTTAAAAAGAAGCAGTATTCTCACTACTTTCCGGTAGATATTTTATACAAGGAGATCTTAAAACAAGTATTACACTAGCAAACCTTATGCAGTCCAGACAGTCCATTATCAAAGATACAGGAAAAGAAAGTATTTCTAAAATTGTACTTGAAACTATGACCCAGAAACAGACAAAAAGACGTTACTGTTCCAAGTGAATCAGACACCATGAATACCATTTATACTACCCTTTCTTGTTTACCTGCACAGGTAAATTTTTTAGAAATTTCTTTCCTTGTTAATTTGGTAAAATTTGAGTTTTAATATCTACATACGAAAATGCTCTAGCAATCAAAAGTTTATAGGTTAAACTGTAATCTCATATGTACACACACACACAGGTCAGAGTTATTCAGGAATAAATTTTGTTTTACTATTTGCTTGGTTTCAGTTTATCACGGGTTCCCCATTAGAAGTACTTACCACAACATAATAGCATTTTCTATGAATATCTACATATGGGGGCCTATGGATAAATTGAGCATTGTAGCAAAAAGTTATTCTTCAAGTAAAACGTAAATATAATCAACTTTTGTTAAGTTTGACTTCATAGGTACTTTCTCATATATATCTGTATCTATACATAATGTAGCTATGTATAAGAATCAATAAATCATTTCAATGATTTTTACACAGCTTACACATTTTTTAGGCAAGCACTCATTTTAATCCACTTCACAATAATAAAATAAAAATCTTCTTAAAGTGAGAAGGTAACTTGTTTCTCTCTAACTGGTTTGTCTTACTTGCAAACCATGACCAAAAGAACTGGTACTTCAGGACAGAACAGAACATTTGGATGATAAATTTTCTATCCTGTTTCTGAAAACATTTAAATGACATTTGGGTGCACACGAGCCTGCGGCACTGTGATGGCTTCAGTGGGCAAGCGCTAGGTGAACTTCTCGACTACTGAAAGGCTGAGGGCCCAGCCACTGCTCCAAGTTATAAACTCATTTGCCTGCTTCTAGCACCCTCTGCAGGTGAAGCAACAGTACGCACGCCTTCCATGCCTGTGAGAGGCAGTCACAGAGAGCCTGTGCAGCCGTTACTGAATGAGTTAAGATAAATTGTCTTAGTGGGGCAAAACAAATACTGTTAATTATTTATTTTTTGAGATTCATTCAAATCGAGAATAAAGCTGCTACATACTGTGAGAATATTGAGATACAGAAAAACTCTAAAAGATAATATAAAAGATTACAGCTACAGGCCTTATAGAGAATATCCAATTATAAATTACATATAAATAAAACTGCGAACTTACCATCCCTGTTGGAGAGCAGGCAGACCAGGCCATTGAGGCAAGTGTCGGCGACTTCCGTAATGCTGGTCGCACATCTGCCTATCGTCTGAATAGTGGCCGCTGCAAACTGTTTGTCCTGGCTCCTCACATAGGTCTAAGAACAGTTTGATTAGTCATAATATTGGTACTATCAAGTAATTCAAAGGCCATTTTTGATAGCTTTGTCAAGACAAAAAGTTTCAGAATACATAATATTCTCCTAAGTCCAAGAGAAGGCTGAATACCTGTATAACTTCTTTCTTCTCTTGTTACCTAATGTGTTTCTCCACAGCTAGGGTCATTCACTGTGGGGAGTGGCTCCAGGCTCCAAAATATAGAGTAGGGAGCATCCATCACGCAAAGATGGCAATTAACTCAGGAGCTGGGCTGAAAAAGAGGCTGAGAACATGCTCTGTAAAGGCCTCATTCATTTAACCAGCAGTACCTGTGGGCCCATGGAGAAGGAGCCAACTCCTCAGACTGTAATCTAAAAGTTCAAGAAAAGGAAAAAAGGGCGAATATGCTGGTAAGCGACAATCGCCACCAGGACAGCTGAGGAGTGATAGTGACAGTCACTAAGGCTACATGTTCACAAAGTCAAGATCAGTGTCCAACAGGGACACAGGGCAGACATGTACTAATGCAAACTTACAAGTAGATGACTTACGAAAGGAAGTCAACCTAGCAACCTTATATATGCTTTGTGATTTTGCTTATAACTTTGTTAATCTAAAACTTAAGCTTTTATACTTTTTCTTAAAAAAAGATTCCAAACATCAAATTCTAAGTATGCATTACAGAATTAATTCTATGACTATCTAAAAAAATATGCATTAAAAGTTATCTAAATGAGAAATAAAACAAAAAACCACAAAGATATGCAAACAATATAGTAATTTAGTGCAAAGTCTCAAGGAGTTTTCTCGTTTCTTGAAAGGAAAAACCAAAGTAGACTGGAAACTGTTCCCAAATAGATTATTTCATTGCTATAACTACAACAACTACAACAAAATGCATTGGAGTCGTTCAGGAAACTCCATATTTTACCCATGAAGTTATACGCAAATTATAAATAAGTATAAAGAAAATACATAAACAGAAATAATGTATTAAATTAGTGTTAAAAATGGACACATGAAGGATGGATTTGAAAGTTTCACTGAAAAGATTTTATACAACATGCTCACAGTAAAATGAAATAAGTGGATGAACAAAACCTACACAATTTAACTATTCATTGCTCACTGACTACTCTGGAGCAAACAAAGGCTTGTCACTTGCTGTCTTGGAGGCGCTAGACGTGCAGAAAGATGACACAATTACATGAAATGAGGTAACAGGGACAGAAGCAAAGACCAACAGTTAGGCTTCTCTCCTCCTCCTCAGATTACATGAGTTATAAAAACCTAAACAACTTTCTCCAGCCTTAGAAGAGCTGAAAAACCCAATATTCTGGCATGCTCTCTGGTATTCTAATATTATCATAGATTTTTCTAGAAAAAAATAAACATCATGGAAGTTCAGTAACCCAGGTAAAAACAAAGGATTCATGGGCATGCAGTAAAACTTTAAAACTCCCGAGCAATGTAATGTAGTTAAAAACAGTGGTTCTCCACATATTTACATTACAATTCCTACAGTAGAAAAATTACAGTTATGAAGTAGCAACAAAAATAATTTTATAGTTGGAACTATATGAAAGCATTAGGGAGGTTGAAAGTCACTGGCTTTCATGGTATGAAATATGGTATCCATATTCAGGAAAAATAAATTCAGTGTGGGTTCATGGAAGAATCATGGCAACAGAATTCACTGAATTTATAAATGTTGAAAACCAGTAACTGCAGGGTTGCTGCACAGGTTGCTGCGGCTGTGCCATCCCATGCACAGAGTCCTTTCATCACCAAGTGCATAAAGCCAATGAAATAAACTAATCAAAATCACTTCTCTCCTCTACCACATGGGGCCTGGAGATTGAACTCAGTTACCAGGCGCAGACACAAGCACCTTTACCACAAGACAACACACTGGAGTCACCACTCCGCACACACCTGTTCTTAATACAGCTTAAGTTAGGGGGCAGCCGGCGAACACGACGCATTTTCGTAGGCACAGAAAGTGCTCTCAGAACAGAAAGGACAGCTACGGTTACAGTGTGGATAGAAAACAAAATTCTGAGCCAAATAATGAGCCAGAGCCTTTCCAGTGTTATGGAAACAGGAAAGGAAATACAAGACTGCTTATTTTTAAGTCACATATTTGTAGTTATTGTTTATTCTCGAAAACAGAAAAATTCCTAGTTGCTAATCTTTTCCTAAAACTGTTTTATTTGTGCAACTACAAATTTCTAGATTGAGTAGGAGGCTTATTTAACTTAAGATTGAACATATTTTAGACATTATAATTAGCATTGTATACAAACCTGAAATTCTCGAAGAAGAGTTGATATGTTGGCTTCATTTGCCAAGTTTGTCAAAATTTCAAGCTGCAGTTGAGAAAAAGAGAAAGCAAACATTTTAAAATACAAAAAAGGTGAATTTAATAGAGGCCAAACATCTAATTAAAGATTGATATTTTTAAATCACTATCCTTGATAGTGTATCCTTGAGGTGGTCTTCGCCTGTTTCCTCAAGTCTAGAGAAACTAGATAATTATATAATTCTTAAAAAATAATTAGGAAAAGAATCCCACATCTTTACTAATTGTCTTAATTTTACAATTTATATCTAATTAACCTAAACAATTTGTTAGCTCAACTTTTATTTTTTATTAATAAAGTTAGAAAACAATCTGCCCTTCATGTAATACTTCTGTTTTCCAGATATAAATTAATTTTCTTGATTGGCTATCTTATGTCCTACCTTCCCAGATGCTTAGACAATTTTAATCTCTATTCCTGTATTTATAAATGTAAGAAATGTGAAATTAAAAATCTACACCAACTGAGGTTATTAGAAATATGCTTTACCCATAGAAGAGATTTAATTATTCGAAAGATAGGCACAAACAATGAAACTAATAGAAAACAAACCCAAGATGCCCATCAGCACATTCATATCAAATACTGCCTTAAAAGTAAATGATAAACTCTCCAATTAAAAAGCACAGATTGTAAAGGAATGTTTAATACACTCTCTATATACATCACTTATTTCGCTGTATCTGTTGGGAACCTATTTGCTAACAATATGGCTTGAACATTCATTTTATTTTGATAACAATACTGAGATAACATTTTTTAGTGCCGGGAAAAGACAGAGTTTCATGCATCCCAGGTGGACTTCGAATTTACTGTGTAACTAGTGACCCAGTCTTCC